>CM076574.1:258100628-258700628 GCA_034641835.2 Pinus albicaulis
ATAAGGGCGGGATTATAATATAAAGATATATTTTAACCAAAGGGCTTGTAAAGCGGGGTTTTTAATAAATTTTTGGGAAAATAATTACTTTGGTTAAACTATATAATATAAGGGTTTTTGGGATATTTATAAAAAAGGGAGTTATATACTTAGGATAAGGTATTTTATTAGGGATTTAGTACAATAGAGTTAAATGTAAATATGGCAAAGGACAAGGAAACTTAAAATATTTTTGCACATCTAAGAAAGTGATAACTTCTGAAGTAATTTGCAATATCTTATCTTCAATACTAAACTTAGAATAGCAAGTTATCTTGAGGGATTTTTATGGAATTTTGTATGAGTTTCCTAAGTAAAATAGGATTTTACTTAGGACAAAGTTAAAGATAGAAGATCATAATGATGGATTATCTCAAGTACTTAGGTCTTTTTGATCATTAGGCCGAGGGTCCGGTCCCTCCAGAAGTCAAGGAAATGCCTTGAGCCCCTTTGATCTCCAAAAAACTTAGTACTTTGGGGGAAATTAGTAAAACTTTTGAGGGGAAAGTGATAAGGGAAGTTAATGAGTTTGATTCTGCTTGCTGTGATTTTCCAGTGTATTTCCTGCTTCAGTATTTGTGATGAAAGTAAAGGATCAAAAAAACATGTAGCAACATCATTCATCAGATAACACTTTGCAGCACCATCTACCTACCCTATCTATTTGACACTACCATTTTCTCCTCTTTATTAGGGTGCATTTAGACTTGCAAACCCTTTTCAATCTTTTCTTTTTACAAGGCAAATCTATCTAATTCTACCCTTATTACATCCAAGGGCTCAGATTAAACTGTTGAGCACCTTTTATTAACTCTGCCTATCTACTTATCTGCCAAGATTAAACTGTTTGGCTAGATATTTATTCTCTAATCTATAACATGAAATTGAAATATGACTAAGCCAAGTTTAAGCAGTTTGACTTATTCATGAATTGTGGCAAAAATTTCACAAGCTGCACACAATTGATTTATTACCACAGAGTAAAAAGTAGTGGCATTTGGATTTGCACACTTTCCTTGGTGTTTTATTTTTTGCCCAGAGGTTCATTCTTTCTCTTTTTTGACCATTTTATTCTTTTTTTACCTTTGATCTTTCTTTTAGGGTATACCCTCTTTACATTTTTTAAATTTTTTGATTTTTTGATTTTCAAGAATATATGGAACACCTTTGCTCGAAAGAAAGGTTTGAACATATTCCATAATTCAATCAAGACAATCATGAAAGATGAAACCTATTGGTATGAGTGCAACACACAGCAATGTTATCACTCAGGTTTTCCTAGAAGTTGTATAAGAGGAAAGTATACCCGAGGTAACCACAAACCAACCTTTTAGATGCAGAATCTAGCCAATCTGCATCCAGAGAGGGCTCTCTCTTTATGATTTATCTTTGTTCTTGGAAAGTTTTAGGCTAGGTATAGATTCAAGAGTTTGTTTTGGGAAAATGGTGGAATCCACAAACTAAGGGAAAGCTTGAGAGCTTTCAGTCCATTGGGCTATGGAGTCAAAGGATGGCTTTACTGGATTTCTATTCTAAGCACAAGATGGTATTACAGGGCAAGATAGCTAGACAGAGAACAATCCTTAAAATTTAAAGTGGATGGGATGATCTTGAAGGGATGAAAGGTAGCTAAGAATCTTTCACCATGTTCAAGAGAAAGAAGTGAAATGACTACAAACAAAGAGCAATGAAGAATTCTTTATTATAGTAATCAACAATGTTTAAATTAGTAAAGCAGGAGCATTTAAGAATTCATGCTTATAACTAATTTAGAAGAAAACATTAAGAACAACCACATTTGAAATCAGAGTACAATTAAGCAAATTCTGATTCAATCCTTTATGTAAATTATTCAGAAATGGATATGATGATATTATAAACTAATATAGAATTTCAGACAAAGGGTAGAAAAACTTATTGAACTGTAGTCCAACACATGAATCCTGCAACAAGTCCAGTGCTTTAAATCGTCATCCAGTAAGCCACAAGTAAATTTCTCCAAAAGCTTTTATTCCGAAAATCTCAATGTTACAGCAGAGTAATAGAATCCACCTCAACACTCTCTTTGAGGGTTTATTTATACACAAAATAATCTTAAACAATCTTACACTATCTTAGCCAATAATCTAGGCTGACTTAAAGCATAATTTACAAACAAACAAGAGACAAATGGTCTCGTGGATAGAATAATGGGCAACTGCCGATGTGTTGTTTCTTCGTGGATGTGCTGGAGGTAAGTGATGAAATAGGGCTATGTGCTGTCCCTTGCAGTATTTCTTTGGCTTGTTGGACACTCTTTGTTCCTACGGATACTCTTTAACCTTTTCACCTGATACTCTTTCATCTGTTTTCCTTTTTACTTTTCACATAATAGTAAAAGATAAAATTCTCATGCTGAAGATAATTTTCATAAAATTTCCAACATTTCTCTCCACCATTGATCATCGGGTATCATAGTTCTTCTGAGTTTCCTCAATGTCTCATCTGCTTTGGTGAGTTTGTAAAAGGTAGGCTCATTAGGAAACAAATATCTTATTTCATGTTCTAGATGAAATAAATTCCTTACTCTATCATAGATATCTTTCCCTGTTGGTAATGATGATTGTGGTAAACTAGGAGAACAAGAAACTGTATTCTGAGCATGAGTATTTATTCTTTTTATATAGGCTTCTAAGTCCATTATTTGATCCTCTGTGAGCATAGGACTTGGTAATCCACTATCCAACAAAGCTTGAAATTTCTCTCTGAAAATGTTGATATCAACCAAAATATCTGTACACTTCCTCTCTAAATTCTGCATGAAAGTTCTCTTGATGAAAACTCTCTTTATTTCCAAAACTGTGCCTGTCCTATCATCAATCCCTAACACTGCAAGCTGTTGTTTTGTCCTGGTGTTCAAAAATTGAATGAGTTGATTGGCCTGCTCAGACCTGCCTCTTAATTCATGTCTGGTTCTGTTTATTTCTTCTTGGGCTATTTTAACCAACTCATTTTGTTCAAAAATAGCTTGAATAGAAGGCCAAATGTCTTTTATTAACTCAATGATATCACCCCAAAGAATGTCATTAATCTCCTTTAAAGGCTTTTCCAATGAAAGATCTTTCTCCAAAGCCTGAACCAATTTTTCTAATCTTTTTATTTCCCTGGTGTGATCAGCAACTGTCTTGTTAGATGTATCATATTTTTCCTCCAATTTTACTAATTGCAATTTCGTTTCTTGGAGTTCTGTGACCCTGAGTTGTAGACTTTCCATATGCTTTATTAATTCATCAGAATTCAAACCAGAAGTGTTCACCTGGGATGGCTATATCTGCTGCCCTGTTATTGTAGTACCTGTTGTTGATGTCTGCCTGATAGTTTCCTGTTCCTGCAAAGCTTTTTCCAATTCCTTCTCCGTTTCACTTAGTCGCTCAGTCATATTTAGGAGCAACTCCATTATTTCTTCCTGTGAATTCCCTTTTAGAACTTCTTGGGTTTGAGGGTGCCTTGAGGCTGGTAATTTTAGCTGCTTTCTGAGTGCAGCTATGTCATCATCTTTCTTCTTTATTAATGCCTCAATACTTTTAATGTCTTTTGGGTTATGACCCAAGCCAATGATTATGTCTTCTAAAGACTTTATTCTATTATCTTTGGCCTGTGAAGAGGCCTTCTCAATTTTCAATTGTGCAGTAGTGTTATTCAAAGAATCCTGCAGCGTTATAGCTGCCATGGCCTTGTTGGTAAGAGTGGAATAGACCATTTCCCCAGTTTGTCTGTGTAGCTCTATCTGGTCCAGAGGATGGATATCCTTTGCCAAAACTTCAAAATTTGCTCTGATGTAATCAGCTGCTGAAGTGGGCTTTGGCACCTTTTCTTTGAAGTGGCTCATCAGCATTTTACCTTGTGAAAGGTCGAATGCTGACATTAGCCTTTCTTGATTATGGGGAGCCATCTTCATATACTGATCATATACCTTCATTTTCAATGGATCATTCTTTGCTTTAATATTAATGAAGGTTCTTTTAATATCCCCTGTGTCTGTCTTTGGTGGTCTGAAAGAGGATACCTCAGTACTTAATTTCTTTTGTAAAGCTTTCCCTTTCTAGCTTATGTTTGTTTCACTTGCTGTGCCAGTTTGCTGACTATCTTCCCTTCCATCATCAAATACTTCATCTATAATTTCCACATCTGGAGGTGGATTTGGTTTCTGTTTCTTGACCTGATGTACCTGTGAGGTTTCTTTTGGAGGAGTGGTGTCTGAAACCAGCCTTTTCTTTCCTATTTCCACATTTAATGGAGTCTGCAACTCTGGAATTTGTGTGTGCTTTTCCTGTGTGGGAGAAACCTGTGATTGTTCAGGTGCTTTGGAAGTTTGTGGTTTCTCCGCCATGACCAAAGTTTCAATGACCTGGATTACAGGTTCCTTCCCTTTACCCTTGGGTTCTGCTGCAACTGATGAACTGCTTTCCTGTAATGCTTGCTGTAAAGTTGTTGCTGAAGAAGTGCCAATGTAGGGTACTTGCACTTGACCATAAGATTCTAGGTCAAAGTTCTTCTCAACATCTTTCATAATTTTATTCATTTTGTCAGCTTCACTTTCTTCCTCAACAAGTGTTCCTTCAATCCATTCATCTTGATTGGCATACTGTTCTAGATCAGGAATCTTGTGGTGTATATAAGGGGATGATTTATTCTTTAATCTCTTTTCACAAATAAAACCAACTGGGTCATAAGGAACCCAACGGAAAGATGTTTGGAACTTTTTATCTAATATATTTTCTGCCTCTCTCTCGGCCTCCCTAGAGTTGCAGATGAAAGGACCTAATTGACTTTTGATCCTTAATTGAGCTTTCTTCTTTACATTACAAAAATGGATCACATCTGAATTGTTCATTTGCCTGAAGTATTCCAAGGCAAAAATCCTCATAGGCACATATCTGGGTAACCTGAATGGACGTAATTCACATCCATAAATCCTGATGATTGTATGGTTTTGATACAAATACCAATCCCCAACTTTATAACTCTTTGACAGTTGCAAGGTCTTTCTAATTTCATTACTGAGTCTTGGGGGAGGAATTCCTGTTAACAAAGTTGTTGCAGGATATACAAACTGGTCAATGAATTCAGTGTAGGAATAGGGAGAATCAGAGGAAAAATGAATTATGGGGGACCAAAATATGACTAACCTGGGGTTACCCTTGGCATCAAGTTTTTGAACAGGGAAAGGGAACCTTTCTGACTGGTAGTAGATAATGAGATGATAGATGACTGAGGAGTACTTAAAAACTTTTTCAGTATCTAGCCTTAGGAATTGATCATGGATCTTGTTGGCTATGAAGGAAGCAAAGTCATATTTAATCTCAGGAGGTTGCCCAGGAGTAAAAATGGACAACAAAGCCAAGGTTATCTCATCCACATATTCACTGGTGTTGAATCCCAAGACAAAAGATATTATATTTACAATAAGCCTTCCCAATGTATTGAAATAGTAAAAACCATAGGGAGGAGACCCTTTTGGCTGATGCTCAGGTAACATGAAAGTTTGACACATGAATTTTAGCTTTTCTGGGGTTAATTGCCTGGTTTTCTCAATCAATCCTTCCATGGAAAATGGTGCTAATTCTTGGTCTGGTTCAAAGTGTAACATGGCATTGATAGCCTGGGGAGTGATGGGAAACAGAATACTTTGATCAGGAGCTATTACAGCCCTCCGTGTGGGATCATAGTTTGAATGGCAGTAATGGATGATTTCTGGGAAAATAAGGACTGAGGGGATGAGATACCTTAGGAGATTGGATTCCCACAAACCTACAAGATCTTGCCCCTTTGAGTATTCGTCTCTGCAGCGACAATAACTCAATAGGGGACTTTCATCGAAATGCAGGTCTTTAATTTGGAAATCTTCATCTATCAAAGGTAAATATTCCAATTCACGGTGAGGAGCATTCAATGGAGTGATATTCAGAGCTGCCGAGACCTCCATTTTGGTTCTTGTGGATTCAAAATGGAGGTTTTTGGTATTCCTCACAGGCTGGGCGGGATTTCTAAAATGGAGGAAATTGGCACAACTTGTTGGTTCAGGGAGCAATTACACAATTTTAAAACCTCTAGGGAAGACTCAGTGATGATTTTTAATCACTATTTCAGCGAAAAATAAAGAGAACTGAGTTCTACTTGTAGTCGGGGCGGAAAAGGATAAATACCTGTTTTTAGAAGGAGGCTGGTTCTTTAACAGGTAACAGGTGATGGCGGGACTGTACTTGAACACGGGCGCAGCGGAATCTTGGAGGAAATCGGTCTATTACAGTGGAAATTCGAAAATCGCAGCGGGGAGCACTGTCATTTTCAAATAACGAAAATAACAGAAAAACACGAAAAATGGCTTTATTTACAAGTTAAAAGGGTTTTTTATTTTTCCGAGGTGTGACGTCATCGACGTACGGGCTGACGTATGCAAGGTCGGGCGGTAAGCGGTAAGTGGTAACCCCGCACCGCTTTTGTTCGAGGGTGGTTTAAATCGGGAGGGCAGCGATTCCACAGAATGATCGCCACGTGGACGGTGGACTATTCAAAAACCACCCATCCCCCGCTGGTTAAAATGCTGACAAGGGGATGGGCAGCGGGGTGAACACTGGCCGTTGATCTACGGAGGGGTGATCCGACGATTGAAGCGATGGGGGAACAAGCGGAAGTTTCAGGTGTGGGCCCATCGGGCTTTAAAATGATTTAAGGTTTAATCTAATCACCCCGGGAGATATTTAATAGGCGGAAAAGGTTATTAATTAGTCCTGATGACTAATTAATCCCGTATACGTAAAGAAAGGGATTGCGGTGGGGTTTGGTTAAGTGGGTTGCCAGGTGGACAAACCACGGTGGCACGAAACTTTTCGGAAGTTTTATTCATATTTTTGTATTTAAACATACATATGGCATGTTTAAAGTTTTTGTATGTATATTTTTTATTTATATGGTAACAAACAAATATTATTTAATTACCATAAGGGCGGGATTATAATATAATGATAATTTTAACCAAAGGGCGTATAGTGGGTTATTATTTTAAATGTGCGGGGATATAAATACTTTGGTTAAACTTTATAATAGAGGGGTTTTTTGGGTTATTTATGAAAAAGGGAGTTATATACTTAGGATAAGGTATTTTATTAGGGATTTAGTACAATAGAGTTAAATGTAAATATGGCAAAGGACAAGGAAACTCAAAATATTTTTGCACATCTAAGAAAGTGATAACTTCTGAAGTAATTTGCAATATCTTATCTTCAACACTAAAACTTAGAATAGCAAGTTATCTTGAGGGATTTTTATGGAATTTTGTATGAGTTTCCTAAGTAAAATAGGATTTTACTTAGGACAAAGTTAAAGATAGAAGATCATAATGATGGATTATCTCAAGTACTTAGGTCTTTTTGATCATCAGGCCGAGGGTCCGGTCCCTCCAGAAGTCAAGGAAATGCCTTGAGCCCCTTTGATCTCCAAAAACCTTAGTACTTTGGGGGAAATTAGTAAAACTTTTGAGGGGAAAGTGATGAGGGAAGTTAATGAGTTTGATTATGCTTGCTGTGATTTTCCAGTGTATTTCTTGCTTCAGTATTTGTGATGAAAGTAAAGGATCAAAAAAACATGTAGCAGCATCATTCATCAGATAACACTTTGCAGCACCATCTACCTACCCTATCTATTTGACACTACCATTTTCTCCTCTTTATTAGGGTGCATTTAGACTTGCAAACCCTTATCAATCTTTTCTTTTTTACTAGGCAAATCTATCTAGTTCTACCCTTATTACATCCAAGGGCTCAGATTGAACTGTTGAGCACCTTTTATTCACTCTACCTATCTACTTATCTGCCAAGATTAAACTGTTTGGCTAGATATTTATTCTCTAATCTACAACATGAAATTGAAATATGAGTAAGCCAAGTTTAAACAGTTTGACTTATTCATGAATTGTGGCAAAGGTTTGACAAGCTGCACACAATTTCTTTATTACAGAAGATGAAATAGTAGTGGCATTTGGATTTGCACACTTTCCTTGGTCTATTTTTTCTTGGGGTTCATTTTTTCACTTCTTTTTTACCACTTTATTTTTCTTACCCTTTGATTTTTCTTTTAGGGTATACCCTCTTTACATTTTTTAAATTTTTTGATTTTTTGGTTTTTCACGAATATGGAACACCTTTGCTCAAGAAAGAAGGTTTGAACATATTCCATAGTTCAATCAAGACAATCATGAAAGATGAAACCTATTGGTATAGGAGGCTAACACTGGCTCCACTTGGGGATGGCTTTTCCTTGTGGAAAGTCAAGAACAGCAGGTCAGATGCCTGAAAATGTCTTCAAACTGAAAGTATGAAATATTCCTTCTTCTGGTAGCTTTATTTTACATATGATAGTGAAACTTTTGGAACTTAGGGCCTTCACTTCGGGCTTCAATTCCAAGAAGTCACCATCCAATCCAAACTGCATTAACAAAAACAAAACAAACAAAAAACAATATATTATGTACAAGTTAGAAACATTAAAACACTCTAGTAAATTGGATCAAAATAATGCTTGAGCATTCGACCATTGACTGGTCCTTCTTCAACTTTTGAATTGTCCAACTCCTTCAAAAAGTAAGTGTTGTTTCCCTGCAAGGCATGAATGATATAAGGCCCTTTCCACAAGAAATCAAACTTTCCATGTTTCCCTTTTTCTTCTCTTCTAGAATCCCATCTTAGGACTTTATCACCTAGTTGAAAATCTTCTGCTTTAGTCCTTTTATCAAACATTTTCTTTAACTTTTCCTGCAAGACTTGTGATCTTTGGTATACCTCTTCCCTGGTTTGTTGCAGATGAATTTTTTGATTAATTCTTCTTTGAATGTCATTTGGCTCCACTTGAGCCTCTTGAAGTAATTTCATAACAGGAATTCCTAAAGATGATGGGAATCTTGCTTCAATGCCATAAACTAACTCATATGGACTAGTCCCAATAGATTTCTTAGTTGTAAGTCTGTCTGCCCACAATGCATTGGTCAATTTCTTGTGCCAATTCTTTTTGTTTTCTTCCAATAACTTTTTAATGATATTGATAAGGCTTTTATTGGAGGATTCTGCTAGTCCATTACCCTGAGGGTAATAAGCTGTTGAATGGCCTAAAGTAATATGATATTTATTAGAGAAACTGATCATTTTCTTTGACTTAAATGCAGCAGCATTATCTGTTATAATCTTTTCTGGACAGCCAAATCTTGAAAGTATGTCTGTTTCTAAAAACCCTATGATCACAAAATCATTGGCCTGTCTGCAAGGGATAGCTTCAATCCACTTAGTCAAGTAGTCTGTGGCAGTAAGAATCCATCTGTGTTGCCCTGAAGAAGGGGGATGAATTTCTCCAATAAAATCTAACCCCCATTGTTGAAAAGGTCTTTCTGTGGAAATTGGTTTTAAAGGCAAAGGTAACAACTTTCTTTTACCCTCAAATATCTGACATTTATGACAAGTTGTTACAAATTTCTTAACATCAGAGAATAAAGTTGGCCAGTAAAACCCAGCCCTTAAGATTTTGTCTGCAGTTGATTTCCAGTAGAGATGTCCTCCACAATCCCCTGCATGAAATTCATTAAGTACTTTATCAGCTTCATCTTTTAAGAGACAATTCAACAAGATTCCTTCATGATTTTTCCAAAATAAAGTGCTATCTAAAATACAAATTCAAAGATGTCATTTTTAAAAATCTTCTTTTGGTTCTGGACAACCCTGGAGGAGCTTGCAGGTTTAATAAAACATGAATTATATCAGTGTACCAGGGTGAATCTAAGAAAGCTTGACTGATCTGTGGAGTCGCCATCTCCTGATTGTCATCCAGTTCATTGATTTCTAAGGCTTGGCAATTGGTTTCTGTCATGAGTTGTGCCAATCCTTGACCTTTTATGAGTTTTGTTGGTTTGATCTCAATATCATATTCTAAAATGGTAGCTATCCACTTACCTCGTTTACCTTCGATGCCATCTTGAGTCAAAATATCTTTAACTACTGCATTAGGCACATAAGCTATCACATGAGAATATAATATGTAAACTCTGAAATCTTTGATTGCTTTTACCAATGCAAAAGCATGTTTTTCCATAATATTGTATTTTAGAGATGCATCCCTCAGTGCTTTACTAAAAAATGCTATTGGATTTTCACACCCTTGGTCATCTTTTTGAAGTAAAACAGCTGCAACAGTATGTTCAGAAGCAAATGAAAAAATAATAAAGTCCCTATCAAATTTAGGACTGGTCAGAACTGGTGTCCTTGTTAAAGCCATTTTAATTTCCTCGAATGATTGTTTGGCTTCTACAGTCCAGTAAATGCTTGAATCTTTTCTCAACATGTTAGTTAGTAATCTAAGTAACTCTGCTAGACTAGAAATAAATCTTCTCAAGAAATTAATTTTTCCTATGAATTCTTGCAATTCTTTTATGTTTCTGGGGTGGGGTATTTGCAAAATTGCTTGAATTCTTTCTGGATCAATCCTAATGTCATCTTTAGAAATAATGTGCCCTAAGAGTTTTCCTTCTTCCAAACCAAACAATGACTTCTTAGGGTTTAAAGAAATTCCATATTTTCTGCACTTTATAAATACTTGCCTTAAGTGATCTAAATGTTCTTGATCTGTTTTAGAAAAAAAAGTCAAATCATCTAGGTAAATAACCAGAAAATCATGTATCTCTTTAGCAAAAGCAATATCCATTGCTCTTTGAAATGTAGCTCCTGCATTCTTGAGCCCAAATGGCATTTTGACATATTTAAACGTACCCCATGGTGTTGTAAATGTTGTTTTATCCTGATCATCAGGATGAACCAGAATCTGGTTATATCCTGAAAATCCATCCAGTAGTGATATTCTCGAAGATCCTACCACCCTTTGCAGAATATGGTCCATTTTCGGCAGAGGATAGTTGTCTTTTAAAGAAACTTTATTCAAATTTCTTAAGTCGACACACAGTCTAATTTCTCGTGTCTTTTTTCTTGTTGGTACCAGGTTAGAAACCCATTCTGAGAATCTGATAGGAGCTATAATCCCTGCTTCAAACATCCTTTTGATTTCCTTTTCAATTGAGGGTAATAAAAAAGGATTTATTCTTCTAAGCTTTTGTTTAAAAGGTTTCTGGTCTGGTTTCAAAGGTATAGTGTGTTGAATGATGGATGTATCATAAGATTTGAGGTCTTCATAACTCCAGGCAAAAACATCCTGGAATTCTTTTAATAGTTCAACATATTTAACCTTTTGATCCTTTGGAAGAGATTTGGACAATTTAACCATTTTAGGATTCTCTGGGGTTCCTAAATTGTAATCTTCCATATCAGCGTTAACAGGTTCCATTTTAGGCCTAAATGGAATATCATTTGAGTCAAACAGATCTTCCAAAGGTGTTAATCCTTTGGGCAAATGATTATCCTTTAAATTAATGATTTCTGTCTCATCTTCTATGATCTCATCAGATTCCATGTGTTTCAAATTTTTCATGTCTTTTTCAGTGAATGTGGTAGGATGCAGCATATGAATTGCATTTTCTCTTGAAATTTCTATTTTTTGTTCTTTTCCATGATCAGATTCATCAATAGTTATATCCTCATCTATATTACAGTTAGAAAACTCACTTTGAAGTGTCAAAAAATTATTGATTTGATTGTTATTCACAAATACTTGCCAATTCAAAAGATTATCTGGTATTGCAGGCCTGTGTCTAATCTCAGCTGAAAACTGATGATTAGGATCAAAAGGTAACTTACATGTACTAGCAAACATTGCTAGACTGTGAGCATGTAAATTTTGCTTCCTGGGAATCTTGGCAAGTTGAGCTTGTAAAAATGTGTTGAGAATCTCTACAACTGTCTATCTGTATTGTTTCAGTCTCATGTCTTTTGTTGAACATTCTCCTTTAATCTGTTGAATGATTAGTTCGGAGTCTCCTATGATTGAAACCCTAATAGCTCCTAACTTCTTGGCATGTTTAAGCCCTAATAAAAGAGCTTCGTACTCTGCCATGTTGTTGGTGCATTTGAAATTCAACCTATAAGCATGACCCTCTGCATGATTATTTTCAACATTATGTAACCAAATCCCAGCTCCTACCCCTAGTTTGTTTACTGAGCCATCAAACTCTAAATGCCATAGAATTTCATGTTCATAATCTTCATCAATTGTTTTAACGTGTTTCTTGACAGGAGCTAGTTGTTTAGTTTCTTCAGGTATTTCTTGATCATCTGGTGTTTCTTTGTTTTCAGAGATTTCTTCAATTTTAACAGTGGTTTTGTTCATGGTTTCCAATTCTGGAGCTTCTATTTCAGTAGGAAGATCTAACTCAGCATTGTATAAAATAAAAGAATCCATGTCAGAATGTATAGAGTAAACAGGGAATTTTTCAGGCTTCTCATGGCTACTAACTAAGTACTTCATCAAGGTTTCTCTATATAGCCTTCTTTAATCAAACCTAAACATTTTACCTGACTAGAATCAAATGAAAACAAATCTTTGTACGGTCGGGTAATATCTAGATTCAATCTTTCCATCACTGCTTTTGGCATCAAATTGTGAGATGCTCCAGAATCAAGCATTGCATTATGGAGTATCTTGTCATGAACATTCAGGCTTACATAAAATGGAGGAGTTCCTCCACTGTCTGGTTTGCCATTAACCTCAGGGCCAAAAAGAAGTTTGGGTTGATCATCAAGAATGTTTACTGAATCATCTAATCCAGTAATGTTAATGTTTAGGGACTTGGTAATCTGACTTCTATAGACATCATGTTTAGCCAATTCTGATAAAGGAACAGCTATCTTGAGTTTGCCTATTTCAGCCTCTAGATTAAAAGGTTTTTCCGTTTGAGTTTTAGTGTTTTGTACAGTTGGGTTTTCTCTGTTTTTTGGGTCTTCAATGTTTTTCTCTTTTTCATGGGTGAAGTTTTGTTTTGAAGATGTTTCAGGACTAACTTCTACTGTTTCTTCTACATTTCCTACAGGAGGAGATGTATTAGACTGTTGTTTATTGATTGGTTGGTTGTCAGAGACATCTTCAATTATTGGATTTGAAGAACTGGGAGTTATTATAGACAAAATTTGTACTTGGGGAATGTTTTGTACAGGGGGAATGTTTTGTTTACCTTTGACATTTTGTCTTGCATTTTTCTGTTTACTATTCTCTGGCACATCAATCCTTCTACTTCTCAAGTTGTACTGTTTATGAACCTCGTAGATTGTTGTGTCATAGCCTTCCTTGAAATCAAAAGTCTCACCTGAATGAGTTTGGAACGTTTCAAGGATATGATTCTCTTGATCATCCTGGGATAGGAAGACTTCTGGTTCATCTTTATCATCATTTACATTGTTTATTTCTACATCTTCTGTAGGTTCTTCAGAGGTTGAACCTTCAACAAAGTTTTCTTGGAAGGGTGGCCTAATGTTCTGATCAGGAACATTCTTCCCACTATTTTGATTCAGATTCCTCCTAAAGTTCGGGTTTCTTGCAACGTTTTGATTGTCAGTAGAGGACTTTCTTTCAATGGTTTCCACTCTGTCTCCTAATCTTTCCATACCTTTAATGATTACATCCAGCTTCTTTTCAAAAGCTGAAGATTCTTCATTCATAGGCATTCTTCTTTCTGCCCTGGCTCTGGCTCGTTTTTCTATCAGATTTGCTTCTACACTCACCACTATTCTTTGCATTTCCTCTAGTGTTTGAGGAGCTCTTTCCCTGAGGGAATAAGCTATATCAGAGTCAAAACCATCTGGAAATTTAACTAATACAGAGTCAGGTGGGGGTCTTGATTCATTGAATCTTATGATGTAATCTTGCACGGTTTCGTTAGGTCTTCTTCTTAATTTCTCAAACTCTGATAGAATCTGAAGCGGATCCTTCTTTTTCTCCCATCTGTTCAAAAATGCCCTATATAAAGCTTCTAAATCAACAATATTGTTCGGGGTAAGAGCCCTAAACCAAGTTCTAACTTCTCCAATAAGACTCTGAACGAAAATTCTCATTCGGATATTATCAGTATCAATCTCATAAAACTCAAAGTAATCAGTCATCCTTTTGGTGTGTTGTTGAGCTGTATAAGTACCTGATCCATCAAAAGGTGTGATCTTACTCTGGTAATCCTGAGGTAAAGCTGGAGGGTTGGCTGGTAACTGTAAAGGGGCATATCGATTAGCCATTGGAAGATAAAGTGGGGCAACAGGAGTTGATGGTCTGGCAGGAGGAGATGGAGGAGTAGAAGGGGTGACAGGTGTTTGAAAAACTTGAGAAAAGGTGACTGAAATTGGAGATGCTTCATTAATCACAGAAATGTTTGAACTTTCTTCAAAGGTTTGGTTAGACTGAATGGAGTTATGCAATTCTCTGTCAAGATGATGTGAAACAAATCTGTATTGCAAATCTTCAAAGAACAATGGATCTGGAACTAATCTAGATAATTCAGTTTCAGAAAAATTCACAAACAAAGATGTTTCAAATCGTGCATCGAAAGGAATGTCATCAATATATATAATTTTCACAGGACAAGATGCAGATCTAGAAAGTGGTCTAGAACTTCCTGTACTCTCCTGACTTCCTCTTTGAGAACTTTCTTGACTTCCTTGTCTTCTAAGAATCCTGGGAATCAGATTTGGATTTTCAAATATTGGTGGTGGATTGGGGTCAGGGTTTGACCTAGTATGTCGAATCCTTTCTGAAGCCAGTTTTCCTAGACTATGTGTTTTTTGGATTTTTGATTTTAATTGAACAATAAATACAAATTCTACAAATTCTTCAAGAAGTAATGATATGTGATTAAAATTTTTCTCAAAGATCTGTTTAAACTAGAGAATCTGATTAAAAATTTTGAGACTAAAGTTCAGTATATAAGCTAAATCAGAGATAGACTGAAGCAGCTTTTATTTACTTTTGCAATTGCAGAGCAAAAGCAATTTCAAAGGCTACCTGGCTGATCTTTAGACTCTGTCTATAGCTTATAAATGAACAATATTAACAAATAAAAATGATTCAGTTTCCCCAGTATGGTCGCCACTATGTTATCACTCAGGTTTTCCTAGAAGTTGTGTAAGAGGAAAGTATACCCGAGGTAACCACAAACCAACCTTTTAGATGCAGAATCTAGCCAATCTGCATCCAGAGAGGGCTCTCTCTTTATTATTTATCTTTGTTCTTGGAAGGTTTTAGGCTAGTTATAGATTCAAAGTTTATTTTGGGAAAATGGTGGAATCCACAAACTAAGGGCAAGGTTGAGAGCTTTCAGTCCATTGGGCTATGGAGTCAAAGGATGGCTTTACTGGATTTCTATTCTAAGCACAATATGGTATTACAGGGCAAGATAGCTAGACAGAGAACAATCCTTAAAATTCAAAGTGGATGGGATGATTTTGAAGGGATGAAAGGCAGCTAAGAATCTTTCACCATGTCCAAAAGAAAGAAATGATATGACTACAAACAAAGAGAAATGAAGAATTCTTTATTATAGTAATCAACAGTGTTTAAATTAGTAAAGAAAGAGCATTTAAGAATTCATGCTTATAACTAATTTAGAAGAAAATATCAAGAATAATAACATTTGAAAACAGAGTACAATTAAGCAAATTCTGTTTCAATCTTTTATGTAAATTATTCAGAAATGGATCTAATGGTATTATAGACTAATATAAAATTTCAGACAAAGGGTAGAAAAACTTATTGAACTATAGTCCAACACATGAATCCTGCAACAAGTCCAGTGCTTTAAATCGTCATCCAGTAAGCCACGAAAAATTTCTCCAAAATGCTTTTATTCCGAAAATCTCAATGTTACAGCAAAGTAATAGAATCCACCCTCAACACTCTCTTTGAGGGTTTATTTATACACTAAATAATTGAAAATATCTCACACTATCCTAGCCCATATTTTGGGGTGACTAAGGATTAATTTACAAGTAAACAGGAGACAAAAGGTCTCGTAGATGGCATAATAAGTAACTGCTGATGTGCTGTTCCCTTTCTTTGTGGATGTGTTGGAGGTAAGTGCTGAAAAATGGCTCGTTGCTGTTTATTGGAGTAATTTCTTTGCTTGCTTGATACTCTTTGTCTTTACGGATACTCTTTAACCTGTGTAACTGATGCTCTTTCATCTGTACTCATTTTTACCATTTACTTGATAGTAAAGATAAATTCTCATCCTAAAAATAACTTTTATAGAATTTCCAACATCTCCTTCCACCATTGATTATCTGGTATCATGGTCCTTTTGAGTTTTCTCAAAGTTTCATCTGCTTCTGTGAGTTTGTAGAAGGTGGGCTCATTAGGAAACAGATACCTTATTTCATGTTCCAGATGAAATAAATTCCTTACTCTATCATAGATATTTCTCCCTGTTGGTAATGTTGATTGTGGTAAACTAGGAGAACAAGCAGCTGTATTTTGAGCATGAGCATTTATTTTCTTTATATAGGTTTCTAAGTCCATTATTTGATCCTCTGAGAGCATAGGACTTGGTAACCCACTGTCCAACAAAGCTTGAAATTTCTCTCTGAAAATATTGATATCAACCAAAATATCTGTGCACTTCCTTTCTAAATTCTGCATGAAAGTTCTCTTGATGAAAACTCTCTTTATTTCCAAAACTGTGCCTGTCCTATCATCAATCCCTAACACTGCAAGCTGTTGTTTTGTCCTGGTGTTCAAAAATTGAATGAGTTGATTGGCCTGCTCAGGCCTGCCTCTTAATTCATGTCTGGTTCTGTTTATTTCTTCTTGGGCTATTTTAACCAACTCATTTTGTTCAAAAATAGCTTGAATAGAAGGCCAAATGTCCTTTATTAACTCAATGATATCACCCCAAAGAATGTCATTAATTTCCTTTAAAGGCTTTTCCAATGAAAGATCTTTTTCCAAAGCCTGAACCAATTTTTCTAATATTTTTATTTCCCTGGTGTGATCAGCAACTGTCTTTTTAGATGTATCATATTTTTCCTCCAATTTTACTAATTGTAATTTCGTTGTTTGGAGTTCTGTGACCCTTAGTTGTAGACTTTCCATCTGTTTTATTAATTCATCAGAACTCAAACCAGAAGTGTTTACCTGGGATGGCTGTGTTTGCTGACCTGTTGTTGTAGTACATGTTGTTGATGACTGCCTGATAGTTTCCTGTTCCTGCAAAGCTTGTTCCAATTCCTTCTCCGTTTCACTTAGTCGCTCAGTCATATTTAGGAGCAACTCCATTATTTCTTCCTATGAATTCCCTTTTAGAACTTCTTGGGTCTGAGGGTGCCTTGAGGCTGGCAATTTTAGCTGCTTTCTGAGTGCAGCTATGTCATCATCTTTCTTCTTTATTAATGCCTCAATACTTTTAATGTCTTTGGGATTGTGACCCAAACCAATGATTATATCTTCTAAAGACTTTATTCTATTATCTTTGGCCTGTGAAGAGGCCTTCTCAATTTGTAATTGTGCAGTTGTGTTATTCAATGAATCCTGTAGCGTTATAGCTTCCATGGCCTTGTTGGTAAGAGTGGAATAGACCATTTCCCCGGTTTGTCTGTGTAGCTCTATTTGGTCCAGAGGATGGATATCCTTTGCCAAAACTTCAAAATTTGCTCTGATGTAATCAGCTGCTGAAGTGGGCTTTGGCACCTTTGCTTTGAAGTGGCTCATCAGCATTTTACCTTGTGAAAGGTCGAATGCTGACATTAGCCTTTCTTGATTATGGGGAGCCATCTTCATATACTGATCATATACCTTCATTTTCAATGGATCATTCTTTGCTTTAATATTAATGAAGGTTCTTTTAATATCCCCTGTGTCTGTCTTTGGTGGTCTGAAAGAGGATACCTCAGTACTTAATTGTTTTTGTAAAGCTTTTCCTTTCTGTCCTGTGTTTGTTTCACTAACTGTGCCAGTTAGTTGACTGTCTTCCCTTCCATCATCAAACACTTCATCTATGATTTCCACATCTGGAAGTGGATCTGATTTATGTTTTTTAGTTTGATGTGCCTGTGAGGTCCCTTTTGGAGGTGTGGTATCTGGAACCTGCCTCTTCTTTCCTATTTCCACATTTAATGGAGTTTGCAACTCTGGAACTTGTGTGTGCTTTGCCTGTGTGGGAGAAACCTGTGATTGTTCAGGTGCTTTGGAAGTTTGTGGTTTCTCCGCCATGACCAAAGTTTCAATGACCTGGACTGCAGGTTCCTTTCCTTTGCCCTTTGATTCTGCTGCAACTGATGGACTGCTTTCCTGTAATGTGTGTTGTAGAGTTGCTGCTGAAGAAGTGCCAATGTAGGGTACCTGCACTTGACCATAAGATTCTAGGTCAAAGTTTTTCTCAACATCTTTCATAATTTTATTCATTTTGTCAGCTTCACTTTCTTCCTCAACAAGTGTTCCTTCAATCCATTCATCTTGATTGGCATACTGTTCTAGATCAGGAATATTGTGGTGTACATAAGGGGATGATTTATTCTTTAATCTCTTTTCACAAATAAAACCAACTGGGTCATAAGGAACCCAACGGAAATATGTTTGGAACTTTTTCTCTAATATATTTTCTGCCTCTCTCTCGGCCTCCCTAGAGTTGCAGATGAAAGGACCTAATTGACTTTTGATCCTTAATTGAGCTTTCTTCTTTACATTACAAAAATGGATCACATCTGAATTGTTCATTTGCCTGAAGTATTCCAAGGCAAAAATCCTCATAGGCACATATCTGGGTAACCTGAATGGACGTAATTCACATCCATAAATCCTGATGACTGTATGGTTTTGATACAAATACCAATCCACAACTTTATAACTCTTTGACAGTTGCAAGGTCTTTCTAATTTCATTACTGAGTCTTGGGGGAGGAATTCCTGTTAACAAAATTGTTGCATGATATACAAACTGGTCAATGAATTCAGTGTAGGAATAGGGAGAATCAGAGGAAAAATGAATTATGGGGGACCAAAATATGACTGACCTGGGGTTACCCTTGGCATCAAGTTTTTGAACAGGGAAAGGGAACCTTTCTACCTGGTAGTAGACAATGAGATGATAGATGACTGAGGAGTACTTAAAAACTTTTTCAGTATCTAGCCTTATGAATTGATCATGGATCTTGTTGGCTATAAAGGAAGCAAAGTCATATTTAATCTCAGGAGGTTGCCCAGGAGTAAAAATGGATAGCAAGGCCAAGGTTATCTCATCCACATATTCACTGGTGTTGAATCCCAAGACAAAAGATATTATATTTACAATGAGCCTTCCCAATGTATTGAAATAGTAAAAACCATAGGGAGGAGACTCTTTTGGCTGATGCTCAGGTAACATGAAAGTCTGACACATGAATTTTAGCTTTTCTGGGGTTAATTGCCTGGTTTTCTCAATCAATCCTTCCATGGACAATGGTGCTAATTCTTGGTCTGGCTCAAAGTGTAACATGGCATTGATAGCCTGGGGAGTGATGGGAAACATAATACTTTGATCAGGAGCTATTACAGCCCTCCGTGTGGGATCATAGTTTGAATGGCAGTAATGGATGATTTCTGGGAAAATAAGGACTGAGGGGATGAGATACCTTGGGAGATTGGATTCCCACAAACCTATAAGATCTTTCCCCTTTGAGTATTCGTCTCTGCAGCGACAATAACTCAATAGGGGACTTTCATCGAAATGCAGGTCTTTAATTTGGAAATCTTCATCTATCAAAGGTAAATATTCCAATTCACGGCGAGGAGCATTCAATGGAGTGATATTCAGAGCTGCCGCGGCCTCCATTTTGGTTCTTGTGGATTCAAAATGGAGGTTTTTGGTTTTCCTTACAGGCCGGGCGGGATTTCTAAAATGAAGGAAATTGGCACAACTTGTTGGTCCAGGGAACAATTACTCAGTTTTTAAAATCTCTGGGGAAGACTCAGTGATGATTTTTAATCACTATTTCAGCGAAAAACAAAGAGAACTGAGTTTACTTGCAGTCGGGGCAGAAAAGGATAAATACCTGTTTTTAGAAGGAGGTTGTTTCTTTAACAGGTAACAGGTGATGGCGGGACTGTACTTGAACACGGGCGCAGCGGAATATTGGAGGAAATCGGTCTATTACAGTGGAAATTCGAAAATCGCAGCGGAGAGCACTGTCGTTTTCAAATAACGAAAATAACAGAAAAACACGAAAAATGGCTTTATTTACAAGTTAAAAGGGTTTTTTATTTTTCCGAGGTGTGACGTCATCGACGTACGGGCTGACGTATGCAAGGTCGGGCGGTAAGCGGTAAGTGGTAACCCCGCACCGCTTTTGGTCGAGGGTGGTTTAAATCAGGAGGGCAGCGATTCCACAGAATGATCGCCACGTGGACGGTGGACTATTCAAAAACCACCCTTCCCCCGCTGGTTAAAATGCTGACAAGGGATGGGCAGCGGGGTGAACACTGGCCGTTGATCTACGGAGGGGTGATCCGACGGTTGAAGCGATGGGGGAACAAGCGGAAGTTTCAGGTGTGGGCCCGTCGGGCTTTAAAATGATTTAAGGTTTAATCTAATCACCCCGGGAGATATTTAATAGGCGGAAAAGGTTATTAATTAGTCCTGATGACTAATTAATCCCGTATACGTAAAGAAAGGGGTTGCGGCGGGGTTTGGTTAAGTGGATTGCCAGGTGGACAAACCACGGTGGCACGAAACTTTTCGGAAGTTTTATTCATATTTTTGTATTTAAACATACATATGGCATGTTTAAAGTTTTTGTATATATATTTTTTATTTATATGGTAACAAGCAAATATTATTTAATTACCATAAGGACGGGATTATAATATAATGATAATTTTAACCAAAGGGCGTATGGTGGGTTATTATTTTAAATGTGCGGGGATATAAATACTTTGGTTAAACTTTATAATAGAGGGGTTTTTTGGGTTATTTATAAAAAAGGGAGTTATATACTTAGGATAAGGTATTTTATTAGGGATTTAGTACAATAGAGTTAAATGTAAATATGGCAAAGGACAAGGAAACTCAAAATATTTTTGCACATCTAAGAAAGTGATAACTTCTGAAGTAATTTGCAATATCTTATCTTCAACACTAAAACTTAGAATAGCAAGTTATCTTGAGGGATTTTTATGGAATTTTGTATGAGTTTCCTAAGTAAAATAGGATTTTACTTAGGACAAAGTTAAAGATAGAAGATCATAATGATGGATTATCTCAAGTACTTAGGTCTTTTTGATCATTAGGCCGAGGGTCCGGTCCCTCCAGAAGTCAAGGAAATGCCTTGAGCCCCTTTGATCTCCAAAAACCTTGGTACTTTGGGGGAAATTAGTAAAACTTTTGAGGGGAAAGTGATGAGGGAAGTTAATGAGTTTTATTCTGCTTGCTGTGATTTTCCGGTGTATTTCCTGCTTCAGTATTTGTGATGAAAGTAAAGGATCAAAAAAGCATGTAGCAGCATCATTCATCAGATAACACTTTGCAGCACCATCTACCTACCCTATCTATTTGACACTACCATTTTCTCCTCTTTATTAGGGTGCATTTAGACTTGCAAACCCTTATCAATCTTTTCTTTTTTACAAGGCAAATCTATCTAATTCTACCCTTATTACATCCAAGGGCTCAGATTGAACTGTTGAGCACCTTTTATTCACTTTACCTATCTACTTATCTGCCAAGATTAAACTGTTTGGTCAGATATTTATTCTCTAATCTATAACATGAAATTGAAATATGAGTAAGTCAAGTTTAAACAGTTTGACTTATTCATGAATTGTGGCAAAGGTTTTGACAAGCTGCACACAATTGTTTTATTACAAAAAATGAAATAGTAGTGGCATTTGGATTTGCACACTTTCCTTGGTCTATTTTTTTCTTGGGGTTCATTTCTTTCTCTTTTTTGACCATTTTATTCCTTTTACCCTTTGATCTTTCTTTTAGGGTATACCCTCTTTACATTTTTTAAATTTCTTGATTTTTTGGTTTTTCAAGAATATGGAACACCTTTGCTCAAGAAAGAAGGTTTGAACATATTCCATAATTCAATCAAGACAATCATGAAAGATGAAACCTATTGGTATAGGAGTCTAACACCCTCTGCACCCCAATTATCTCACACATAATTTTTCCTTCACACAATAAAATATCCGCACAACGAAACATAATAATATTAATTGATGCACCCCCTCCCCCCCATCCACTTATGCAAAGGTCCTACTACCGCATCAATTATAGCATGATTGTGTAGAGAAGTAACATAATAGTTCCAGTGTCAGAGCACTAACCAACAGAATGGCCACTCACAAAATTATAGCTCTATGAAACTTCTCTCCTGAAAAACTAAATCGGTAAAAGTTTTAAATGCAAAAAATAATAAAATTAATTTCATCGTTGCGGAATAAATTTCCCCTGCACCCATGTTCTCACGAGATACTCTGTTCTCCACACAAGGAAACATAATAATATTAATTGGGATATTTTTTCAACCACCCCCTTGTTATAGGTCAATTTGGGCATCATCCCTCAAAACCCAGTCAAACTGGACATCATCCCCAGGACCAATGAAATATGGTTTATCATTCCCTTATATTTCAGTTGCTATATGCCCTAAGTGAAGAAAATTTCATTAATGGCTTCTATTGTGAGATTTCCAAGGTTTGAAGTATATTTTATATGACCTACTGACTCACCAACACTCATCTGCAAGGTACTAACTGTGTCGAAGTGCCAATTCCTCCATGCAAGGGTGCACTCCAGTGCACTTCCCAACATTCAAGAGTGCGTTGGTCACCTGGGAGCAAAATTTTCAATGTTTCTGGAATCTCCACATGGCCAGTGCCTTCTAGAAGAGTCCATATGTGTCAAAATTAAAATCTAAGTGTCCATATAACACCTATAAACTTGGAAACATGTCTTGCATATTATTAGAAAGTCATTCATTGAGAAACTACCATCAGTTTCCCTCTAAATTGAGCACTCATCCTAGTGATAGGGAGGAATAATTTTGTGAAAATTTATGTTGTTGGATTCTCATTTGATAAGAGAGTGAAAGTACTAATATGTTGCTGGGATAATGCTGGATGTGATGAGGCTGGAATGAATTTGGAGAAGGTTGACGACGAATCGATCCATATTGGTTGTAATCTTCTCCTCCTACTCTTTAATAAATATTGTTGTTCATTTTCACATACATATGTCTCTATTTCTTGTGCAATGTATTCTTGAATGATGTATGTATTTAAGATCTAATCGGCTTGATTTGAGTAAGATAAGTAGATACTTGAATATTATATGTTGTTTATTGTTCTTTTTTTTTGTTTGCAGGAATCGATCTAGTGACTTGAGTTGGATTGAGAGCGATGACAACAACGATAGAAGGAGAAGGAGAAGCGAAAGAATCACAAGTAGGATCCTTTCCCATTTTGTACATCTGCTTGTTTTAGAGAAAATAATATTTATTCTTTCCTCTATTGTTCTAAGTGATAAACACCACACTGTTGTGGAGGTAAATCCCCTCTGCGGACAGAGGCGATCCCTACTAGCCCAGACCAGGTCTAGCAACAATCATTCATGCTATAGTGCAGGTTACTAATTTCAAATAAACCAACTAGCGATGAAGGCTTACCTGGAATCCAACGATGTTGCTTGTAGAAGAGGTGGCACTCCCGTTCCTTAGCTCTGGCAGATCACGATCCCTATGATATCCGTGATAGGACACCTGCACATGCGAGAAAAAAAACAAACGCAAGCGTAAATTCCAGTAGATGCAACTATATGTCAGTCAGAAAGGACATAACTCATCATCATAGATAACAACAAGAGTGGAACCATAACCAATAGTCGTTCATTAATAATCAATCAAAGGAAAACTACAACCATAGTTCTGACGCTGAATTCTCCTTCGGAGGGTCGCTAGCAAAACACGTCTCGAAAAGCTTGTTAGGGATGGGACAAACCTCTCTCTTCGGATCTTGACGATAGTCTCCTTGCTTGAAATTGGCCTTAAGGGAATTATGGAGGCTCTTGGAAATTTTGGAACTTGAAGACTAGCTTGCAAAGAGAGTGAGCAAGCTTTTATAGATGGAGGAAGGAGAGTTGGGATCCCTATAATCATGGGATTGGCCCTATCCTCAAGGAAGCTTCCATGAGAGGTTGCAAACCACTTCCTCTCTATGGAAACCCGTAGCCAAACCTCCCAACTCAAGATAGATATCAGTTCTTGGATCAGTTAGGATGAAACTTCCGCCATTTATTTTTTTAAAACACTCCTTAAAATGGCTAGCGTGAGTGCGACTCTGGGACATAGCGGCAACTGGCACGGCCTCTTTGAAGTATTTTCCCCATTGGCGCGGGTACTGAACTGCTTTATCGCGCCAATGCAAAAAGGGCCATTTTTAGGGTTTTTCACAAGGAGATGTCTTCAGGGCAATGAAAGCTCTTGTTCAGAGGGATGTCATGAAAGTGGTTTCAAGCCATGTCACTGATCACAGGTCACGAAATGAGCCCTCCAATGTGCAGGACGGGGATTGTAGGGATGGTGACAAATTACTGTGTAACACACACTTAGGGAATTTTATTTATCCATAGATCACAATTCCGTATAACAAAATGGCGACTCCGCTGGGGAGTATCCTATCATTCCTGGTGTTTTTTCCTCTATTTATCCTCATGAGTAGCATCTAATTTTTTTTATCAGTAATTTGAATGAACAAATTGCATTACAAGTGTGTCTAGCTGCTTGATTTTCAATATTAGTTGTTCCCAACGCACTGTTGGTCAAGACACAGTGCACTGCAGTACATTGTCTCACACTCAGGTGTGCTCTGCAACACACTGTCTCCCCTTAGAGACTATGTCTCCCCCTCAACCAACCAAATTCCATTAAAATTTGTCATTGCTTTCAGTTTCAGTGACTTGTTTGTTGTATTCTCATATGTCCGATACCTCTTAGAGACCAGTAAACTTTCCTGTTCTTCCTCCTTTGAAAAGTAATTTGTTCAATGTTTCATTAGTGTTTTTCTTTATCATTGGAAAACCAAATTCAAGGTATTCTATTTCTGCATTAAATCAATTCTTTTTTCGAAAAGGAAATTGTTGCTTCATTCCACGTTTCCTATAGGAAAATTGTAGTTCCATTCTTCATTTTCCTAAGAGAAATTCTTGTTTCATTCCTTGTTTCACATAAGAAAACATTTGTTTGTTTGATTTATGCATATAGTTTCCTTTATTTCATTCACATTAAAGGGAGTTGAAAAGAAAAACATGCATGTGCATATAGTGAATTGTGTGTGTTGCATAGGAACAAGTTAGGAAAGCTGCATTTAGTTTGCATTTTTAGGAATTTCCATTGCATCACGATATGAACCTCAAAGAAAAAATTTTAAACAAGATCAACATAAAATTTACATCAATCAACCTAAGAAAACATTGGAAAATTAATGATAAAATTTAGAAGGTCTAGGCTAGAGACATGTTCCGGCATCGTTAAACATAGTAGTTATCGCTAAGTTGTCTATGATACATTTCGAGTGTGATACCTCACTACACGTACATAATTATATCAGAGCTCATCCACATACCTTTGGGTATATAGGGTGGTGTTCTAGTACGAAAAGTATAAGGGGCACTCTCATTGTGCAGTTTTGCATTAAACAGTGCTAATACAAACTTGGGCCTCCAAGTACCTTCGGGTATATAGGGCAGTGTTCTAGTACGAAAAGTATAAGGGGGTGATCTCACTGTGCGGTTTCATGTTAAACAACGCTAATACGGAATTGGGACTCCACGTACCTTTGGGTATATTTGGGAGGAAAAAATTAGGTTTCTATCCATCCATAGGTAACCGAGTCATCCACCTTAAAACTTGTGATACACCGAACACAACATTCGGGGACATTTCCTATCCGTACTTCTTGGTTCGCTAGGAGGTATTCTGCAGTTCACAATTAATTGGTAAACCTTTTTCTTAGAATTACCCTTCTATTTTTTTAATTTTTTTTGTCATAAAATCAATCATTCATAGTGGAAGAATAACATCCCTTTCCTTGCCGTTCAAGTAGAATACCACTTAAACCAACTTTACCACCGAAATCCATTTCTACTCAGTGAAGGCGGCATCGTTCTACCAAAACTAGTACCTCTGGTGCGACATCATCCTCACATATACCAGATTCATCTCGAGTTGTTTCTACAAATCCTAGTTCATCCACTGTTATCAAGATGGAGTCCTCACAGCTACTTGTGGTCACGGTCCATCCAATCAGTGAGACCATACCTCTCAAACCCAAAATTGTTCAACTAGAATTTGATCTGGATCCCATCATTTTTTTACCAGAGCATTTAGATCCTGAAGTAAAAAAACTAGAAATTGTTCCTGTATTGGTCGCTCCACAATCGATCGTAGCCATTGAGTCACCCATATCACGCAGTCAACCACCTGAAATATATCTCGGGCCTGACGGCGAAGTTCTTCCACCTGTTTTGATTTCGATTTAAGAAATACCACAAGACAAAAAACCTTCAACTCCAACTCATTTCGGGGGGGATATTTATATTTACGAGTATTTTCCTCAATAACCTCACACTGATTTCTTTGATCTTGTGTCAATTCGAGTTCCCATATATCCTATAAGGTATACATTGGGTTGTATGACCATGGATGAGTCAAAATATCTGGTTCTACCATCAATTACAATTGCTACTCTTGGAGCCCTGTGATTTGGTCGATTGGTAAACCAAATGACAAGGCAACATGTAAACCAGTCTTTAGAGCTCTAGGATCTAACCCTCCTAGTATCAGAGAGGGATATCTCAATATTTTTGTAAAGATATAGCTTGATTGCTTTTAAGAGGTTGATTTTAGGCTAGTTATTAAGTACAAGTTTGTTTGATTTTTTTTGGCTGATTGGACATGAATAATCTAGGAAACATAAATAGAAAGGGGAAACATCAAAGCCATTGGGAAATGGAGTCAAGAAGAATTCATAACAATCTCAATCAATGGATATGGGATATCAAAGGGCAAATCTAACTGGGCCAATGGATCTTGGGTTTGGTGGATAAAATGAAATGGACATTAAGGATTTAGAAGGAGAAGCAGAACTAAGGGCAGTTAAGAATCCTTAGTTATATGTACTTCTCAACAAAGGGACTTAAAACATCATTTGAACATGAAGAGGAATTTCATAGACAGGGCTAACCATAAATTCTAGAAACCACACTTCAGCAAATAATAATTCCAAGACAAACTATTCAAACAAAATCTAGGAGTCGGGGAACGCCCTATTTCATCCCAAGATTTCACTTTCATGGATAAGAAAACATTTAAGATTCACAAATAACTGAATCATAGAAGAGGGAATGCCTAAACATCTAAGGCTGAAATTATAAAGACCTTCAAAACAATCATTTCAGTAAGAACAAAGGGCATGATCAAAACAGACCTCTCTGGCAGACTGTAAACAATGGTACTTCAAAGGGAGACTTCAGAAACAACTTTCAAATGCCAGCAAGAAAGCAGGGAAAACCATAAATCATCCTTAGGACCAACTGTATGAACTATTTTAGAAATAAACAAGCATAAGGGTTTAAAGTAGTCAAACTACTCAGAAACCTTCAGCAGATGAAAACATAATGGCAATGAAGAGCAAACAGGTCTAAGGTTCTTCTAGGATACATTTCTTAGCCTAAAATTTTCACTCTACTGCAAGAAAGAAAATGATGAAACATAATGGAAAATAGGAAATAACAATAAAAAATCAGAATATATCACCAATATCCATGCTCAGGGATCCAGTGATAGAGCCTTCTCATTAACAAAACATGATAGAACATCATCAGTCTTCCAGAACTTCAATTTCTTCTTAAGATTCAGCCAGACTATGTACAAGTGAAAAGAGTTTGAATGCCAACAACCAAACCCTAACAAAGAGCTCCTCATAGAGTATTTATAGAAGAATGAGGAGGTGGAACTCTTTTTAGGGTTCAATATGTTATTAATTACAGAGTAAATGCATTCCTAGCCTTGAAAACCACGCAAGGCCTAAGGTAGGAATGAGTTGCACTACTTCTCTATTTAATAACTCTGTCTTTACTTCTTGAGGGTAAAGTAGGTGAAAATAATGGGTTTTGAGGCCTTTTTCTGTCTTTTACAATAACTGCCTAACAGCTTGTAATATCTTTTGACTGTGTAATAACTATCAATTTGCTTTCATGGATAGAAAGTAGGTCATAGGTGGAAGTTTGATTTATCAAACGAAATAACTGCTCCCTTTGATGTGTTTGAGGCTATCTGCCTTGTTGATCTATCCTTGCCGATTGATTTAACTTTGATTTATTTTTCTTCAAGTTGTGCTTTATCTTTAATCTTCATGGGTTAAGCTCTTGATCTTCAATTTTATGCTTAATCCCTTTATCTCTATTCTTCACTGATCTTTCCTTATGTTCTGTGTGCAGGTGTTCTTAGTGCACTAGAAGGTTTTATTTATTTTACCAGTGTTCATGAGGCACGGGTAAAACACATACAAGCCATGGTAAATCCCTTTTTTCATTTTACGCTCCCAAGATCGTCATCCTGAGGTCCTTTGCCACTGATATTTGACTATCAGAGGCCTGTGTATTAATAAACCATTAAACCCTGCAAAACAAACCAAAATATTAAATAAATCTTGCGGTCTGGGGTTTTAACTGCTTCAGAGGCTTGGGAGAGGCAGAGGAGTGTTTACAGAGGTAGTGCAAATGCAGCAATGGTGATATATGAAAAGTGGTTTCGGAAAACCGACAACGGTTTTCTCATGAGGTTTGGGCGAAAAGTGGTGTTATATGAAATGGACGCGATACAGTTGAGGGGTCGATGCGTGCCATGGGAAAATTTTCCTATTCATGTTTAAAAGGGTTTTGGACAACAATGGAAGAACGGGCACGAAAACGCCTGTGAGTTGTTAGATCTTGGCGGGGAGGCAGATCAATGGTGGAGATCACATGGAAACACAATGAAAGACACCAGCGTGGTAGGGTGGGACCAACGAGGTTATAAGGGAAATTGAAAGAAAAATGCATATTGCGGGGGCACTTGACGTACGAACAAATTTGCGGGTCAGGTGCCTCCGCAGTGAATCTCGACTGTTGGATCAAGATCTTCTATGGTCAAACGAGTCAACTATGGGAGCACTCATATTGTTTGACCATTTGTGTTGACAGTGCCCGTGGGTGGAAAAAGAGGTGAATCGGTGCGAGACGTTGGATCTGGGAGATGGACGACGAAGGTTTACTCGGCAGATCGGAAATCGGCGGAGCAGAGGGTCTGGGAAGGAAGGATTTGGAAGTTGCGATGGTCGATGGCTGATGGGAAAGGCTAGAGCGATGGTCGGAGGACCGTCGGATCAGGATCAAGATCGACGGCGGAGATGCACTCGGAGCTTCACACATCGGCAGTGAAGAGGGTCAGGGGGCAAGGGAACTGGAATTGCCGATGAGCAATGCACCGATGTGATGGAGGGGAGCGCAGACCGTCCGATCAGGATAGAGATCGATGGTGGGTATTAAATTGGGAGGGGAATCCATCGGAGGGGAAGATCATTGGCATGAAATTGCGATGCGCCGACGTGATGCGCGATAGCCATTGGATCTTGGGGAATGGACGGCTGCAATCTCATATGAGGATCGGCCATCGGCAATAATAAGAAAATGGAAGCGGGAACCTGGAATTTCCGATGTGCGATGGCTGATGGACTTAGCGCTCGGTTGCGCGGTGTGGTCTGATGGTGGAAAAGGGGCTTGGATCAAACGAACGGGGGCTTAAAGGTCCGCTTTATAAAAAAGTTGATTTTTAAGGCCGAAATGGGGTTTTTTAAGGTTGTTTAGGTTCTGATAGAGTAAACGAAGGGGTTAAAACCAGAAAAAGGGATTTCATTGAGTTTAAAGGGGATTTTGAAGGAAAAAAATGATAAATGAGGGGAAAAATGAGTGACATGCAGGGAATTGTGAGGATAAAACGGAGAAATAAAATGATGGAGATAAGGCTTTGAAAAAAAGTTTTCTCTTTGGAAACAACAGGATTTTGAAGTGGAAACATCAGTGAAGGTAGGTTTATTTGGACAGAGAGAACAACCAGGCTTCAAGAACTAACATGTTAACTTGAAATTGTTTCTTGAAGGCTACCAACAGATTCTAGCCATCCTTAGGTATAACAAAAATTATAGATCTCTAACAGTGGCTCCACTTGGGGAGGACAGCTTGCCCTTTAGGTGTCCAAAACCTCAGTTTATCAATCTCTAGCTTTTAGCAGACCAGTGCCTCATCCATTGGGCAGAATTTCTTTGTGTTCTTGCTACTTTTCTTTGTTTTTTGAAAATTCTTCAATGACCTGCAGCATGAAAAATATTTAAGACAACACTTCTACCTACCCACACTACTTGTCCTAGAATGTTTTCTTCTCTTGAGTGCACTTGAACTGGCATCTCTTTTACATATTATTTTTGAAAACAAAAAGATAAAACTACCTAATTCTACCCTTATTTCTTCCAAGAGTCCAGATTAAACAGTTGGACTCTAAAGCTTCTCTACCTAATCTACTATCAGCCAAGATTAAACTGTTTGACTGATCTGCATCCTCTACATCGTAAAATAGAAATTTAAACACAGTCAAATCCGGATTAGACTGTCTAATTTGCTATGGTGTCTACGGCTATATGTAAAAGCTGCACATAGAGTTCTCTTTGCAGAAAATCAAAACAAAAATGTGAAGGCTTAAGATCTGAAAATTATAAATATGCTCTGATTTTGATCTTTTTGAGTTTTCCTCTTCTTCTTTTCCTGGTTCAAGTTTTTAGCATATTAGAACCATTCCTTTTTCCTTCCTTTGGCTCAGGTTTTGATCGTGTTAGAGCCATCATTTCTTTCTTTTATTTGGTTTAGATTTTGAGCATGTTTGAACCATTTTTCTTATATCCTAATCTATTCTACTGATAAACCAAGATTAAACAGTTTGGCAAATCTTTTTCACTAACCTACCAGCAGTAAATTGAAATCTATCTAGTCATGATTGGGCTATATGACTAAATAGCAGTGTTTTCTTTAAAGTAGTGGCATTTAAGCTTGCACACTTTCAGATTTTATCTTTTTTGGTATGGGGTTGTACCTTTCTTCTTTTCATCTGCCCTCTTTTATGATTTTCTATTGTTTTTGTATTTCTATTTTTCTTTCAAAGCAAAAACAAGAAACTAACTAAATGCTCATAGGATAAGCTTATTTTATTTCCTATCTAACCTAATCTAACTCTGAAATATTTACATGTTTAGCTGATGAATTCTCTTTTCCAATATAGCCAATCAAGTAGATGGTTCCATGACTGGTCTTTGCTCATCTCTTTGAGCATGCTGGATAAACAAAAGGGCCACTCCCATCTCACTTGTCTCTTAGCAGCAGTGCTAAAAAATCTCCTTGCTATTGGTAATACACTGCTCCTAACAACCTTTATCCCTTCTTCAAATATTTTCAAGAAATGAACATAGGGATCTTGCAATAAAACCTGGTTATGAATATTTGGAAGATAGGTTTCTACTAGGATTACCTTTTCCTCCAATGGATCAAGATTAAGATTCTTTTGAGAAAGAACTTCTTCCTCATCTTCATTATCATCTAAACTGGAGGACTCATCATATATTGCAGCATTGTCCTCTTGTAGTTCTAGTAAGATATGATTCAGTAGACCGTACTCTGTGAAGAGGTCGTTATATTCTTGAGCAGGGGTCTCTTTGATCACCTCAACCCTTTCAGGAGAAGGTTCTTTATATTCATCATGCTCAAGAAATTTTTCATTGTTTTCCTCTTCAACCTTTGAGCTGAAAGACTGCTGATTTCTAATCACATGGAAACTGTTACTTATGAGTTGTAATGAAACAGAGAAAAGTTTCAGAGATTCTTCACCCTCTTCTACACTTTTAAAGCTTTCTTCATCAGTATCATAAATAGCCTGCTTTGGCTTATTACTTTCTTGGAATTGGTGGAATTGATCTTCCTCCCACAAATTTACTAATGATGGTCCTGCAAGATCAACTTTAGTTTGGAGAACATCATCATCAGACAAATCGAATTTAGGAAAATCATTAATGTAAGTAATGTCACTAATCAGAAATACTGGATTATCATTAGATCTTTCTTTATTCTGATCTACAAGGGAAATTTATAAATTTTTATAACAAAGTTGATTAGGTGAATGGGCAAGAGTGTTTGTTTTGTAAAAAGTTTCAAAGGCTGTCTGTTTGTTTATAATTTGATCAATTTCTTCTTCTGTCAAAGGGGAAGATGTTTCTATGTTTCTTTGAGCAGAAGTACAGTTGTTCTCTGTCTTTAGTGAAGGTTTAATTTGAGGCTGGATGTCTTCTTGAGCCTCAGCTAAAAGGGATGATGAATCATCATTAGTTATGTTTTTAGTTGGATCTTGAGGATTTTCTTCTATTTCCTCATTAATTTCTTCCTTGATTGATTCATCTAGGTTCTTGTGATAGTTGTCTTGGGTATGAAACTCATGAATGGCTGCTAAGAGATATTTAGGATGCATATTAACAAAATCTTTATCAATATCCAACAGGTATTGTATGATGTTTTGAGATTGACCACAACAATTTGCAGTCCATGATAAAAATGAAGGGTTTTCTTTATATTCTTCGTAAAATACTTAGTGCATGTCTTTTAAAGAGAACAAGCTCTTAGGTTCTAGCCATTCATACCAATCCCTTGCCTTTCCTTCTAATGTTTCCATGAACATTTTCATAAGACATTCCTCATGCCATTCAACTTTTAACCTCCATACATGTATATGAAACTTGATGAGATGTAACAAAGGGTCATCAAACTTTTCATCTTGAAAAATAGGCAAGTTTTTCAGCCAATCTATTTGAGGCATTTTGTGTGGGAATCTAGGGATATGATCTCTACTCATTGGGGCATATCTCCTTTGTATCCTTGGATCCATGTTTGTAAATCAGAAAGGGTCACTAAATCTTGTCAACCAGTTCAGAGTCTTCTACCAGTGGAGTCATTAGGTCTTATGGAGGTTGTGGAGTCTCCAGGTGGAAGATTTGAACTTTGTTGTCCACCAACAGTATGATTGGGTTTGCTCAATGCATTCCCAGGGGAGTTCACAAGGACTGGTAAAGTAATAGACCTACTTGAGGCCGGTGGAGTCTCCAGGTGGAAATGTTTAGCTCTTCTAGAGGTAAAATCTTCTATGGTCCACCACCAATGTTTATTATGAAACCAATCTGAAATTTTTTTGGGGGTTTTCTGAGTTTCTATGATTGTTGAAGGACTAATGAGTCTATAAGAGTTTGCTAAGAAACTATGAACTCAGAGGTCCCACTATGATCGCCAAAATTTTGGTGGCGATGAGGTGGCAGATTCATTGGATATTCTTTGATTTATTGAGGGTCTAAAGAGTTTTAAGAGGTATTTATTGCAATTATATACTCAGAAGTCCCACTGTGATCGCCAAAATGTTGGAATTCTGTTATTTGGCTGATTGGTAAACCAAATGAATAGGCAACATGTAAACCAATATTTAGAGCTCTAGGATCTAGCCCTCCTAGTCTCAGAGATGGATCTCTCAATATGTTTATAAAGATATAGCTTGATTGCTTTTAAGAGGTTGATTTTAGGCTAGTTATTAAGTACAATTTTTTTTTATTGTCTTTGGTTGGTTGGACATGAATAATCTAGGAAACATAAATAGAAATGGGAAATATCAAATCCATTGGGCAATGGAGTCAAGAAGAAGTCATAACAAGCTCAATCAATGGATATGGGATATCAAAGGGCAAGTCTAACTTGGCCAGTGGATCTTGTGTTTGGTGGATAAAATGAAATGGAAATTAAGGATTTAGAAGGAGAAGTAGAACTAAGGGCAGTTAAGAATCCTTAATTATATGTACTTCTCAACAAAGGGACTTAAAACATCATTTGAACATGAAGAGGCATTTCATAGACAGGGCTAAACATAAATTCCAGAAACCACACTTCAGCAAATAATAATTCCAAGACAAACTATTCAAACAAAATCTAGGAGTCAAGGAACACCCTATTTCATCCCAAGATTTCACTTTCATGGATAAGAAAACATTTAAGATTCACAAATAACTGCATCATATAAGAGGGAACACCTAAAAATCTAAGGCTACAATTATAAAGACCTCCAAAACAATCATTTTAGTAAGAACAAAGGGCATGATCAAAACAGACCTCTCTGGTAGACTGTAAACAATGGTACTTCAAAGGGAGACTTCAGAAACAGTTTTCAAGTGGCAGCAAGAAAGCAGGGAAAACCATAAATCATCCTTGGGACCAACTGTATGAACTATTTCAGAAATAAACAAGCATAAGTGTTTAAAGCATTCAAACTACTCAGAAACCTTCAGCAGATGAAAACATAATGGCAGTGAAGAGCAAACAGGTCTAAGGTGCTTCTAGGAGACATTTCTTAGCCTAAATTTTTCACTCTACTACAAGCAAGAAAATGATGAAACAAAATGGAAAACAAGAAATAACAATAACAGATCATAATACATCACCAACAACCATGCTCAGGGATCTAGTGATAGAGCCTTCTCATTAACAAAACATGTTAGAACATCATCAATCTTCCAGAACTTCAATTTCTTCTTAAGATTTAGCCAGACTATGTACAAGTGCAAAGATTTCGAATGCCAGCAACCAAACCCTAACAAAGAGCTCCTCATAGAGTATTTATAGAAGAATGAGGAGGTGGAACTCTTTTTAGGGTTCAATATGTTATTAATTATAGATTAAATGCATTCCTAGCCTTGAAAACCAGACAAGGCCTAAGGTAGGAATGAGTTGCACTACTTCTCTATTTAATAAATCTGTCTTTACTTCCTGAGGGTAAAGTAGGTGAAAAGAATGGGTTTTGAGGAAATTTCTGTCTTTTACAATAACTGCCTGACAGCTTGTAATATCTTCTGACTGTTTAATAACTGCCAATTTTCTTTCATGGACATAAAGTAGGTCATAGGTGGCAGTTTGATTTATCAAATGAAATAACTGCTCCCTTTGATGTGTTTGAGGCTATCTACCTCGTTGATCTGTCCTTGCTGACTGATTTAACTTTTATTTATTTTTCTTCAAGCTATGCTTTATCTTTAATCTTCACGGGTTAAGCTCTTGATCTTCAATTTTATGCTTAATCCCTTTATCTTTATTCTTCACTGATCTTTCCTTTTGTTCTATGTGTAGGTGTTCTTGGTGTGCTGGAAGGTTTTATTGATTTTACCAGTGTTCATGAGGCACGGGTAAAACACGTACAAGCCATGGTAAATCCATTTTTTCATTTTACGATCCCAGGATCGTCATCCTGAGGACCTTTGCCAATGATATTTGACTGTGGGAGGCCTGTGTATTAATCCACCATTAAACCCTGCAAAACAAACCAAAATATTAAATAAATCCTGTGGGTTGGGGTTTTAACTGCTTTCGAGGCTCGGGAGAGGCGAAGGAGCATTTACAGAGATAGTGCGAATGCAGCGATGGTGAGATATGAAAAGTGGTTACAAAAAATCAGCAGCGGTTTTCGCTTGAGGTTTGGGCGATAAGTGGTGTTATATGAAATGGACGCGATACAGCTAAGGGGTCAAGGCGTGCTATGGGAAAAACCGCATATTCGCGTTAAAAATGGGTTTTGGACAACAATGGAAGAACGGGCGCGAAAATGCTGGTGGGCCGTTAGATCTGGGGGGAGGCAGATCAACGATGGAGATCACACGAAGACAAAATGAAAGGCCCCACCGTGGTTGGGCAGGACTAGTGGGGTTATAAGGTAAATTGAAAGAAAAATGCATATTGCAGGGGCACTTGAGGTACAGACGAATTTGCGAGTCGGGTACCTCGGCAGTGAATCTCGACCGTTGAATCAAGATCTTCTATGGTCAAACGAGTCAACTACGGGGGCACTCATATTGTTTGACCATTTGTGCTGAAAGTGCCCGTGGGTGGAAATAGAGGTGAATCGGTGCGATCCGTTGGATCTGGGAGATGGACGGTGAAGGTTTACTCAGCAGATCGACAATCGGTGGCGCAGAGGGTCCAGGAAGGAAGGATTTGGAAGTTGCGATGGCCGATGGCCGATGGGAAAGGCTAGAGCGATGGGCGGAGGACCATCGGATTGGGATCAAGATCAATGGTGCAGATGCACTCAGAGCTTCGCACATCGGCGGTGAAGAGGGTCAATGGGCAAGGGAACTAGAATTGTCAATGAGCGATGCACCGATGCGATGGAGGGGAGCGCAGACCGTCCGATTGGGATAGAGATCAACGGTGGGTATTAAATTGGAAGGGTACTCCATCGAAGGGGAAGATCATCGGCATAAAATTGTGATGCACCGATGCGATGCACGATAGCCGTCAGATCTTGGGGAATGGATGGCTGCGATCTCATCGGAGGATCGGCCATTGGCAAGAACAAGAAAATGGAAGCGAGAACCTGAAATTGACGATGTGTGATGGTCGATGGACTTAGCGCTTGGTTGCGGGGCATGGTCTTATGGTGTAAAAGGGGCTTAGATCAAGCCAGCAGGGGTTTAAAGGTCCACTTTATGAAAAAATTGATTTTTAAGGCCGAAATGGGGTTTTTTAAGGTTGTTGAGGTTCCGATAGAGTAAACAGAGGGGTTAAAACCAGAAAAAGGGATTTCATCGAGTTTAAAGGGGATTTTGAAGGAAACAAAGGATAAATGAGGGGAACAATGAGTGATATGTAGGGAATTGTGAGGATAAAACAAAGAAATGAAATGATGGAGATGAGGCTTTGAAAAACAGTTTTCTCTTTGGAAACAATAGGATTTTGAAATGGAAACATCAGTGAAGGTAGGTTTCTTTGGACAGAGAGAACAACCAGGCTTCAAGAACTAACATGTTAACTTGAAATTATTCTTGAAGGCTACCAACAGATTCTAGCCATCCTTAGGTATAACAGAAATTATAGATGGCTAACAGCGACATCATCTAATATTGCTACCTCGTCAATGTTTACCACATCATCAGAGTCATATCTATATGGTGGTCCTTCCATCCCATTTTTTTACCAATATTTGTTTGGAACCTTCTCTGGTGCATCCTCAAACCCATGGAATTCACCCATGTCATCATCTGCTATTCTATCTGGTACATCTCTAATGAGCACTGAACGGCTTGATCCTTTATATACATCTTCAGTGCAATATCATGCTAGTCCATTTGGGTATATTACATCCAGTACAATCTCAATTGGACTCCAAGCATTTGGAGAACAATATATTCCATCTTATTATACTCCTCATGCTAGGGGGTAACCTATGGTCACCCATTTTGGTAGCACTCTGTTGCTATATGGTCATCCTAATGTTGGAATGATTGTTTTTCAGTCACCGGGCTATTATGCCCATTTAACCACAAACGGTTGTTCATTCATATCAACCGGTTCAACCTATTTCACCCACATATACTCCACTTGTTAATACATCATAACCCCTGTTACAAGCTCAAAGTGTTGTACCTCAACCATCTCAGGCGGGTCCTTCAACCCAATACTCTCAAGTATTGGGCCCTCAGACTCCATCCCCTTGCGTTGGTTTACAACAACCACCTGTATCCGGAATTATTTATTCACAAACTGGATTACCCTATTATGGGATGTCACAAGCACAACCGAGTTTTACCTATTCACAACTGGGTCCAAAATATTCTAGTTTGGGCTATAATATTGGTGAATAGACACCTTGGCAGCCACAAGCACAAATGTCATAACAATCATTCCAACAACAAGTAGCGTACCTAGGTTTTGGTCAACAAAATCCTCAAGAATTTTCTTATCAAAACAACCCCTATCTGGTTTACTAGCAACAAATTCCTTATGCGGGTGCTCAAAGGCATGTTTCCCAAGAAATTCCCTCATACCCTGGCTATGCTCAACCTGACTTAAATCGACAGTTTTCCTTTGTTGCAACTTTAGAATTACCTGATTTAAATTGGCTTACCAATGACCCAACCAACTAGTCTCCTTGGTGGTTGGTGATACCACATAAATTACCCTCAAATATTCCTAAGTCCAATGGAAACCCTGGAGAATACCCGTCGATGCATGTTATGACTTATCATTTGTGGTGTTCATATAACTCCTTAAATAATTACTCTGTTCGACTACGTCTTTTCCAGCATACACTCACTGATCTGACCGCAAAGTGGTACATTGAGATACCTCGAGCTTCATTTGATAATTTCACTACCTTAGCTACTATATTTTGGACCCACTACCAGTTACCCATACGATATGAAACTGGAATGGAATTGCTGACCAATTTTAAACAGACTAATTCTATTCACATTTATGATCATATTCATAAGTGGTGTCTTCGTCGTAAGATGGTCAAAACATTTGTTCCTGATCAACTCCTTGTTGAGTGGTTCATTAAGTCCTTGCTGCCATATATCACCGAGATATAGCTAAGGTTAGTGTTGTCACTAAAGATCAGGTAATTGCTCGTGTCGAGTACTTATATTTTATTTATACTTAGTCTGGCATGCTCTATGAGAATATTACCAACGCACCGCGATCTAATTGTACTGTTCCTCCTCCATATAAGGACTCTCATGCCAGCAACGGTATGATCGGTACTGCAAGCACACATCACTCTACTGCATATGATCCTATACCTTCTTCCGAAATTCATGTCGTGTCATCTGACAAAGGAAAAAGCGACAAGCAACCCAGAAGTAAGAAAAAGGGGAAAGTGAAGAAAAATAAAATTTCAACCCTGCATGAACGATCATATGATCAAAAAACTAAAAACAATCCGAAACTTCATTAACCTTTCATAATATGTAATGAGGAGCACCTTTCTCGAGACTTTCCTCACCGTGTCGAAGTCTCCAAATTTCTTAAGACTTTGAATGCATCTGATTTGATGATAGATCCATTACCGAATCCAGACACAAATATGGTTTCTACGCATCCAAATTCTAGTTCCCAAGTTCTTATGCTATCTTCCACAAAGCCAAAAATTGATGTTTTCGTGTCAACATGTGATAAATATTACGATAGTCAGGGTACTGATTAACACACTACCTCAACCACGAATCCGTTTACAAAATCTATTCCACCAACTGTTATTCCTGAGTTAAAAATAAAGCCACTGAAGGGAGTCTTCCATAAATCTACATTCAATCCTCGAGCCTAAGCTTCTCAAAATTATAATATAGTTGAAGATTTGGCTCAATCCCCTTTAGCTATGTCGACGCTGGAGGTACTTCAAAATTTTCCCTCCCAAAAACATCCTTTTTTGTCGGAAATTGGTGGAATCAATCTGACAGAATCCAATCTTGTAGTCTCTAATCATATGAGCTATGTGCCACAATTACCAGCAGAATTGGCATTCTCCATCCAAGTAAATGTTCTCATTCACCTTGTTCATCATACTATTATTTATGAGGGAAAATCTACCTCCATTATGTCTCTAAACTGCTGGAAGTCACTTGGCTCACCACATCTATCTCAATCGCCTACGACATTGAAAGTTTTTGACGGTCGTACATATAAGCCTTGCGGTATCATCAATAACCTGCATGTTGAACTAGGTAGAAAAATAGTAACTGTTGAAGTTGAGGTCATTGACGGACCCCTTGGCTACAAAATTTTACTCGGAAGGCCATGGGTTTATGCTATGACTGTGATCGTTTCTACATATTTTAGAATGATCGCCTTTCCTCATAAATGCTTTATCATAGTCATCAATCAACTCTCCTTCTTTTCCTCTAGTTCCCAGGTATCTGGAAGCATTCTGTTAGTTCATGCACGACAACTAGAACTTCAAAAAATTGGTGTAGGACTCTTAAAGGATTATTCCCTCGTGGGAACCTTTGCATTAATACCGCCTACGACGTCGGCATAAATTGCACACATAGAGACCTGCTACATGATATCTTCTACTCCATTTGGCTTAAGGAAAATTATGAATGATTCTGAAGTTGTTATGCTGCCAGATGAATTCCCGCCACCTGGCCCAATTGAGATGGCATAGCAATCAATCTGCATGGCTTGGGTGGCGAATCTAAAATCATCTTTGATCATTTGGGTCGATCATTCATTATATTTTGGCACTCCATATGATCCTTTTTCGTCCACTTTATTGACTAATGAGAGCATTGTGGAATCCATGATGCCAAAAGGAGAACCATGGGAAGATCATCATAATCGTTCCCATCTTCAGGATTACGAAGAAGATAATCTTATTGAACTATATCACCCATAAATCAAAAATTTATTTTTGAAATATTTTCCCATTAATGCAATCGAACCCGAGTAAAATTTATCAAATATTGAACAAACCATTTCTATCGATATTTCGACCAAACCTAGAATTGTAGAAAACATCCATGTCGACGTGTCTTGTTCGCCATTAGAACTCGAAACTTATCCTCTCTTTTTTGTGAATTCCGAGATATATTTGCTCAGTCTTATGAGGAAATTCCAGGCATATATACTAATATCATTGAACACACCATTAAAATTTACCCTGATGTTAGACTGGTACGTCAACACCTTTGTCCTGTACATCCGAAGAAGGTTTCTGCCATTAAAGTAGAAGTTGAAAAACTTTTGCATGATGGTTTCATTTACCCTGTTCTTCTTACTGATTTGGTTTCAATCATTTTTCATTTCATGAAGAAACAAGGAACAATAAAAGTGTGTGTCGATTATTGGGATTTGAATCTTTATTGTCCCAAGACAACTATCCTACTCCCTTTATCAACCAGATTATTGATGATTGTGCTGGATGTGAAATGTTTTCCTTCATGGATGGATTTTCTTGCTACAATCAGATCAATATCTACTGAGAGGACAAATATAAGACAACATTCATCTATCCCTAGGGCACACACTTATCGTAAACTCCCATTTGGTTTAAATAACATTAGGTAAACAATTCAAAGAGAAAAGGATTATGCTTTCAATGACATCAAGCACATTTTTAAACCTTATCTAGACGATTTACCCGCACATTCACGAAACCCAACTGATCACCTAATGCATTTGAGAGCTATCTTTTTATGCTGCGGACACTACAAAATATGCCTTAATCCACATAAATATGTGTTTTTTTTTGTTTTGGTTTTTTCCTAGGATTCGTCGTCAAAAGAAGGAATTCGAATCGACCCATTGAAGGTCCAAGCCATTCTTGATTTGCCTGCACCATCAAATTTACTTCAGTTATAGAAACTTCAAGGAAAGGCTAACTTCCTAAGGAGGTTCATACCCAACTACACCAAAATGGCTAAAGAACTTACTCGTCGCTTGAAAAAGGGGATTCCCTTCAATTGGGATAAGGTTGCACAAGCTTCTTTTGTTGTTGTCAAGGATACACTTCTCTGACGTCATTAATGTATCCCCCCAATTATCAAAGTGATTATTTCTTATATATCGTCGCGATTTTTATGACCATTGCTATGGTATTGGTCCATGAAGAAGATGGGATAGAACATCTGATATATTATTTGAGTCGTAATCTCAATGATACGAAAGTGAAGTATTCATACGTCGAAAAACTCACCTTGGCGATCGTTCAAGTTGTCCAAAGATTTCGCCATTAAATCCTATTCCGGAAGACCATTGTCATTTCTGATTGCAATCCCATGACATACATTCTGTCACATCAATTATTGTTGGGGGGGGGGGGGATTTTCAAAATTAATTTTCATTTTGCATGAATTTGATTTGGAATTCATCAAATCCAAGTCAAATAAGTCTTTAGTCTTGGCTTAGCTTCTCTGCGACCTTCCCTCTCATAGTACTACTACATCGAAACCATCAATTTTTTATGAGACTTTGTTTCTGATCGAATCATTTGATCCTTGGTATGGGGATTTTATCATTTATCTCCAAACCCATACATTTTGTCCAGATACCTCTCGCTCTCAACAACGACGTATTCAATAACAAGCCAAATATTACCTGATTGTCGGTGATACACTTTATCGTCGTGGTGTTGATACAATTTTAAGAAGGTGCCTCACTCATGAGGAGGCCAAGAAGGTTCCAAATGATTGTCATCCTGGGGCTTGTGGTGGAAAATTTTCTGGATACGCTACTACGTATAAGATACTCCACACTGGTTACTTTTGGCCTACCATATTTTGCGACTGCATGCTCATGGTCATAAGTTTTCATGCATGCCAGATATTTGATCGTAAAATCCGCAAACCACCAGCGCCAATGGATCCTATTATCGTTTTGGGACCATTTGCAAAATGGGGCATTGACTTCATGACTTGCAACCCTCATTCATTTGGGGTGCATGGTTATATTATTGTTGCAGTAGACTCCTTTACCAAGTGGACCGAAGCGATGCCTACATTCAATAACATGTGAAACAACTGCATTATTCTTTTTCAATCGTGTCATCTCACGATTAAGTGTTCCACAGGCTATACTCATAGATCATGGTAATAATTTTCTCCATCACATGATGAATGAGTTGACTACCAAATTAGGATTGTCGCATGATAGTTATACTCCTTATTATCCATAATCCAATGGATAAGTTGAAGCAATTAACAACACTCTTAAATGAATTCTTCAACTAATGATAGGATTTCATAAACGAAATGGAAATTTGATCTTGTACTCGGCTTTCTGGGCATACCAAACCTCAGTGAGAAACGCAACTGGATATATCCCCTTTCAATTGGTGTATGGTATGGAAGCTACATTTCCTATCCAATGTGAAATATCATTGTTAAAAATCGTTGTTGACTTGTTAATTGACACCTCTAATGAAGAAGCACGTCTTTTTAACCTCATCCATCTTGATGAAATGCGTCGTGAATCTGCATTGTCAAACGAAGCGCATAAGAGACAAATTAAGGTGCAATACGACCAACATGTCCAGCCTCGCATCTTCTCAAAGGGTGACCTGGTCTTACTTTATGATCAGGAAGATGATGTAATAGGTACAGGTAAATTTGAGTTGTTATGGCATGGCCCCTATATTTTTAACAGAGTTATTGCTAAGGGCATCTACAAGTTAGTAGATTATGATGGAATTCCTTTGGCGCAACCCTGAAATGGGTTGTATCTCAAATGTTACTATGCTTAAACATGAGCATAGTGAACTTTTGTATTATACTGTATATATGCTTTTGATTTGCATTTACTGCCTTAGTTTGTTTTTCTAGATTTTTATTGAAGTTATTAATCCTCTTTACATTTCATCGCAGATGTCTAAATCTTTTAAACCATTCGCTGTATATGTTGATGGTGCTAGTCATAGTACGCAGAATCTATCCTGTGCAACATGGGCCATTTTTTCTCTGAACGGTGAGTTAGTGAGTTTTAAAGGGATTTGTATCAGTCGATCTACAAAAAATATCGTTGAGTATAGCACATTGATCGAACTTTTCTATGATGCCATTTCATTTGGTATTAATCGCATCATCATTAGGTTAGACTCACAACTTGTTGTACTGCAAATTACTAGCGTTTATACTGTTAGAAATCCAACACTACATCGTATTTTCCTAAGAGTTCCACTTTTGGAAAGACATTTTGATTTCATTCAATATCAACACATTTCCAAAAAATTGAACACATCAACTGATTCCTTAGCGAATTATGTTATAAACATACATTTGCAACACATGTAAAGACATATTTTCAATTCACATCACATAATTGAATAGGATTGTGAAATAAACATAGGAAAACACTGAAAACAAATATATAGATAGATATAGGTTTTTACAAAAAAAATTCCCAAGACTTATTGGTCATCTGACCTCAAAATATAAGAAAAATGTCAAAGTAAACTATTGATGCTCGTGATAATAAGTTACTGATCTAACTATCCTACGCAATAACCACATCCAACGGTTAGGAACACCAATAGTGTGGCACTAGAGTCTCATAGGTAACTCTTTTATCTGGAAATCCACAATCCCAAGATTCAATCCCTCCACGTTTTGTTGTAGCTCAGTAATAGTTTCAGTCATATCTCAATCTCGAAGGACTTCTCTCCCGACAACCCTCTCTACTGGCTCATCTACTCCCTGATCTGGCAGACCCACTAGTCAAACTCAATCCACATCTGCATACATCAAAACTTTAGTTTAGTCTTGGGAAACATTAAAATATATAAACATGTATAAACCTTAGGAAAAATCAAAAAACATTGTCAAAAAATTCTTACCAATTGCACCCCATTGAGTGTCGTCTGGTAGAATCAAGTTTGTATCTCCTCAGAAATCTACACCTGCTTATGCATACTAATCTATGGAGATCATTTGTCGTCTAAAATAGGCGAAGAATGTAGTAGATAATATGATGGTCAATTGACCAGCATGTATAGACATCAATTCAACCCATCCCTGCAGCTGTGGATCTCTAGGGCTAGATATACCCAGCTTAACATGTTGGGGCTACATCAATGGAACCCTCTCTAAGGCAAAGGAATTCAGGTTCACTCCATAGTTGAAATTCTTCTTCCTTCCTCCCTTTGCTTTGGTTAACAGTTCTTTCATCTGAAAGAGGATAGCTTCAGCCTAGTTAAACATTTTTGGTTCTAAACACTCCAGTGCATATTCCATGTATGATTTGTTTTCCACATGTAGTGTAGCAGAAATGAAAAGCTTTGCGATAGTAAACAGGATGGTCCTCAAAGGAAAATCACATACATCGTGGATGTTTATTTTCCCATTCTTACTTGGTTCAGTCCCTAGATGGCAGTGCTGTCGTATGTAATCTCTCACTGTCTCTCCTACAAGAGTAGATCCTGAAAGAGAAATGGGAGAACCTCACCTTGATAATCCTGTGAGAAAATAAATGTCCTCCACTAATATTGGGACCACTTTGTCCTCAATGTGAAAAGCCTATAGTACTAGATCCCCTGAACAAACAAGGAACTCCAATAGTTCCATTTTTTGCCTCATACCTGAGAGTATGAAGTACTTTAGCAACATGCAATCTCTAAGGGCTCTTACTGTACCTGGATCGTTTAGGGAAATCATGTTCTTTTCTTCATGTTCTCTTTACCTCTATGTAATCGTCATTTTGATCTGATGAATACCTAAAACACATTCATAAGCCTCATTAGGATCCATTTCATGAAAAAAAACTTGGGAAATTTTAGGCACACAGAAAAAAACAAGAATGAGAATTGCGCCCAACGCACCCAAGGTCAAGGGATAGAACGTTGCAGTGCATCTGGCCTTAAATTTCAGTGTACTGCAATGTACCTTTCGACATTCAAGGGTGTGTTTCCATCTTTGCATAGTATATTTACCTTAGGGAAAGAGAAAATGAAATGCAATGAAAATGATACTAAAGGAAATAGAAGGTTTATATCTCCATCCTAGACTGAACGGAAAGAGAAATCGTCCATAGAATGTGTCGCAATCAACTGCTGAAGTTTGGGGGAAAAAACTAGTTCAGAGCTACTAATTTTCAAATGGTAACTTTGGAATATTAAAAATTAATGGTAAAAACTCTTTTAATTAATCAATTTGATTATTTTGAATCATATTTAATGTTTTGACTATGGTTTTTATTCATTTTTTCTATGAAACATGTATTTTTAATCCGTTTCAAGGTTTTCTGAAAATGTTTTACAACTGATATAGCAGATTAGTCGTGCACACATATTCAAGAATGATTTGACCACAAAGCATAATTTTATCTTTATTTTTAAATCTTTGATAAAAATTAAAAAGGACCTGAAGTGCACTTTTATCTCTTTTTCGAGCTTCGATAACAACGAAAAAGGAACCCCTCGAGTCTTCTTTTAGCTCTTTTCAAACTCCGATAATGTGAAAAGGTTGCCGATCATTTGTATTTTCTAGCTTGTAAAAGTAAATTAAATGACATCAACTCAGTATAAGTATAACCCTTTTCCGAACTGATATAGATTATATACGAAAAAAGAAAACCTTAGTCGAACATGGTAAGAGATTTTCTCGGGTATCATTTTACACTTTCTCTAACCTGAGCGATAAATTTACGAAAAAGGACCCATGGAGTTTTCTTTTGTCCTGTTTTTCAAACTCTCTAAATATGAAAAAGGATCGGGCTATCATTGTCGTTAGGTTCGTTAAAACATAAAATAGTGACAAACTTGTCGATCATGGCAATAATCGAGTTTCATTTATCACTAGACTCGTTAAATTATTAAATAGCGATGGATTCGCCCGAAGGGTTGTATTATAGATCAAGCATAGGTTACCCTCCTCAAGCCATTTAAAACATAAAGAGGTACTAGTCAACAAATGACTACGGATAATTTGGGAAAAAGAATAGAACACTTTATGGTCGGAGGTTGCTCTTGAACATGACACTTTCACTCCATCACCGTGACTTTTGGGCTGGGTAATCTCCTTGACAGTTCATTCATACTTATGGTTCATCATACCTTCACTTCTGTTTCAGGTCAATGCTGCAAACTCATCTCAGTGTCATCGATATGTTCAAGAGAATTCATCCAGTAAAATCCTCATCCTTCTACAATACTCATTAACCTTCATTTTCATGACAGTCATCCCTGAAAATTGCTATATCAAGTCACATTTTGTTTCTGAAATCAGTAACTCTCGTTTCGAGATAAAGTTTCTTCCTGTTGACATCAGCTCATCATCTAGGAAATTTACTTAGAAACATATTCTAGTACCCTGAGGCTTGTTACATCATCGACAATTTTCTTGCTTACAGACCTTTGACCAAAACATTTTGTTTGGCTTTCAACATCAAATCATCTATTCATGCCTTGAAAATTGTATTGAAGTACCTTGAGATACATTAACATCAATGGTGTTTTTCGTCTGTTTGTATCTCACATCATTGGCTGGTAATCAGACGATGTCTTCTTATGTTTGACTTCGAATCATATATTCGCATGTTTAGACTTGTACTTGAACAATTCAGTGAACGAGATAAGAAGACCCCAGATCTAGTTTCATCCATCCGGGCTGTGATTTCAGGATTGTTGTACACATCATATGTACGATGGATTTTACATACAAATCGCCATCCGAACATGGGCATATATCTGTAGGCATGTCTATATTGGGAAAAATTCCAATGTAGACGACTTTCTGAATAATGTACATGTTATTAGATAGTTTATGTGCTAAGCAGGGGAATGCCTCCCTTAGAAATTCGTGATCAAGATGAAATATATCATAATGTAATGTATTGCAAGATTGATGCAGGTCACCATCCGCTTCAGTTCCTATTCATCACATTGTAAAGCATCTCATCCAAATACTATTATTATTTTGACTTCATGCTTTAGGAGGTAGCTGTTATAAGTCCATTTGGGCATCATCCCCAAGACCAATGAAATAGGGTCTATCATTCCCTTAGATTTCAGTTGCTATATGCCCTAACTGAAGAAAATTTCATTCATGGCTTCTATTGTGATATTTCCAAGGTTATAATTATATGTTATATGACCTAATGACTCACCAACGCTCATCTGCAAGGGACTAACTGCGTTGCAGTGCCAATTCATCCATGCAAGGGTGCACTGCAGTGCACTTCCCGACATTCAAGAGTGCGTTGATCACCTGGGAGCAAAATTCTCTTTGTTCTGGGAATCTCCACATGGCCAGTGCCTTCTATAAGAGTCCATATGTGTTAAAATTTGAATCCAAGTGTCCATCTAACACCTCTAAACTTGGAAACATGTATTTTCTATTATTAGAAATTCATTCATTGAGAAAATACCATCATTTTCCTTATAAATTGAGCACTCATCCTAGTGCTAGGGAGGAAGAATTTTGTGAAAATTTATGTTGTTGGATTCTCATTTGATAAGAGAGTGAAAGTACCGATATGTTACTGGGATAATGTTGGATGTGATGAGGCTGGAATGAATTTGGATCAGGTTGACGATAGATCGATCCATATTGGTTGTAATCTTCTCCTCCCACTCTTTAATAAATATTGTTGTTAATTTTCCCATACATATATCTCTATTTCTTGTGCAATGTATTCTTGAATGATGTATGTATTTCAGATCTAATCTGTTTAATTTGAGTAAGATAAGTAGATACTTTCATATTGTATGTTTTTTGGTGTTATCTATTTTTGTTTGCAGGAATCAATCTAGTGACTTGAGTTGGATTGAGAGCGATGTCAACAATGACAGAAGGAGAATATGAAGCGAAAGAATCACAAGTAGGCCCCTTTCCCATTCTGTATATCTGCTTGTTTTGGAGACAATAATAGTTATTATTTCCTCTGTTTTTCTTAGTGATAAACACCACACTTAGGGAATTTGATTTATCTTTAGATCGCAATTCCGTATAACACCTCCCCCCCCCATGCAAAGGACCTGCAACTGTGTCAATTCTGGCATCATTGGACAGAGTATTAATATAACAGTGTGAGTCTTAAAGCACTCACCAATGGAATGACCACTCACAAAAATAGTTTTTTTTTTTTTTTCTAAAATGAATTGGCATGCACTAACAAACAAAAAAAATAAAACATCCTCCACCAGGGGAACTATGTCACATCAATGATCCCTCATCCAATCGAAAATTAGAAATAATATTTGCCGAAAATTAGAAAATTATTTTTTAATTTATAGAAAAATAGAAATATTAAGTATTTTCCAGAAATTTTGGTTAAAATTTCAAAAACAAAGCCAAATAATGCAGAGTCAGTGCACTTTGACTATGAGAAAAATTCTTTAATTCTTGGTGAGGGAGGGACTAATAAACATTTTCATGATCAAGAATGCACGAGTTAGAGGAGTTATTGGATAGATAGATGGTATTATTAAGAAGTTTTTGTTATTAAATGTTGTTGGAAAATGTAACTAGGTTCAGTCTTCATTATTGTACTTGAAAACAAAATGTAATATATTTTTCAAAAGAAAATGAAAATAATTTTATTATTATTCATGGGTTTCATTCTTGGGTCAAATGTATAGGTCAAGCCTCCATTGAAGGCTCTAGGTTATTGTCAAATTCAAAATTTTAAGACCCCTCCATCCATCAAGTCCAAGTCTCCTTATTGTTGAAATAATTCTCTTGAAGTCAGCCTCGAAATAATAAATGATTCATGTCATCCCACTACAATGACACATCTCCTCCACTGGTCAGGTTGACTCTTTTAAATATGGAATCAACTATAAATACAAGCCTAGAAGCCCACATTTCTCATGGAATATAATCTCGGATTTTAGAGAAAAACGTTTCGAGCATATCTGTGGATAATCTCGGTGATCACAGAAAGTTCGTATAGGTTTTTCAGAGACATTTTGATGTCTTTATAGCAAAATATTCGGATTCAGCTCAGTGCTACTTTAGAAGGAAGGAGATGAGCTTGCATTGCAGTGACTATATGATTCGGTGTTATCACAGTGATCTTAACTTTGTGCTCTCACCACAATGGCATCATCTCAATGCTATTAAAGTAACCTCATCTCGGTATTATTATAGTGACTTCGGTTTGGTACATAACGGAGCTCAGATTGGTTGTAGAGGTGATCTCTTCAAGGACAAGTTTGAAGAACATTGATTGCTATAGGATAAATGGAATTGAAGCATGACAAGGTTGACTTGATGGATGGAGGTAGTCTCAAGTTTGAGTTGTAAGGGTTTTGGTCGTCTCATCTTGAATCTACTAAAGGAATAATTTTAACCAGATTTTCGCCAAAGAATGAAGTTTATCCTTGGCAATGTAGCGACATCTTGCGTCCTGTTTTATTTATTTTTTGGCATTATTCTTGATGATAAGAAAAAATAAATAAAAGAAACACATAACAATAACAAACACATCACAAAATAATATCATTTATCATTTTAAAGAAAATCATTTAATTGCCACTCCTTGAATTTTCCAAGGAAGTAATGAAAATAATGATTATTAATTCTTAATTGAATTTATTTGTTAAAGTGATTTTTTCCAATTTTATAAATATCATTAAAGTAAACTATCTAGAAAAATTAAACATTATAATTAATCTATATGGAAGCTGTGACATTTGAATGAATTAATAATCTATAATTAAATATAGACAAATAATATTTTATATATTGAATTTCAAGCTTAATATACGAGAAACACCTTAATTCTGAGTTCAAATGTATTTAATAAAAAAGGTAAAACACGAATATGGCTACTTATCTGATTGGAAATATAAACATACACCACATTCGTTAACACGCAACAAACTTAGTGATATCTTACTTAGTAAGGCTTTGTGACACCACCCAACCCACATTAAATAAGTTAGTTATTCATTTTCAATCATAGTTATCTAGGCTTTTCCTATGATAAGTATCATTAGTTATTTTGTATGTAATTATTAAAAAAATAAAATTAGCATAATTATATTAGTGATGTGGTTAATATATACCAATTAATATTATTATTATTATTTTAAGTAATTGTTTTAACACAATTATTTATTTTATAAATCATTCATTTTATAAATTTACATATTCACAATATGTTATCTTTTATTTGATAATTTGTATGGTAATTTTATAATTGTGAGAGATAAATGTGAAAAGATAATCATAAACATAATATTATTTATGATAATTTAATAATTGTATTAGGTAAATGTAAAAAGGTAAACATGCAAGGTAGTTAATATTTGAAATTTCATCTATTGATTGACCAAGCATCTTTCATTTGTGACCATAAAGTAAAGATTTGGATTGAAAGAAATATTAATATGCCAACTTTCATACGAGGCCTATTAATATAATACATTTTTACACTTTATCTCATTAGAAATTCATTAAAGTCATTGAAAATATTAGGAAAGAGAGAGTTTAACTAATAGATGAAATGACTTTTTGGCCCAGAATACAACTTCCAACAAGATTGTGATTTATTGTTGTTAAAATGCACTTTTGAATTTAGAAATATATCTAAAATCCTTAAAAACTTCTAGAAAAACTACAATTTTACAAATTAAACAACACAAACTTATAATTTTTACAAATCTTTACTAACAAAATTAACTAAAAATAAATAAATAATCATTTTAAGAATATTAAAAAAATAACGATAAAAAAATATAAATCTTTAATAATAAAATTAACTAAAAATAAATAAAAAACTATTTTAAAAATATTAAAATAATAATAATAATAATAAATAATAATAATAATATTTCCATTTCCATTTCCATTTACGATTCCAAATAAATTCTTCCCAGATTGATACATCACAATCATGCAATTGATGTAGCTGAGATAGGTAGAGAGACTTGAGATAACATAAAAAGCGGATTATTTAACCATGGAAAAGTACTTGAGTTTGCATATTATTTATGTTCAAAAAGTTATATATATATATATATGCTTGACAAGAATTTTGGAAAATTTATGCTAACTCTTTTATGTTTTTTAAAATGATAAGTTATATTGAGGTTTGGAAATAGGGTTTGTTTACTTATTAAAGTTTCCAAAAGTATGAATGTGTATTAACTATACTAGCAATTGCACTATCACTATCAATAGATGTTGCAAAGGAAACGTTGTAAGATTTTTAAAGAGATTCAATAGTTGCTAAGCAAGATATCTGTAGTGATTTTGGTCAATTTTAGTAAAGATAGTAAAAATCATCAGATTACATCTTGAACTCTTTGAGCAGCTCCTCACAAATGGATTTTCCAGCAAAAAAAAACCTTGTTGTTAATACAATTACTAAATCAAGACGCTAATAGATGGAGCAACACAATCTAACTATATATCTTATTATTTTACCATACTCTGCAACAACAATGAGAAATGGAAAAACAAACATTAATAGCAACAGATCAATTACATAGCATAGACTCCATTGTAGAAAAACTGTAAATTTATTTATTAATGGTTATTTAAAAATATTACTATAATACCAAAGAATAACCTAAAATGTATTCATAACCTAAACTAATAATCATTATACACGGTAGTACCAAACACCAATTAACAATCTCAAAAGCTCTGTGATTTTAACACACAATGAATTTTTTTGAAGAGATAACCATCCACTTAAATAACTGATTGTAATTGTGGAAATCATTTTCATTTTGAATAGATAACCATTCACTTAAATAGTGATGGATTGTAATTATGGGTGACTATGTTATTTGTTAGAAAGATTAATGAAAACTAATCTGCAATGTGGCCAACAAATTAAATGAATACAAACTCAATCCTTGCAACAAGCAATCTACGACACTCATTAGAAAAAAACAAAACAGGTGTCATTTGGCCATAGTTCAGAAAAATTGATCGACACATGGACAGAAGCTATGTCCAGGTGGTGACTTCTCCCTCTAAACGTGTGTTAGAAATTGAGAACGGCCTAAACAACTAGATTTGCTGAGCGATAAACATAAAATCTTACCAGGTCAATAACCACATCATGAAACTGATATCATGTTTTGGTGATGGATTGTAATTATGGGTGACTATGTTATTTGTTATAAATATTAATGAAAACTAATCTGCAATGTGGCCAATAAAGTAAATGAATACAAACTCAATCCTTGCAACAAGCAATCTGCGACACTTGTTAGAAAAAAACAATACAGGTGTCATTTGGCCACAGTTCAGAAAAATTGATCCACACATGGACAGAAGCTATGTCCAAGTGGTGACTGCTCCCTCTAAACATGTGTTAGAAATTGAGAACGGCCTTAACAACTAGATTTGGTGAGCGATAAACATAAAATCTTACCATGTCAATACCCACATCATGAAACTGATCTCATGTTTTGCATTCTAGTTGGTATATATAAGTCTGCCATCCAATCGTTAAAACTAATCGGTGTTACCGGTTCTTCTAGCGGAACTGAGTTTTGCATACTCAACCTCCTCTGCTATATCATTTCTCAGTGAGATTTTCAGTAACGACGTCGAATGGATAAACATGATCGTTTCCTCCACAGAAGCAAGATTTTCAGCCAGGCAAGGAGCATATCATGGATCCCAAACCTCGGGCTGCTAGACCTTCGTATAGGCCCGAAGGAAAATTGAATGTAAGATTTCTTCTACATTTTTCTGGAAAGAATGAATCAGTGTGCTAGATACTCCATTGTAGAAAAAATGTAAATTTATTTATTAATGGGAGTTTACACATATTACAATTCATCTTGTGCCCTGGCATTGGCATCAAGGATTTGATGCTCTGCTCTTATTCATGTTTTTTCTGCATCTTGCAATGACAGCAGACTTCCTTCCTCGTAGGTGTGTCTCTAATCGCCTGTGATGTGTCATCCTAACTGCAACCTCCTGACCTCCCACTATTCGTCTTCCTTTTAACGTACTCGGAGAATTATAACGTGAACTAGATTTAGTAGATAGTAAATAATAATAACATCCAACTTAAATATATAACATAATTAATGGAAACCATTAATTGGATGAAGATCTGAGATCTTCTATTTTTACAATTTGGTTTATAAACCTTCTCTGCATTAAAACCTACAGCGACCTTCCATAAAAAACAAAACCTCTTAATTATCAGCCTAAATCATAAGAGAAACATGATACAGCCTGATAATTTAGACAAACTGATTGAGGTACTCGTCAATTGTAGTGTATTTTATCTCAGGATATAATTCAGTGGCCTTTACCCCATTCGGTTCAATTTCAAAAAAAAATTGATTTCCTTCCACAAAATTTGAATGGTAAAGCGATAACAAAAAGTCCTCTGTCTCTGCAACAACATAGTTTTACCGCCCATTAACCAATTTTGTTAATATGGATATATGTTGCTCTTGAGCATAAATGTTTCATTTATAATTCCATTAGAAATATTTCATGACCAGTGTATTAGAACTAACCTTGAATTGATTTGATGAATTTATCTTTGGATACATAGACCTTATCCAGAGTCTTACCAATCTTGTTCTCCCAAAGACCCACAAGCTCATTCACAGACAAAATGTTTGCAGGAATTGATTTCATGAATTTCTCTTCATATACATAGACCTTATCCAGAGTCTTACCAATCTTGTTCTCCCAAAGACCCACAAGCTCATTCATAGACAAAATGTTTGCAGGAGGCCTCATGTACAAAGTCTTGTTGAAAGTTCTTGGATCATCCACTACCTTGATTGTGTAAGTTGCAACGTCATCCTCAACCACAAACACAACTACATATTCACAATATATTCAAATGGTTCACAGTGACATGAATAAATATAATAAATTGTGGCCAGAAATCAATGGCCCATCAAACCGTTGGCATTTCCATTTCTAAGAATCACAACTTTGTCCCTTGGAGGAGCTGTATGGCCAATCTATCCTAGGCTTGGAACGAAATGCCCTACGAAATAGTTGCTGGAGATGAATGTGTATGGAATTCCTTTTGCCTCAATTGTCCAACGGATTTTTGGATTTTGGCTTTCACTAGATACATACTCTTTACACATACTCTTTACAGGCTCCAACCCTATTTCTTTTTCAACAACATTGCCAAACTCAAAAGGCAAAAACCTCTGTATCATCATGCAAAAGACCCATTAGGTTATCAATTTTGGTTATCAATTTTTCCAAAAGTAGGATAAGGAGATTATATTATCAATCAAGAAAATAAATTATGTGCATTGCTATCTCAAAACAACTTCCACTACCTTTGATCTTCGAATGGGTACGCGCCCACTAACATCGCATCTGCAACCTGAGAAAGAGAAACTTCTCAAAATTAGACTTGTAAAGTTTAAATACGTCTATGAATATTTTTTAAACCAGGAAGAAGGTAACAGGATCAATTCTGTACTTTGTCATCATACTCTTTAAAGAATAAAACCTCAGGGGCGATGTAAGTAGGCATCTTGACGGTAGATTTGGGCCCAGACTGAAGCAGAAGCACTTGAAAAAAAAACACAGCCGCGAGCTCAGCATCACAGATTCTTAAAAATTAAACCAAAACCTACTTGGAAACCTAATGAGCTCACCTTTGAGTATTCGAAGTCGCAAATCTTGAGCCTGGACGGTTACAGACTGTAACCGTCATAACTTAAATCAACGGGTTATAATAACTTAATCGTCTAACAAAAGATCAGATGGATTACATGATGACACGAAAGCAGTCAGGAATGTTGTTTTCAAATAACAACGCCTTACGGCGTAATTATTAAAATTGATATTTTTGCAAACTAGTGTATTAATTTTATATATTGGTTTTTATGGTTTTGATGTATGATTCATTTTTGTTTTATATTTATTTGTGATTCATTTAATGATGATAATGAGAAAAAATATTAAAGGCTAAATAGATTAATTTTGCATATTTTTTTCTAAAAAATATTTTTTATTTTTTATTTTTTCAATTATTTGACCAAATTATATGAGATAAATTTTTTTATTTTTTTTTAATTATTTGACTAAATTATATGAGATAAAATTATTTTATATTAATTATTAATAATTTTTTCAAAAATTATATTAAATTTTTATATATTTTATATTTCTTTTTACAATTATATTGCTTATACTAAATAATTTAATATTTTAATATAAATATAGACCTTTAAATTTTTTCTTTCATGATATAATAGTTCTCTAAATGTCTTTCCATCATGAAACACATTCTATGAGTTCCCCTACCTTAATTGAATTGTATAAAGACTCTTTAATATATTTATGTCTAATACTTAGAGTAGAATCTTTAATTTAAATATAGACCTTTAAAGTTTTTCTTTGATGATACAATATTTCTCTAAATGTCTTTGCATGATGAATCACATTCTATGAGCTCCCCTACCTTAATTTAATTGTATAAAGACTCTTCAATATGTTTATGTTGTTTATGTTTAATACTTAGAGTAGAATTTTTCTATATATTTCTTCGTCTTGTCCTGAATTTGGCTCTTATTAACCTTAAATACTCGTGTAGTATTTCATAATTTAATGAATTTTATTTGTGATGCGAATTTATTACTAAATGTATATTTAATTAATAAATTTTATTATAAAATAATCTAAAATAATTTTGAAATATATAAAATTAAAATTAATCAAAACCCATTAACCTTTCTAAGTATAAGATCAAAATGAATCCAAATCCCTTAACCTTTCCAAATTTCATACAAGTTTCATACCATGAATTCCGAAGAGGATATTACTCTACCATGGATTCCTAAAGAAGAGGATATTACCTTTTTGCTTCACAACCAGGAATGCAGCGAGATATTTTGACATTAAAAACTCACAACTCAATCTTATATAACTTAAGTCAAACCAAAAATTCCATGACATGATCTACAAGTGTCATGAAACGGTTTGGATAATTTTACATATTAAATGTGGAATCATTTTATTGATGGTGCTTGAAAAATTTCACATCTTTCAGATATCAATGTGGTGAAAGGATTTGGAAGATTGTAACTTGCATTAATCCAACCAAAAAAAACCTTTATGTAAATATACTAAATGACTCATTACATTAGTTATTCATTGTTCAACAATGTAATATTTATATTTTTTTTCTTGTCAAGGTGGGTGCCATTGCCTAGTGACACACCTTGTTGTAAACTTGCAATGAATCAATTATTTGGAATAACCTTGGTCTAAATGAGCATAGGGTTGGGTTTAAAAATTAACTTGTTCACTCAATTATATAGTTTCCATACATCCTAAAGTAATACGATCGATGTTTCTCGAAACACATGTTATTAATTATGGTATGATTTTCTGAGACACTTGGACTCCTCGTGACCGTCGGTATCTCACTGACTGATCCAATGGTGCAAATGGTTTGGGGAGTAGTTAGGGAAACTACCCTAGTCAATCTTTGTCCCGACCCTCATTCTGTCATGCTCTCCATCAGAACTTCATTTGTAACTTGCTTAAGTAACTAGGGTTTTCCCTTCCACCAGACACATTCACTTCCCTTCAATCTTCTTCGATTATTTTCAAGTATGACTTTGGAGGAATATTTTTTTTGATTATGAGATTTCGTGCTTGGATATTGATTTTTCCTCGAGGGTTTGGCTACGATAGTGGTGTTATGGAGAATCCATGCCTTTGTGGTCGCAGAATCTCGACTTCGGGTAAATGTTCTTTACATTTTCTTTCTTAAGCTACAGAGTCACAATTTTTCTGGTGCTCACACTTCAAACTGTTGTCTTACAGGAGGTTGTTTGGCTACAATTTTAGTTGCTCTGCTCATATGAGCTAAGTCAAAGAACCCTCATATTTTCTGGGGTTTTCCATTTTTGAGATGGATTCTTAAGTTTTTTATTTTATTTGTTTTCTAATAAACATTCATGTGGACCTTACAAGTAGGACCAAAAGCTTCCACAATAGGTTATTTGTCCTCAAATATTTTAGTTCAGTTGAGGATAGTCGTGCTCACATATGGGTTCTATATTTTCAGGTCTCAATTCTTCCACCTCTACGCAAAGGCTTTCCATTAATGTGATAAGTTAGATACATATATGTATAATGTGTCTCTCATATTTTGAAAGGCTATTATTTCCATAATACATAGTTCTGACAATTATTGTGTCTTCAGTTAGGGTCTTAGGGTTTTGAAGGTAGAACCCATCGACTTAAGTATTGAATTTGTTATTGTAAGAGAACTTTGTAAGTTACATGGGATATGGCTTCCTCTCTAAGACCGTGATGTCATTTTACACATTTATTACTTTTCCAAGATATATTGAAATAACTTAAGGTTATAGTTTGGTTAATTAGACCCTATTATGCTTATCTCAGAATTTACTGAATTTCATTTATTCTTATGAGTTCTCTTGCTAATGTTGTAGAATGGTTTTTCAAACTGATTTATAGAGTTTATATTGTTCTTATCTGGGCCTTAACAAAAGGAAAATAAATTATGGGCAAAGTTAAAATTATGGACCATGTATTATTTAATTTGGTTGCAAAGTTTTTTTTTATTACTTTTCGCGTTTGCGTATACAGATTTGGATGGTACATTAATTTTTTGTGTGCATGATTATGTTTGTTTTCGTTTTGTTTCTATTTTATTTAATTCTTTGATTCCTAACATAGGATAGGATCCTCAGATGTGGGGAACCTAACACTTTTCCCATGGGGAATCTACCCAGAAATTTTATTCAGTGTCGCAAACCGTTCTAGGCCGAAACCCACAGTTTGTTAGTTGGAACTTAACCCGATACCCTTCCTAACTGATTTGTGTCGAGTAATTAAGTATTTTTCATGCCACAGAATCAAGGGCTATATTTTTTTACACAGTATAATGTTTACTCTAATCTGTCTATTCACACCAGCGAACAGACTGATTTTCCTTTTAAACATCACATTTTTTTCTGAGAAGATCCACCTAAGTAATAGGGTAAAGGGAACTTTTGTTGTTTGAATGGGAATTTTCTTAAAAAATACTATTTAAATTAAACACAACATTTTTCCTGACTTATCTTTTTTTGTTACTATCCTTTTATTTTTAAACTAAGACTTTACGAGTTATATTCAAAGACTAGTGACCATATTATTTCACATACATAACAAAATATTTCAGAAAATACTTATCTGTGTCCAACTTGACTTTTCCAGAAACTCAAATAGGAAATACGACTCCTCCCTTCCAACGAGAGCGACAAGTACGTCTGGTTTTCACCTCGACCTCTAGACTTATTAGACTAGTTATATCTAAAGTGATCCTTGACTAGATCAGTCTACAAGAATCAGGGTTTTCCCATCCTAATACCCACAGACCTTTTTCTGCGTCAGAGTTTTCCACTGGCCCAAGTCTAGCTCAAAAAATGCTCTTCAAGTGGCCTCCTGCCATACCTGGACAACGTCATGTTCAGGTGTGTCTTCTTTTTCCTCTCTCAGTGTTTTCTCCTTCTTCTTAGTGAGATCCAAAAAAGAAAATAAAATAACCCTCTTTTTCTTCCTTTTGAAACCTTTTATCCCTATGGAAGAAAAAGAGAAACTAACTTCCATAAATTCCTAGAAGTTGTTTAGAATTCTTTAAGGTATTTCTAGGAGTTTCAAGAATTGTCTCGTAATTTTTTTTATTAATCAAAATAATAAACGTCACTAATCATTTCATGTTCACATGACTTGTCACCAAGTCCTACATTCCAAAGCATTAGTTTGTAAAAACAATTAACTGATAGTAATAGTAATATTTACAATACTCATGATGTTACATCTCTCCCCCCTTTTGTAAAACATGATCCATAGTGTTCATCCTTTCCCATTGTAACAGTTTGGGCTATGCTTGGTGCATGAAATCTTCATCCTCCCAAGTAGCATCCTCCAAGCTAAAGTACTCCAAGCTAAATTGTCTCCACTTCACTTTAACCTGGGTGATAGCTCACCTATGTAGCTTTATTTCTCTCTAATCGAGAATACATAGAGGCTCTAAGAGGAATTCTCTGTCTGATTTTACCTGTCACACAATCACAATTTTTTGTCGTATCTTTTTATGAATGATTTAACATACACATTTACAAAATATTTACTTTTCTATCTCACCTATATGTCATGCTAATTAATCACACGCCTAGAATCATATATGTATTTCTTTAATAAGGAAACATGAAACAAATTGTGAACCCGTATATGATTTGGTAATGCAAATTGATGTGCTACTGGTCCCACTCTTTCCAATATTTTGAAAGTTCCACAATATCGAGGTTCCAATTTGACACAACCACCCCACCTTAGAGTTATTGTATTGGGTTTTATTCGTACATAGACATTATTTCTCACTTGGAATTCTCTATAAGTATTTTTCTTATCTATGTATGCTTTTTGTTTGTCTTGAGCAGATTTTAAATTTTTTCGAACTATTTTTATTGTTTTCTCCATTTTCGTTAACATGTCAGGCCCTGGGATTAATTTATCCTCTAGGTTTCTCCAATTTGTAGTTGTTTTACATATTTTTCTATACAACACTTCATAAGGACTCATTTTCAAAGATTCATGATAAATTTTATTATAGGAAAATTCCACTAGGTGGAGCTACCTCTCGCACTTGGTTGGTTGTTGCATTACATATATCTTTAACATGTCGTCTAGGACTTTCTTTACTCATTCGATTTTCCCATCCTTTTGTAGATGGTATGTATTACTGAACTGAATCTGCATACCTAACCCAGTGAAAGTGGATTTCCAAAATGAAGAGGTGAATTTGACATCCCTGTCTGAAATTACCCCCTTTGGCATCTCATGCAACCGAAAAATCTCTTTCATAAATATATATGTAATTTACATAGTTTTATAAGTGGATATAACATTAATGAAATGGGTTGTTTTACTTAATTTATAGACCACTACTATAATGGAATCATTTTATTTTCTGGTCCTAGGAAAGACCATGACAAAGTATAAGGTAATTATTTCCCATTTCCAATCAGGAATATTGAGCGGATGGAGGAGAATAGTAGGGTGCTGGTGCTTAGCCTTAACCTGTTGACACTCTAAACATTTGGCTAGGAATTCAGCAATGTATTTCCTCATGCTTGGCCATAAATAGTCTTTCTTTATTGCAGAAAATAATTTTCGATATCCAGGATGAGTAGTGTAATAGTTTCAATGAAACTTGTCCAACAAAAATTGTTTAAGGGATAACTGATTAGGATTATATATTGTTCCTCTGAATTTCAATAGATTATTTTGGTTTATACCATACCCATATGCTCTTCAAAAATATTTTTCTCATTTAGCTTGTTGCCACATGAATTCGTTATAGGTCCTTGAGAGTAATTTCTTTGATCTAATCAGAAATATTAATTTCCAGTTGACTATATGAAATTTAATACACGTAATGCATCTTTCGGCTTAATGCATCAGGCACATGATTCTCCTTTCCTTTCATGTGTCTAATTTTGAAGTTAAATTCACTTAATAATTTTTTTCCATCTAGCTTCGCAGGAATTTACATTAGGTTGTTTAAAGTAATTGGTTAAACTATTGTGATCTATCAACAAGAGAAATATTTTTCCCAGCAAGTAATGCCACCACATTTTCAATGCATGAAAAACTATTGTTAGCTCCAAATCATAGGTAGAATATTTTTTCTCATGCTATTTTAGCTGACCAGATTCATATGTTATCACCTTATCCTCCTGCATTAAAACCCCCCCAACACCTTCCTTACAAGCATTTGTGCAAACCCTAAATATTTTTTTTGGATCTACTATCGTCAACACATGGATCGTTGTTAATAATTGTTTCAACTACTCAAAACAATTTTGGCAATATATTCTCCATTTAAATAATTTTCCCTTTTTTGTAACAAGGTCATGGGGCAATCTTTTCTTGAGAACCCTTTTTATGAAATGACGATAAAATTTGACCAACCCCATAAAGGATTGAATTTTTGGCACATTTTTGGGGACAGGCTATTCCATGATGGTTTTAATTTTATTTTGGTCTATTGTTATGCCTTCAGATGAGATTACATGACCCAAGTACTGAATTTTTTCCTGCTAAAAATCACACTTCTTAAATTTAGCATAGAGTTGATTTTCCCTTAAAGTTTGTAATACCACTCGAATATGTTCCTTATGTTCCTCCAAGTTCTTTGAATATATAAGGATACGATCAATAAAAATCAGAACAAATTTGTCCAAATAAGGATGGAAGATACCATTCATTAGACTCATAAAAGTTGTTGGGGCATTAGTGAGCCCAAATGAAAACACTACGAATTCATAATAATAATAACAAGTCATGAACACTTTCTTGCAGATGTCTTGCTCCGTTATTATGATTTGGTGATATCCTAACCTTAAATCGATTTTATAAAATATTGTACCACCCTTAACTTGATCAAAAAAATCATATATTCTTGGTAACCTGTACTTATTTTTAATATTTATCTTGTTCAATTGTCGATAATCGATGCACAATCCGAGGGTGCCATCCTTTTTCTTTACAAACAATATTGTGGCTCCCCAACGTGACATAGTTGGATGAATGTATCCATTTTCTATCAACTCTTGGAAATGAATATTAATTTCAGTCAGCTCTGGTATACTCATCCGGTAATGGGTTTTGGACATTATGGTTTCCCCTAGGATTAGCTCTATGGTAAATTCAATTTCTCTTTTCGGTGGTAGTCCTGAATTTTTTTCTAGGAAAACATCGATAAAGTCTTGAACCACTAGTATCCCTTCTAGAGAGGCTATCTTATCTTTGGAATTGGTAAATCCTACTTGCACCACATACATTTGACAACCATGCTGGATACATTTACTTAACTGATTAACAGTAGTATGTCACAGTTTAATGTCTCTCCTAATACCTTGAATCTCTTGCCTTATATCTTCACCAGTGAGAAAATTGATGGTCGTATCCTTGCAATTCACTAGGGACCAATTTCCTTCTAACCAATCCATTCCTATGAGTACATTATAAGATCCTAGAGGAAATATATTCAATTTTATTTTAATATTTTGTCCTCCTACCTCAATAGGGAAGTCTTGCACCTTGTCGATCACCTTCCTTTTTTCCCCAATGGCTAACCAAACTAGCCAGGAATGTTTAAACTTAACACTTTACAAGTGACACAGTTCCACTATTTTTGTACTGACATTACTTAAACTCTTTCTTAGGTATATTAAAATAGATACAAAATGGCTAGCCAAAGTACCTTCAAATTCCACCATTGGAGTTTGATATTCGGCGTGATTATCCTCCAAGGCAACATTAATTCTCGACATACTCCTTGTTTCCTCCCCTAATGTAGAGGCTTCTTGGACATTCGTATATGGCCCAGTTCTAGCATGGCGGGGACAGTGTTTATAATAGTGGGGCTCGCCACAACCCCAACGTTGCAATGGTGGCTTCTGATACTGACCAACGTCTGGCTCACTTGACACTTCGTCTTTCCGGGTCTCATTTGGTGCCTTAGGCTTTGACTATCCATTAGACTGCTTTCAATGTGAAATCTTGACTCCTGAAGGTCTAACATTATTATTACCTTGGAGATTCCTCTGTCCCTTTTTACTTGGCCAACCCTTGCCCCCTTCCCCTTTCTTCTTCATCTACTAATAACAGATTTGGAACTTTTGAATGGCCTTAGCCATTGATATTGGATTATCAAACTCCAACCTCTCCTTCATGAAGATTGGTAAGCTACTGATAAATCACTGAGCATTCCTTTGCCCTCACTGAGCATTTCAATAACACCAAACATCACATCTGCATTGAAAATACTCATATCCTTGCCAAGATGGAACACTATTGCCTTAGAAAATTTCGTGAGGCCATTGAAATTAATAAGTATCATAAAAACCTAAATAGAGATGAAGGAGGGAGACTTAGTAAAAACTGGATATCCACCCTCCAGTCCAGATCCTAATCATGTTTTCTTGAATATGCTCCACTTTCCCTTTTACTATAATTTATCTCTTTTCAGTTTAAATAAACCTTCCTATCTTAACCCTAATCTCTTTAATCATTGTTTTATTTATCAATATTTTAAGCATTCATTAAACTAAATAAATTATTCAACCTTTTAAATCTTCCTTCATCCTATTATTATTAACCTTGAATTATTAAATATCCAAGAATGATTTAAAATTCATCTTCTTGTAAAAACAAGCACTTTAATTAATTAATTTTTTTACAAAACACATTCTCTTAAAATTCAAATATTATTCATCTAGACCAATTAACTTCTTGATTTTAATTAATAAAATTCATCAAAAATATTAAAAACCTAGTAAACATAATCAATTAAAAAATAAAAAATAAAATTAAGCTATTAATTAACTATATAGAACATTACATTGCATATTTCCTTTCAACTAATTAAATTATTACTTGGTTACTAAAATGTATATTAAAAAAATATATTATAATAACTTACTATATTAAAATTTATTAGACATCCTCTATTATCATCAAATATCTAAAATTATATAATTATTAAAAAAAATCATTAACCTTTTTAAATTAAATTAGATATATCTCTCAGTATTTATCTTCATTTCATTGTTGGATTTTTTCACCAAATCATAACCCTATTTATTACATCCCAAACAAATCTTTTTTCCTCGCATTTTTCACATCGTGATGATGAACCTCAGTTGAAGGTTAGAAATGTCGATTTTAATTTTAATTTATGGGATGGATTTAGAAAATCTAGCACAACAAGTCAACACTCCCAGAAATCTCAAATCAGAAATCACTGAACTTAGGATTTTTTTTCTCAAATATAGAGCATGTACCTTAAAATGGAGGTAAATTTGGTTACAAACTCATCCATCGACTGTTGCCCCAAAATTAAATCATGGAATTCCTTACCCTTCTTGTCATAAAATTTTTTCGTTAAATATTTATCTTTAAAATGTTATGGAAACTTTCCCACGTTACCTCTTGTTTTTCAATGCATCACACTATTTTAATATCCTCCCACCATGGTGCAGTTTTACCTTGTAATTGGTAGATTTATAATTTTTATTTCAAGTTATCATCATATTCATAGATCTAGAAATATTTGATTATGTTAATTATTCATGCTTTAGTAGCCTCTTCGACTTCCCCATCAAATGTTGTAAATTTAATTTTCTTAAATTCCCCTTGTAGTTTAACTTTTTCCTTCTTGTTCCTCTACCACCTGAGACATTTTCAAATTCCTCCTCATTGTCTATTCTTCCTCCCTCAATCTTTGGGTTACCCTCTCTCAATCGCTGCTTCTCAACTCTATTTTCACTTTCTAGATTAGGGTTTTGATTTCTTTGATTTTTTCAATCAGAGATACTTTTCATAATTCTCTCTTGCTCCAGCCTTAGTCTTTCTTTTTCGGCCCATAAATTTTTCATCTCTTCTCATATTTGTTGTACAGTTTCTAGAAATAACGCATTTGTGTTGTGAGTTTCATTTCCCAACTGGACCCATGTCTTTGGGTTAGTCTCGGTGTAAGGGAGGCTCCTAGGTGGGCTACATCCAGATCCTCACCTCCTATTGTTTTTTCTCTTTCTTTTCCTCTTTATACAACATGAATGGTTTGTTATTATGTAGTCGCCAAGAGTGGCCACCGTGTTGTAACCAGGATCTGATAAAAAAGACTTTATGTAAATATACAAAATTACTCCTTATCATTATCTATTCATTGTTAAACAACATAATATTTATATTTCATGTTTTTTTAACTTCTAACAATGAAGGTGGAGGCCATTTCCTAATGACACACCTTACTATAAACTTGCAATCAATCAATGATTTTGAATAACCTTGGTCTAAATGAGCACAGGGTTGGGGTTAAACATTAACTTGTTCACTAAATTATATAGTTCCCATATGTCATAAAGTAATACGACTGATGTTTCTCGAAACACATGTTATTAATTATGGTATGATCCGTGGAGACACTTGGATTCCTCGTGATCGTTGGTATCTCATCGACTGACTCAATGGTGAAAATTGTTTGGGTCTGAGTATTTAGGGAAACTACCATGCCCAATCTCGGTCCCGACCCTCATTATGTCATTCTCTCCACCATAAATTCATCTACAACTCGCTCAAGAAACATGGGTTTTTCTTTCCACCAAGTACATTTTCTTCCCTTCGATCTTCTCCAGGTTGTTTCGAGTATGATTTTGGAGGAATGTTTCCTTTTGATTATGGAATTTGGTGCCTACACATTTAGTCTTCCTAGAGGGTTTTTCTACAACATTGGTGTTATGGAGAATCGCTGCCTCTGTGGCTATAGCATCTCAGCTTCAGCTAAATGTTCTTTACATATTTTTTTTCTTGAGCTACAGAGTCAGTTTTTTGGTGCTCACGCTTCTGACTACTGCCTTATAGGAGCTTCTTCAGCTATAGCTTTAGCTATTCTTCTCAGGTGAGTTGAGTCAAAGAACCCTCAGATATTCTAGGGTTTGTCATTTTTCAGATGGGACCCTAACTTTTATTTTTTTATTTGTTTTATAATAACACTTTCATATGTACCTTATAGGTATGATCGAAGGCTTCCACACTAGTTTATTTATCCTCAAATATTTTAGTTCATCTGAGGATAGTTGTGCTCACATATGGGTTCTATGTTTTGAGGTTTATATTCTTCCACCTCTGTATAAAGGCTTTTCATTACTATGATAAGTTAGATACATATATGTATAATGTGTCTCTCATCTTTTTAAAGGCTATTATTACCATAATACATAGTTCTGAACATTAATGTGTCTTCATTTAGGGTCTTAGGGTTTTGAATGTAGAACTCGTCACCTTAAGTGTTGAATTTGTTGTTGTAAGATAAATTTGTAACTTACACAAGCTATGGCTTCCTCTCTAGGACCCTAATGACATTGTATACATTTATTATTTTTCCAAGATCTACTGAAAGATATTGAGGTTACAGTTTGTTTCATTTGACCATGTTCTGTTTATCTCAGAATTTGTTGAATTTCATTTTTTCTTATGTGTATTCTGCCTAATGTTGTAGAAATGTTTTTTCAAACTAATTTATAGATTTTGTATTTTTCTTATATTTCCATACCAAAAGGAATTAGTCGATATGTGAAAAGTTAAAATTATGGACCATGTATTATTTAATTTGGTTGCAAATTTTATTTTTATTACTTTCTCGATTTGTGTATATAGATATAGATGGTACTGTTAAGTTTTTGTGTGCATGATTACTCTTGTTTTCATTATGTTTATGTTTTCTTAAATTCTTTGATGTCTGACATAGAATAGGATCCTCATTTGTGGGGAAATTAACTCTTTTCCCATGGGGCATCTACCTAGAAATTTTATTTAGTGTTGCGAATTGTTCTAAGTTGAAACCCCCGGTTTGTTGGCTAGAAATTAACCCGGTACCCTTCCTAATCGAGTTGTGTTGAGTAATTAAGCATTTTTCATGTCACAAAATTATGGGTTATATTTATTTTACTCATTATAATGGTTCATCTCATCTAGCTATTCACACCAGTGGCTACACCAGTTTTCTTTCTGAACATCACACTATTTTTTGACCAGACCCGCCTAAGAAATAGGGTAAAGGGAATTGGTGTATTTTGACTAGGAATTTTTGTAATATTCCAAATCTGGAACGGTTAGCAAGGCATGACTGGAAAACGTATTTTCCAGGAATGGATGCTACAAGATTTGAAACCAGGACCTGGATCCCTTAGATCAATGTATCTACTACAGAAATCCAAGAGGTGGCTCAAAAGAAATCCCTCTAGGTGGCTTAAACAGATCTCCCACTCCTAGTTGTCTTTAGAAAATGCCCGGTGAAGGGACTGCAACAATGTATGAACATACCATGGAATAACAATGTTATTTTTATAACCATGAACACATGAAGATAAAATATCCAACAAATGTATGTTATTGTAGCAATGGTATGCAAATCCTTATGAAAGAGTCACTCAAGCAAAGAAATGCAGCCTCAATGGGACATGTACATCAATATGGAGAAACACTTCTACACAATGAATTTCTGCAGGCTAAGAGGACACAGTTTATAAAAGGAATTGCAAAATACTATATCATAATAGAGAGATATAACAATTTATTGCTCAATAAATGAGGGGGAGCAAGCTCTCAACCCCTAAAAACAATAATACAACAATCCTAAGAAGGATTGGCTGAAATATACAAAAATGAAAAAATGTTGGAGTTCTAGGGTAGCAGCTGCAACTCGGAAAATGGAACTGGATGGAGAAGACTGAATATGATGCCTCTGATGTCAATATCTCCTCTAATGGATCTTCCAAGTGAAAGTCTGATCCTATCACTGAAGATCTCACCCTCCAATCAACACTACAAACCCTCACTGCAAGTGCACTCTGAAATTAACACAGACTAAGAGGGAACCTGCACTGTAGGTGGAATAGGATGTGTTGGCCAAGTGCCAAAATCTACAATATGCTATGGATGCTTCCTCACTGATCTCCCAAAGGAAAGAAATCCCCTTCCTCTTAAAAACAAGCTTGGAAATGGTGTTGTGGGATCCTCCACTAAAACACCCTGCAACACAACCCAACTCTAAACAGAAACTGTGTTGTAGTTGAAGGAGGATGATTTCACCTTAAGCCTGAATGTGGAGAGAATGAAGTTCAATCCCTCAAGAGTCCTCTAAAGAAGGATAAGGAATCCTAAACAGGAACCCCTCGTGCTAAAAAACACTGCAACTCAGCTAAACAGCTGGAGCCTGCAAATAGTCTAAACAGACAAGAAATTTATAATCATATGCATGTGGAACAATGGTTGCCTTGCCCTCCTTTTAAACACATGAGAGAACCCTCTCCATGGGTCCCACTCTTTAGGGTTTCCTCCATCAAGGAAACTTCCCTCCTCTTTCTCTGCGTTGTCCCACAAGATTCTCTCCACCTCATACCTCTACATTGTTTGACTTGGTCAAACTTGACCTAGCTTCTTTGCAAATGTCTCCTTTCACACATGAGGGTGTGAAATCTAGTTCCACTGATGATCCCATTTAATACTAAGAGGGATTTTATCCATGTTTTTATTATGAATGGGCCTTCTCACCCAATTATTCACCTCCTAAGTGAAAATAGAAAAAGTTAATATTCCAATTTATTGTAGGAAAATTTTGGAATATTACAGTCCTCCCCTCCCAAATGTTGCTTGTCCTAAAGCAACTGCAAGGATAGACTAAGAAGTTTCCCCCAAGGCATGGAGACTGAAAATTGTTGGGAAAACATCTTCCCCAAATGGATCCTCCATCCCCAAGCAATCATCCAGACAAAATGAGTTACCTCCCAACATGGCAACTCCTGAAAATCTCCTTCCACCTCAAGCTCCGGAAATGAAGGTGGGCTGAAAATCTGAATATGGTAAGCATCATAGCCTACCTCATGTTGTCCTTCTCTCCACTTATGGTAAGTGTAGAGTATGTGTTGATCCTGGGTTGCAAAATTATTGCTCTCAAGTGGAAAAGTGAAGAATAATCCTCCAAATATTCCTCTTCCAACATTGAAGAAGAAGCTAGCCCAAAATGTTCCATCCATGATCAATAGGACATGATCATCATATAAAATCATAATGAGAAGTTTTCTGAAGGTTTTACATGATGATACATGATACAAAAAATGTCTCAAAAGGACACAGCACAGTCTCATCCACTGCAATCTCAGAAAATAACATGGGAAGTAATATACAAAATCCATCACATCTACCGATGAATAGTAAATGGCTGAATGTATCAAAATTACATGATAAAGCACTTTACCATGGTTATACAATGGATGACTATCAAGTCCATGGTCCACCTCAAAAGAGAACAAATATGTGGCTATGGTGGCCATACCTCCTCCCATGCTCCCATTAGAACATGTATTGCAGAAAATGTGGGAATTCTCTCCCCTCAAGGACACATCAAACTCATGTGTCAATTCCCCAATCATGCTCTCAACAAGAATAGAAAAAATTTCAGAAAATGAAGACATGATCAGTACAATAATGAAGGAAATACTAATGGCTTCGTGTGGTTCTTAAAGATACCAACAGTCTCCTAAGTATGTACAGTGCAGTTTTACAAACTACTTCTTCAGAAAAGTACAAGGAAAAATGTTTCTTTTTACATGGTCAATCATGCATGTCTTTATATGGTACATGTTTAGGTGCAAAAACTGAACATACATGTGATGATAAAACATTTTCCCAAGGCCACTTAAAAGATGGCTGCCTCCATCATATAGTTGGGCCCAACAATGATCATGGAGCAAAGTGACAATCTTGCCCTCCTGTGGAGCAATGCACTGCAAAGTAATGGTAAGAGTATGGAAGTCAATACATGTAAAAACAAAATTCGTACCATATTCCGGAAGTAATATGGTACATGAAACCATGAGTGAGTCCTCCATAGTGTTTTGGCATGCTATGAATATGAATGAACCATGTGCTACAAGAAGATAATCCTTCTCATGCTTGGAAACCTAAGTCAAGAAGAATATGTCATAGTGATAGATGTCTCTATCCACTACTCTTTCATCATCACCTCCTCCTTGTTCACCAAGTACATTCAATGTGAAGTGATCCTGGGGACACTCCATCCATAAGTCCCTTCTCCCAAGTGACAACACTGTGAGCTCATGCAAATAGGCTCCTGTCAATACCAAGCAATGTTCTTTGACATGATCGTTGTCAAAGACTCCTCTAGTAATGCTGCTACAAATATGGAATACCTCCAAAGATGGAAGTGCTTCAAAATCATCCAAGGCCAAGGAGTAGCCCCTTTTCACCCTGAGAGTGCCCCCTTCTACTCCTGCAACATCACATAACATGTGAGAGCAATTTTTCCCTTGCTCTCTCAAGCACAAGTCAAGCAACCAAAGTGCTTGTTGCCTCCTTATGCTCCCATCATACAACTCATGTGATGAAGACACAGTGAATGATATGAGTATCACATCAACACCATGCATCCATACTCCATGTTGCCCAATGATGCAAACTTCCTACCACCTCTTCTTCCTCCCCATCCTCTTAGGAAAAGGACATGCCAAGTGATGGCCAAACTCCTTCAAGAGGAGCCAGCACAGCCAAGCCTCCTGCTGCCCAGTGTCATATATCTACAAGTAGCCTCCTAGCTCCTTGCTTATCAACCACATCCACTCAGTCACTTGTGGATGTCTTATCTTATCCTTTACCTTGGTACTCCTCTCATGAGGGCTACCATCCTCCCAAATCAGATTCCTGTCTTTGCACTTCATGGGATTCTGAAATGCAATCTTCTCAAGGATCAATTTGACCCCATAAGGACCCAAATAGGTGGTAGGCAAAAACCTCCCATCATGATGTGTATGGATCAAGGGTTGTCCAACACAAGCATGAGAGATGTTATCCATCCTAAGATTTCCTCCATCATCTATCTTCTCCTCCTTGAATCCATGAATATCCAAGTGTGAGAAAGGAAGAAAATCCTTGCACTCCATGATGTGTTGAAGTGCACTTCCAATGAAATCTCTCCATGAGATCTCCCTCTCAACAATGGTCTTCCAAAACCAATGTGGTCTTGGGTTTGTTGAAAGTAGAAGTCTCTCTTTGAGCTGAGAGGAGCTCATTGAGAAAGGGTCATCTAGAAAGGAGAAAAGGTTTCTCACTTCAAGATGTCTGTTATCTTTCATCCTTCCCTTCAAGTCTTCAAACCCCAACCTCCAATGTGACATGTAATCCAACAATGGCTCATAAGGATGATGGTTCATTTCCTCCTTGAATGTTTCAATGTTGCACAGCGTAGTGCAATCTTTTTGCTCTATGTTAGCAATGTGATTTGACCCTTGGTCATGTAAAGACAAATTTCCACAACATTCAAAAAAATTTGCTGCAACAATAGATAGTGGAAATTCCTTCATACCTTGATGAGATTTGGGAACTCCTTGTAGGGCTGCAAGAGTTGCTTCCTCCAAAGTGTTGGTTGCCCCAATTGTTGATGCATGTGGCTGCTCCTCCATGATTGTGACAGAGTTAGGACAAAACTCCTCAAGTGGTGGTGAGGGTTTCTCCTCTTCTATTCTTCTACTGTCAAACTTCTTGATCAGCTCTTGAGAAAACTTAGTAAGAGTAGTCACTCTTGCATGGCCCAATTTTCTGAACCAAAAAATGTCGTCTTCACCTCCTAAGTGCAACACTAATATCTCAACAGCCTCTTCCTCCACTATAGGATGTAGCAGGAAAAATGCTTCCAACTTCCTCACCCAAGCTCTTGCTGTAGATGACCCATGGAATGTAGACAACAGAAATCTTTTGCCTTTGATTTCTCTTTTACTGCATGGCCTCTTCTCTTCCTTCAACTGAATGAATAATGGAGAAGATAGAGTATCTTTGTAGGCTCTAGGTTGAGATTTGAACTCAACAAGGTAATCACTCAAAATCAGATGATCCAGGTGTCCTTCATTCTTGTCTCTTTCTTCTTCATGAGAATAGGAAGTGCATGGTCCTTCCTCTTCTTTTTTCTCTTCCTCTTTGGAGAGGCTCTTCTTATTTTTGAACACGGATGAGAACAATCTAATCTTATTCATCATTCTGATCTTCTTTGGCTTAGACTCACAGGCTGAGCCAGGACTATGCTCTGATACCACTGTAATATTCCAAATCTGGAACAGCTAGCAAGGCATGACTGGAAAACGCATTTTCCAGGAATGGCTGCTACAGGATTTGAAACCAGGACTTGGATCCCTTATATCAATGTATCTAAGACAGAAATACAAGGGGTGGCTCAAAAGAAATCCCTCTAGGTGGGTTAAACAGATCTCCCACACCTAGTTGTCTTCAGAAAATGCCCGATGAAGGGACTGCAACAATGTATGAACATACCATGGAATAACAACATTATTTTTATAACCATGAAAACATGAAGATAAATATAGCCAACAAATGTATGTTACTGCAAAAATGGTATACAAATCCTTGAGGAAAGATTCACTCAAGCAAAGCAATGCAGCCTCAATGGGACATGTACATCAATATGGAGAAACACTTCTACACAATGAATTTTTGCAGGCTAAGAGGACACAGTTTATAAAAGGCATTGCATCATACTATATCATAACAGAGATATATAACAATTTATGGCTCAATAAATGAGGGGGAGCAATCTGTCAACCCCTAAAAACAATAATGCAACAATCCTAAGAAGGATTGGTTGAAATATACAAAAATGGAAAAATGCCAGAGTTGCAAGGTAGCAGCTGCAACTCAGAAAATGGAACTGGATGGAGAAGACTGAATATGATGCCTCTGATGTAAATATCTCCTCCAATGGATCTTCCAAGTGAAAGGCTGATCCTATCATTGAAGATCTCACCCTCCAATCAACACTGCAAACCCTCACTACAACTGCACTCTGAAAATAACGCAGTCTACGAGGGAACTTGTGTTGTAGGTAGAATATAATGTGTTGGCCAAGTGTCAAAATCTGCAATATGCTCTGGATGCTTCCTCACTGATATCTCAAAGGAAATAAAGCCCCTTCCTCTGAAAAACAAGCCCGGAAGTAGTGTTGTGGGATCCTCCACTGCAACACCCTGCAACACAACCCAGCTCTAAACAGAAACTGCGTTGTAGCTGAGGAGGATGCTTTGGCCTCAAGCCTAAATGTGGAGAGAATGAAGTGCAATCCTTCAAGAGACCTCTCAAGAAGGAGAAGAATTCCTAAACATGAATCCCTCATGCTAAACAGCACTGCAACTCAGCTAAACAGCCAGAGACTGCAAATACTTTAAATAGAAAAATAATCAAATACTCAAGAGGCCTCTCAAGAAGGAGAAGTAATCCTAAACAAGAACCCCTTGTGCTAAAAAACACTGCAACTCAGCTAAACAGCCGGAGCCTGCAAATAGTATAAACAGACAAGAAATCTATAATCATATGAATGTGTAACAATGGCTGCCTTGCCCTCCTTTTAAACACATGAGAGCTCCCTCTCCATGGGTCCCACTCTTTAGGGTTTCCTCCATCAAGGAAACTTCCCTCTTTCTCTGTGTTGTCCCACAAGATGCTCTCCACCTCATACCTCTACGTTGTTTGACTTGGTCAAACTTGACCTAGCCTCTTTGGAAATGTCTCCTTTTGTTGAAAATGGCAACAAGAAATAGTGAAGGAGGCCTCCTGAAACATCTTTCCTGATCCTAGTTGGAAAGTGATCACCTAAACTAGGTGGGGACCACACATGTGATTTTTGTCGAAAAGTCTATTTTTATACATATAGATCATGGACCGGGAGTTGTAGTATGCTATTCTTGGATGATTGGTCGAGTTGGTAAAAATAGATGGACCTCTATTTTTAGCATTTAGGTCGAAGTCTATTTTTAGACTGGCGGGCTAAAAATAGAACAGTCAAATATTATTTACCCTTAATAATATTTGGACTCTAAACTTTAGTTTACTCTCTTGGAGCACTTCAGTTTGACCCCCGGATGTGGGGCATGCAGCTGCCAGAAGGATTTACGCTTTTCCTATGGGTTAGGTGAGCTAATGCATGGTTGACTTCAGTTAGAGCTCAAGTGGCGGAGTTCGGTGGAGTTGATGCGACAGTTGATGGAGATGGTGTTCTGGTTAACTAGTTGAACTAGTTGTATTTAGTTTAACTGGCTAATACACTAGAGATGAGTTGTGTGAATTAAATATTATTTAATTCACAAATTATTAACTCATTATTCAACTAAAGAACACATCGGTTTAACTCAGTGCATGGACAGTTCAGTGGCGACAAGTGAAAGAGGTAGATGAAAGGGTTGAGTTAGCTATCAGTTGCGACATTAGTTGTGCATGAGATTTTCACCACACTTGGAGGAAATTACCAATGAAAATTGCGCAGTTGGAGCCAGTGAGATTCGAACTTGGATCTCTATTTAGACCAGCCTTGACTGCGCAATAGAGGTAGGGAAATTAGTGGGTGTGTTTTGAACCTGTGACTTGTTCAAAACCAAGCTAGTTTTTGTGTAGCTTTGGGAGATAGTACTGAGTACTTGTGAGGAGTATTGTGCTATGTATTTTCTGCATGTTCTCTCCATCTAATATACAGAATAGCTGAGGGGTTTTCAGCTATAAGCTTTCCCCATACATACTGTGTTAATGTGTGTGATGAATTCATGTGCTATCGCTTCTATTTTTTCCGCATGTGACAATTAATTGTAGAAGAGATTATGTGTTATGCATGCAATTCGAAATTGATGTGTGATCAAGTTAATCTCCATTGAATAAGTGAATTATTCAGCAAAATTTCTACACCTTTCACACATGAGGTGTGAAATCTAGTTCCCCTAATGATCCCCTTTCATACTAAGAGGGATTTTATCCATGTTTTTATTATGAATGGGCCTTCTCACCCAATTATTCACCTCCTAAGTGAAAATAGAAAAATTTAATATTCCAATTTATTGTAGGAAAATTTTGGAATATTACAATTCTCCTAGCAACTACTATTTCAATGAAATACAAAAGTGTTCCTAACTTATCCTTTCTCTGTTACTATCCCTATATTTTTACAGTGACACTTTACCAGTTATATTCAAGGAATAGTGACCATATTCGTTCACATACGTAACAAAATATTTCAGAAAATACTTATCTGTATCCAACTTGACTTATTTGGAAACTAAAACATGATAGACCACTCCTGCATTCCAAGAAGAACAACAATACTTTTTGTTCTCCCCCCGAGCTCTATACTTCTTAGAATAGTTATATCGGAAGTGATCCTTGAGTGGATTAGTCTACAAACATCACGGTTTTCCCAGCCTAAGACCCACAAACCTTTTTTTTCATCATAGTTTTCCACAGCCCCAGTATAGCTCAGGAAATACTCATTAGGAAATGTCATGTCATACCTATACAACGTCTTGTTTAGGTGTGTCTTCTTCTTCCTCTCTCGGTATTTTCTAATTCTTCTGGGTGAGATCCAAAAAAGAAAAGAAAAGAACCCCCTTTTTCTTCCTTATGAGATCTTTTATCCCTAAGGAAGATAGAGAGAAACTAACTGCCATAACTTCCTGAAAGTCGTTTAGAATTCGTTAGGGTATTTCTATGAATTCCCAAACTTGTCTCATCATTTTTTACTATTAATCAAAATAATAAACTTCACTAATAATTTCATGTTCACCCGACTTGTCACCTAGTCCTACTTTTCAAAGTCTTAGTTTGTAAAAAAAAAAAAACTAACAATAAAAATAATATTTACGATACTGAGGATGTTCCAAAGGTGATCTTTATTTATAGAGAATAATAAAATAAACATCCGAATGTTGCATGTGTGTTGGGTAAATTTTATTTATTAAAAACAAAAACTAATTTGGAAAGTAATCTCACTTTGAAAAAAACAGGGAAGAAAATATTTTCCAAATATTCAAATAAGATCACAAAAACAACTAGAAGGCAATACCACTCTTGGAAAAAAGTATGTTATAAATGTTTAAATATTTTTATAATATTAAGATAAACCGAAGGGAGAGAAAGGAATTGAAACTTTTCAGTTTTCGACATATTCTTAATACGAATCTTCATTCTTTGATTTTTAAACTTTATTCCTCTGTGGTTAAATGATTTAATTTAATAAAAAGTAAAAACATTTTTTTTTGAAGACCTTATAAAATTTAAATTGATTTATGATTGATCCAAAATGTTATGTTTATTATTATAATTATATATATATGTGTGTGTGTGTGGGGGCTGGGGGGATTGTAAAATTTAATGAATAAGTTAATTTATTTGTAGAGAAATAGAGTTAATGAATAACTTAATCATGTTATGATATAAATTACTTTTAATTTTGGAATATTCTTATAATTAATCAAAATATATGGTCTCAAACGTTGATGAGAATCTCTCCATGTTGAAGAGTTTTTCAAGATCTCTCCAACATAATTTAAATGAGCTCAAATAAATACTATATGTCAAAATTATGGCTTTCATGAGTAGAAAGCGAAACACAGGTGATACACTTGAGGATGACACATGGAACAACCAGAGGTTGTCATGTGAACCAACCAGCGGCTACCATGTGGAACACCTAGAAGTTTCCATGTGGAACAACCAAAGGCTACCACATGGGCCAAATAGAGGCTACCATATGGTTTCCACATGAGTCTTCTAAAGGATTACATCGCAGGGCACACATGTTTGATTGGATGGATTTCGTCATTTGAAAAATTAATTTGAATACTATATTTTTTCTATGATATATTATATAACCAACGAATTGTGAAAAAAATGATACATATCATTAAAACTATGAAATATCCCACAAAATCATGCATTTATGGAGTTGAAATCATAACCTTTAGAATATAAACCAAACACATTACCAATAGACAACAACTTTAAGTTGTAATGTATTGTGTAGAAATTTTTGTAAGGTATAATTTTCAATAGAATTTTTGATAATAAAGGCCATAAAGCCTTTTTGTTTGTGGGAAGAAGACGGGGAGATTATTCCAGTAGTATTATAGTCTTCATATAAGGGTCTTAAAGGCATTTTTATCGCATCTTGTGGATTAGTGTTGATGTAAGAAAGAATTTGAGTGTTTTGCATCATTTTAATGGAAACGTTTTTCATTTGAGGTAGACCTAGAGATATAGCCAAGAAAGGATGAACTCCATTATTGACTTACCCATATAGTTTTCTTATTGCATTTTATTTTGCGAGTACATATTTTTAAGTGCTTTATAAGCTTTATTAATAAAGCTAAAAGAAGCTACAATTAGCATACGAAATTTTTGAAATCTTTAATTTTAGATCAAGTTTAGTATCAAAGCATCTTTGATCTATGGTTTGCAAAGTGTTGAATTTGCAATGGGACTAAGATCAAGCATGGGGATGGATTACTTGAAGAGTTTAATCCTAATATTGGTACAAGATGAAAATTTCCATGACAAGTAATGGAACATGAAGGGGAATAGAGCCTCACCGAGTCTAAAAGGAAATTTCAACAATCATTTCTCAGCATGAAAACCATAGTGGAAGAGTTGTGCAAAAAACGAAAAAAAAAGGAGGACCAAGTAAAGTTAAATATGAAGGATTTGGTGGTGACCCTCCTGAAATTCCTCCTCTTCCTTCTTCTTCTCCACCTCTATTTCCGTCTCATAGAGGACAAATAAATAAGTTCGATTCTAAATTACCTTTGCTAAAATTGGATGTGAAATTTGATTTTCCAATATATAATGGCCAATCTCATGCATAAAAGATAGATAATTGTATCAAGAAAATTCAAGTAGATTGTACGGTTCAAAGAATTGTGGATAAAGAATCCAAGGTTCAAGAAGCTACTCATTTACTTGGAAGTATTTTAAGGTGGGAGAGTAAGGTTCAAGAAGATATTTGCATGAAACTTAAAATGACATATTATCGCTATGAATTTACATCTGCATTAAAAAATAAACTTTATCAGTTGGGATATGTGCAACAAGCATTAATGGATTGGAAAATTTTAAGGCAAGGTAGAGGACAAAACATGCAAGAATATAGTCAATATTTTTGAAATAGGGAATTAAAATTGTGCATACTTATTTATACGCAAGAAACTCCTTTGAACCATCTTGGTGGGCTACATATTTACTTAAGACATACTATTCTTATGTTCAACCCAATTAATATTGATGAATTTTATGTCTAAGCTGCTCACATCGCATCAAGGGGGGAAAATGTCCATGAGAACTTCTCAAAAAAACTAGTTTAGCTAGTTGACGGAAAGAACAAAGGAAAGGGTAAGGTCAAACAACCACATTGAAGAAAGAAGGTGAAAATCCCACATTTTAAAATTGCAAAAAGGAAGGACATGATGATACCATCTATTGGAGTATTCATCTAGAACTAAAACCAAATAGGTTTAGGGTGATAAGAAGAGGACTAGTACAGTCCAATAAGCCCTTAGGTAAAATTTATGTGATGAAACCAAGATAAAATCCATTCGGATAAAATGGTATGTCTTATGTTTCTAGTTCTAGCTTTAGATCTCATTCTTCAAAATATGAAACTATACACGATGAAAGGAAAAAAAGTGAGATATTTCATACTAGAGTCATCTCAAAGAATATAAAGATTGATACAATTTTTGATAGTGGTTCACAAGCTAATCTTATTTCTGAAGAAGGTGTTAAGACATGAGGACTACAAACTAAGCCTCATCCAAAACAATATCCTTTAGGATGGGTATGTGAAAATGCTAAGTTACAGGTGACTTAACAATGCAAACCTATATTTTCAATCACATCTAATTTCATTGATGAGGTAGAGTTAGATGTTGTACCACTTGAATTTTGTGGGATTGTTTTGGGAAGTCCATATTTATATGATAGGAAATCTATCTTCTATGAGTAGGAGAATAAGTATCATCTTATAAAACATGGAATTGATTATATCATGAGATCCAATCGAATGAAGACCAATGTGTCTCTTGTTACCACATGGAAAATGATAAGACTTGTAAATGCTAGCAAAATGTTTGTACTCATGATTGTAAAATCTAAAGATGATTATAAATCCAACTCTTTCAAAGGATATGGTCCTAAACATAAAGATAAATTAGTTAATATTGTTTCTAACTATGTTTAAGTCTTTAAGGAACCCAAAGGAATACCTCCCAATTAAAATTGTTGTAAGATTCATCTCTTCCCAACATTGGTATATATAGGTTATCAATGATTGATAATGAAGAAATCAAGAAGCAAGTTCAAGAGTTCTTTGAGAAACAATCTATATGACCAATTACTTCTCCATGCAGATCACCCATTGTGTTGGTGACAAATAAACATGGTACCTAGAGAATGTGCGTGGATTTCTAGGCATTAGACAAAAGCATGGTGAATAATATTTACTCTTTTCCTTATATTGATGATTTACTAGATCAATTGAAAAATAAGCATGTTTCACTATGTTAAACTTAATAACTGGTTATCCTCAAATAAGGATTTTTGAAAATGATATTTGGAAAACTAATTTTAAAACAAAATAGGTTTTATTTGAATGGATAGTCACGCCCTTTGGGATTTATAATTCTCCTACCACTTTCATAAAAGCTATTAATGATGTGTTTTATCCATTAATATATGAATTTGTAATAGTATACAAATAGGATAAAAAATTTTAACAAAAATTAAGAAGATCATGTAAAGTTTTCTACAAAAATCTTAGATATTTTTAAAAATGATAAAATGTGCCTAAAGATGTCAAATGTGAATTTGGTAAAAACAATTATTTTATTTAGCCTATATTGTAGGGGTAGTGAATTGAAAATTGATCCCTCTTTAAAGTTGAATCCATCATGAAATGACTCAAACCTAATAATTTAACATAAATTAGAAGCTTCCTGGGAGTAGTTAAATATTAGAGGAAGTTCATTGCTAACATTTTTTTTATTTCACCTCCTTTACATGTTTTGACAAGTACTAATAATATATTTCAGTGGGGAGGAAAACAAAAAAAACTTCCAAAATATTGAAGGAGAATATCAACACAACACTAGTTCTAACATTTCCAGATTTACAACAACCATTTGAAATTGAATTTGTTGGAAGTGATTATGCCATGGGTGTAGTGTTAATTCGATGAACGAAATTTATTTGTTAGCATTATAAGACCTTCACTGGTATAGTAAGAAATTATCCTACCTATGAAAAAGAATTGTATGCTTTGGTCCAAGTGTGAAGAAGTTGAAACACTATTTGATCAATGAATTAAATTGATTCGTTATCATTCTAATACCTTGACAGGTATTATAACAAATTATCCTATCAATAAAAAAGAATTGTATGCTTTGGTCAAAGTGTGAAGAAGTTGAAACACGACCTTGACAAGTATTATAACAAATTATCCTATCAATAAAAAAGAATTGTATGCTTTGGTCAAAGTGTGAAGAAGTGGAAACACGATTTTTATGGGTAAAGAGGAAACCGTACATATGGATCATCAGAGACTTTACAATATCTTCAATCACATCCCAACTACAATAGTCTCGACATTTCCGATGGATGGGATTCCTGTGACAATTCAATTTGGTCATCAGGTATAAGAAAGGCATACAAAAAAAAGCTGTTGATATGTTATCAAAACCTTCTATTATTGTATCCATTGTTTTACAACATAGTTCTTTAGCTCATGAAATTTATATTGAACAAAATGCTAGAGATGAAGATTTCAAGGATGTATATGAAACACTAATACATGGTAGTCAAGTAGAATAATTATATTATCATGTTCATGATGAACTAAGATATCATATTTGGTAAATTATGTATTTCATGAGATGAAATGGTACATATAATTAGAAAAGCATTGTCACATATTAATTTCCCTCAATGCCTTACATAGGTTACAGGGTACTCAAAATTTTATTTTTCTTTTTACTTGTTTGACAATAATCTTTTATACTATTTTGTCACATAGCCCTAATAAATTTATCCTAACCACACTTGTAAAAACTTTATTTTCATCTCCCTTCATTTTGTCAAACACTTTACATGTAAACATTTATTCAAATACTTTCTGTATAACCAATTAAGTAGTATTTTTCTTATTGACATTTTTTTCAAATGTTTGATATGAAACAAAATAAGAAACATTGATCTTATTCCACTTGTAACAGACTAATTGAAATACACCACTCAATCATGCATGTCTTTATTTCTATCTTTAAGGTATCTATTCAAATGTTGTGCATGTAAATAGGAATAGGTTAACTCCAACAGTACTATCATACAATAATGATAACATACAAAAATATTATTCCCATCCAAAGAAAAGCATTTTCATTGAGGCACTTCATCAAACAATTTGTATGCAATGAATCATTAATCCATTAGGAATTCCTTAAAACACCTTTCATGTGAACTAATATACAAAATTCCATAGGGAATATATCCTAAATAAAAGTAGTACAAGTTCTGGAAACTAAATTAGATGATCAATGGGATTTCCCCTCACTATGGTCCAAGTTTCGGCCTTTGGAACCTCCCAAATGAAAATTTATAACATAAATTCCAACATGTCCTATTTGATGCATTATTTTAGAAGCATCTAGGAAGCTCAAATTCCTCTTATCATATCTCCTAAAAATATTGTGAACCAACATCTGAAAGTTGGATCATATGATCAACAGGAATTCTCCTCACTATGGTCCAAGTTTCAACTTTTGGAACCTGCTAGAAGAAAATTTATAGCATAAATTCCAACATGTCTTGTTTCAAGAAGAATTTAGGAAGCCAATATTCTTCAACCAATGTTTTTACAAAATTTAATACATATAAAAACCGATAGCCAAATAGTATAACATCTAAAACCATGATAAATATGCTAAAGGGTGAATGCATGTACATGTAAACTTGTTAAAAATAGAAATTAAATAATCATGCATAAAATATGTTTATCTTGAGTCAAATATTTTTCAATATACAACTAAATAAGGGTGATCCCCTTTCCACCCAACCATAGGCTCATCTATGCTGCAATATTTCTCATAGTTGGATACCCTTGAGCTAGATCTTGATGCCCTAAGGAATAAGCTAAACTAAAGTTTTTAGCACATAGCTTTTAGATCGAATTTAACACAAAAACTAAAGTCCTCTCTCCTCCACCTACATAAAAGTAAATCAATGTTCAACATTTCCATTTCTTAAACAAGCCCATAGAAATTCAAAAATTACAATGCAGGTTTTCATAGCACAAGGGAGTCCTTCTCTAATCTCTACAGTCCTTTGACCCTCCCTTCTTCAGTGCTCTCTATGCCATACAAAAACAAGAGAACTCCTAGTCCTTAGATCCATCTCATCTAAGGAAAATTAATTGTAACACATTTAATTCCTATTACACAAGTAATTATCAATTCTCATGCCAATTCTAATTTTTGAGTGTGAGAGAGATGTATAAGAGAGTAATAAAAGATGGAAAACTAGAAGCTTAAGAATCAAGAATAAGAACCCCTTGGTTTTTACTCCCTCTGATTTGTATATTCATGTATTTACCCTTTATCTTCCCAAACATTTAGCTTCTTAAGTATCCTAACCATCACATCAAAGGGAAATATTCACCTAGGTTATATTTTTCCTCTTAAGTCTATTTTTTTCCTCCCAAAGGCATCATAATCTATTGGTTGTCCCATTTCTTCAGCTCTAACATTTTTTTAATAAAAATAAGGATTACATTATAATAGAGGTTGGCATCATAGCATAAATTTTGGAACCCCAACATTATATGATCTTAATTACATTACAAAATGTGGAGTAATGAAAGGGGTGTAACAAGCACATACTTATCTCTTTTCTGGTCATTTTGGTGTAGGCAAAGCAATATATTAGTTGCAAGATTATTTTTATTAGCCTTTGATGAATGAAATTGTGTCTAAATATGTAAAGGGAAGTTTCGTGTTTGCTACTATAAAAATAATAATAGAAAATTAGGTTTGTGCATGCCACTTCGTATACCTTCTCGTCTACAGGAAAGTGTGTCTATGAATTTTATAGGGGGTCTACCTATGCCTGGAAAATTTCATGGTTACTTGTATTTGGTGGCAGATATATTTAGCAAAATGTGTGTCTTGATGTCTTATAAGAAGTAGGTGAAAAAATATAAGGCTACAAATATGTTCTTTCAAAATGTTCGATTCATTTTGGTTTTCATACATCCATTGTATCCAACCAAGACTCTGGATTCCTTGGGGATTTTTCATCAACTTGGTGGTGGTTAACGGCCACCAAGTTCTAGAAAATATTTTTTTTCATCCACATGCCAATAGATAAACATAAGTGGCCAACAAAATAGTTATACATGTACTCCAAGGATATTGTATCAAGTATCCTAAGCTTTGGGATGATAAATTTCATTACGTACAACATGCTTATAGCCATGCCATATATTATTATACACACGCATATCCTTTTGAGACATGTTTTGGATATTTTCCTAAGTATCCTTTGGACTTTTCTTTGGGTAAATATTTTGTGGTGAATGGAAACAATGATTTAGAAAAAGCTGTGAAGTTCATAAAAAATATCCAATAGGTTCATCAAGTTTGCAGGAAAAATTGGAAAAGAGTCAAGCCAAGTATAGGCTAGGCATGAAAATCATCAGGTTGATCATCATTTCCAAGTCAGCAATGAAGTTTGGTTATATATCAGCAAAGAGTGTCTTAAAGGTGAAAGAAAAAAAGCCAAACCAATCAGGTATGATTTGTTTACAATTTTGAAAAAGATAGGTGAGAATGTGTTTCCATTATATTTAACTCCATATATGCAAATGTATTCAGTGGTGAATGTCAAAAACTTGAAACTATATTAGCCTCCTATGATTATGTATCAAGGTGAGAATGTTCAATTTCCTTTTCTTAATGATTTTGGTCCCGAATATCTTAATGCATTTCAAGAATATGTTATTCTTGACAAGAAGGTGAGGAATTCATGAAGAGGCGATGTGGAATATCTTTGTGTGGGTCAAAAGAATACATCCATGTAAAGCATGATGGATGGAAATTGGAAAAGTGATGGAGATTTACCCTCACTTACTCATTGAATAAAATCAAAATTTTGGTGGTCCAAAATCTTCTTAATGAGTAGGATTGATCCGACAGGATTCCCACTACTAATCCAAATGGTTGGTCTCAAATGTTAAAGAATGGTCTCCATGTTGAAGAAGTCGTCAATAGATTTTCAACATAATTTATGCAAAATTTATGCAACATGTTGAAATGAACATTGTATGAAAAATTTATGTTCTTTATAAGTTGAAGGGGAAAAATGGGTGACACACCTGAGGATGGCATGTGGCACACCCAGAGGATGACATGTGGCACCAGGTCAAATAACCAAAGGCTACCACATGGCTTCTGCGTGGGCCTTCTAGAAGGATTATGCGGTAGGGTGCACATTTTGTGATTGGTTCAATTTCATGGTTGGCAAATTTCATGTAAATATTTTATTATTTTTAATTATCCCTAAAATCACAGGTGGTTATGATATATTAAATTCTTGTGGGTTACGATATATTATATAACCAAAAAAATCATATATATCCCCAAAATTATGAAATATTCCACAAAAGTTTGCACTTGAGGAGTTAAAATCAAAACCTAAAGCATGTAAACCAAACACCTGACCATTGGACCATAATTTTAACTTATAATGTATTATGTGTAGAAATTGTTTTAAGGTTTAATTTTTAGGAGAGTTTTGGAGAATGAAGGTTGTAAAGCCTTTTTTTTGTGGGAAGTGGATGAGAAGAGTATTCCAACAATCCTATCATATTCCTAGAAGGGTATTTAAGTCATTTTTATTGTAGGCTTGGGATCAATGTTGATGTAAGAAAACATTTTAAGTGTTTTTCATCATTTTAATCTATTGATTGCTCATTTGAACCAATCCTGGAGATGCAGCCGAAGAAGGGTGAACTTCATTATCGACTTCATCTTATTGATGTATTTTATTGTTGTTTATTCTTTAAGACTTGTTGGCCAGGGCCCAACGTGATTCAGTTTTGAGTAAAAGACTCTATAATTTGAGGAAATGGAGTACGTGATCCAGTGGAAAGAAGACAATCGCGCAGATTTTAAAGGATTCACGCGATGTTTTGGGAGTATTATAGGCTTTGGGGCGGGTCAAAGCCCCTATTTTTGTAAAGGGATTGGGTTTTTTTTATTATTTTGAGCTCCGCCCATGGTTTTTGGACCATGGTATTGTAAGAAAGAATTCTATATAATGAGATGTCTTAGGGAGTCAAGTCATAGATATATGATATGATTATATGAACACAACTTAAATTGTCTATGTTTTTAGTCTATTGTGGGTCTTTGAGACAGCTTCGCAACTGTATGTGTTGAGACATTGGTCTAAAACTATGTGCATAGACCACTCGCAGCTGTGTGCATGGGTCGAAGAAGGATTATCAATAAAGAGAAGAAAGATTCTAAAGTATTTTCGTGTATTTGTGCAATTTTTCTATGATTTCTCTGTGAATTTTATTTATGTATTGCGAATATTGTTTATGCATAGTGAAGTATTTTATGTTCTTTATATGTGTTTTATTGGGTTTATTAATGCATAAAACTGATAAAGGCATAGTGTGCAGTAGTAATAATTGATAAATAGGGAATAAAATGTAAAAATAGATAACTACATCTGCACAGTTCACAAAATCATAAGTAATAAGTGTAGTAATAAATCCATGTCCTAATATCCTTTTGGATGCAAAAAATTGGTTCTAGCATCCCCCAATATTGCCTCGGGTGAGACTTCGGTCTACGCAGTAGATTGTTGTCGAAAGGGCAGATAATAGAGGGTTTTGTTGGTAGTATAGCTACTTCGAACCTAGGTCTAGACCCCCTCATAAGTTCTCATTAAAATTTATTAATAAATTTAAAAGTAGCTACAATTCATATACAAAAGTATTTCAAGCTTTACTTTCACATCAATTTATTTCCAATTATTTTGTTTAAAATTCGACATAAATTTAAAATAATTGTTAAAACTGTAGATATTAATTAATGGAATCGCATAGTTTATGTTCCATAAGGGTTTTTAGGACAATGAACCTATTTTTTGAAATGAAAATTTAAAATCAAGTAATTAAAATATATATATATATATATAGCAATTTTTCTACAATCAAATTTTGATGATGATTGCTGTTATCACCCTAGTAATTCTTAGGTCATGGGATTTTTGTTTATAGTTAAAGAAAACCATGGGTAACCAAGAACCTCTTTTGAAATCTAGGATATAGCCTTCCTAAATTCCAGAGAGGGATCTCTCCTCAAGATTTAGCTTGATTTTTGTAATAAGATTTTAGGCTAGGTATGATTGGACAATTGGTTTGTTTTGAAAGTTTGGTGGGAATAAAAGGTACTTCAAGGTAAACCACAGAGGGATATACTAGACCATTGGGCTATGGAGTCAACTTCTTGGCAAGCAGAGCTAGGAAATAAGGTCAAAAGATCAAACGTACTAAGGGCAGGGTAGATGACCTTCAAAGGGTTTTGAAATAGGCTTTTTGATGAAATGGGTGAAATCTATACAAAAGGGAAATTAAGAATCCTTAAGTTACAGAAATAAAGATGAAAGAAAGGGGTCAAACAGGGACTAGGAGCATTTAATAATTCTTAACTCCGATTATCAGCAGAAAACATACCAATGAATAACTAGTAATAAATAGGGAGCTTTTTAACACTAATCCTATTTAAGCATTCCTAGTTAATCATTCATGAGAAAACATATAAATGTATGTATGGAACTTTTAGAAAGATAAATAGTGAAAACAGGAAAATACTTGACTTATCTGATCAGCACAAGAATCCTGAGTTATGATGTCTTTAATCTTAGTTCCAGTCTGCTTCTTTACAAATCGACTCACACTAACTTCAATATATCCAGCAAAATGTCTATAGTAGTCTTGACAAATTTTATTCCACACTTAATACTTCAAAAAGAGAAGTATTTATACAAAAATTATTACAAAATATCTGAGAGACATGTAGGAATATCTCTAGGCAAAAATAAAGTTTATTACATAGAAAGAGGGATAGCTACAAAACAAACTGGAAAGCTATCCTCTTATCAATCAAAAATAGGACTAATTATCTTAACTTGTTGCTGGGTTGTAGCTGCTGGAAATGCTTGCTGGCATTTTTGGAAAAAAATCTTTTCAAGTTAACTTGAAAGACACTCTTTCCATTTCACATCCTTTCACCTGTGCTTTATCACTGGTACTCTTTATGCTATTTCTTTTACTGCTTCACTGTTGTAAAATAAATAATAATCTGCAGTAAAATGGTGTTTTGACTGATACTCTTTGACTCTGTTTCTTACCCTGATACACTTTGACTGCAAATCTTTATATTAAGTTAGTGAATTCATACCATTGTTCTGCACTGGGAATTCTCATACTCTTCAATTTCCTGTAAATTTCATCTACCTTTGTATACTTTGCAAAGTTGGGCTTAACAATGAAAATATGTTTGATCTCATTTTGTAGAAAGAATAAGTTTTCAAAATATTCCAAAATGACTTTACTAGTTGGAGACCCTTGTGGTAAAGGTTTTCTGACTTGCTCTTTGGCATAAGCCCTAATTTTATTGTCATAATCCTTCTGTGCCATTAAGTTTTCATTCAAAGCATGAATGTATGGAATTCCTGCTTGTGTTAATATCGTGTATTTGGCCCAAAATCTTGTGATTGCCAAGTTCATGTCCTTGCATCTGTCCTCCAAATTATTCATCATATTTCTCTTATTCAAGACTTTCTTGATTTGTAATATGCTTTTAGTTCTATCTTAAATTTTTAGCTTTTCTAGCTCTTCTATGTGTTTGCTATTCATAAATGTAATAAGCTTCAAGGCTTGAGCAGGTTTTTCAGCCAGTTCTTCTTTTGTCTTATGAATTTCTATTTGTGTTGCTTTGAGTAACTCTTTCTGTTCATAAATAATTTGGATTGAGGGCCATTGTAAATGTATGCCCTGAATGATGTTGTTCCAAAGATAATTCTTGATATAAGATACCTGTTCAGTGAGATTAACCTGTTGTTGAAGAATCTTTACCTGTTTCTACATTCTGTTGGCTCTCTGCTCATGTCCTTTGGATGTAATTAATGCATCTCTGTTAGATGTTTCAAGATTTCCGATGGTGCCTTTTAAGTTTATTATCTTTTTATCTTTTAAGGACATGTCTTCCATAGCCTTGACTATGGCAGTTGTTTCCCCTGTTTGATTTACCTGTGATGTAGATGAAGAAGTGGCAGAGATATCTTTAGAAGTAATTGACACTGTAGTTGCCAATACTCCTTTCGGTGCCAAATGTTCTACCAATGTGGAGGGAACAGTTGTACTTACAATTGGAATAACTGTGGAAATGGAGATTTCATGAGCTTTCTTCAATGTTTCATTTTCTTTCATTAGAGATTCTATTTGATTTTCCATCTCTTTAATCTGAGTTGTCATCTTCAAAACTAGTTACATAGTTTCCTCCTTTTCTGTCTTTTCCTGAAGAACTTCTTTTGCCTGAGGGTGCTCACTCTGTGGCAACTTGAGTTGTTTTCTCAAGGTAGCAATATCCTCATTCTTCTGCCTTATCAATTTCTTAGCAATTTCAGTATTGGAGGGATCTACTCCAGTTTCTATCACCAAATCTTCTAAGGATTTTATCCTCAAATCCTTAGCATGTAGAGATGCTTTATCTAATTTCATTTGATTTTGCAAATTAGATATATTCTTTTGAAGCATGGTATCACTCATGGTTTTGCTTACTACCTTTGAATACAGCATCTCTGAAGCGCTTCTATGGAACTCTATTTGGTCTAGTTCATGTATAGTATCAGCATTCACTTCAAACTCTATTTTCCTATAGTCTGTTGCTGACTTTGGATCTGTTACTACTGGCTGGAGAAAAGACATGATCATTTTATTTTTTGAGTAATCAAAGGTTGTAACAAGTCTATCTTTATCTCTTGGTTTTCCCTTTAGAAGTTTAGAATAAAATTCATTCGTAATTTCCTCATTCTTTTCCCTGATCTGCTTGAACCTTTTCTGAATATCAGAATCAGTTTCTTCTGTTGTTTTAGAGGAAGAGGGAGTTTCTGTATTCATTTATGCTTCAATCATTTATTTGCCTTTTCCCTGTGCTTGAACCTATTCATTTTGAATTTCCCTGAGTGTTTCATTAACAATCATTGTGGCCCCATCATCTATTTGCTAATAATTATTATCATCTACATCTATGACTCCTTATTTTTCTAGAGTAGTCACTCTGGCCTTCTTGCTGTATACTGTTTTAAATTTATTTTCAATAATTGTCTCTACCAAATAGCCTTCTTCTTTTCTAGGCATTTTATTAGATACCTCTACTTGTTGGTTAACTGTAACCACCTGTGTACTGACCATTTGATCTTCCTGCAGGCTATCTGTTTGCATCTCATGAATATCATCCATTAAAGTGTTTGCAACCCATTCCATTTGATTACCATACTTTTCAATTAGTGGCTTTGACTCATGGAGGAATGGAGTTAACTTACACTTGACCCTGAGGTTGCTTAAATACCTTGAGGGTCATAGTTCCAGTAAAAGCTTTCTTGGAACTTGACTAATGATAATTTCCTACTTACCTCTTTCAAAGCATCTCTGATGTTGACTATAAAAGAGCCAATTTGACTTTTTAACTTGAATTGTGCTTTCTTTTTGGAGGCTATGAAGTTCACTACATCTGTATTCAAAATCTGTCTCAAGTATTCCAAAGCAAAAATCCTAGTAGTTAGAAACTTTGGTAATTTGTAAGGAGCCAGGATTGCACCATAAACTCTGATTTCTGTGTGATTTTTATACAAATACCAATCTCCAACTTTACAGTTTTCAGACAACTGTAAAATTCTTTTGATTTCCTCATTGATCCTTGGTGGCTCTACTTTGTTCAACAAACCCATGGCAGGTTTGATAAACAAATCATTGAAATCCCTGTAGTTGTACTCACTGCTGTTTTTCCTGAGAAGAGAAGTCGAGAATATCACTGAAAGAGGTTTACCCTCCATATCCATCTTCTGTAATGAAATTGGAAAATTATCTCCCTGAGAAAATAGGAAGAGATGTAACAATTATGATGTATATCTGAATACTCCTTCATCAGGTAATTTTATTAACTGATAATGCATATTATCAACAATGAATTTGGCAAAGTCAAAGACCAATTCTGGCTGTTGTCCTGGAGACAAGGTAGAAAGGAAGCCTAGGATGGATGCATCTGTAAACTCATCATTAGCATAGCCTAGAATGAATGACAGCATGGAAATGATTTTCCTGGAGCCCTCAGGGAAGTCAAAAGTATCATAAGGTGGATTTAACTTAGGAAGGTTGACATGATTAGGCATGAATTTTTGAAGGATCTCAAACTTCCTAGGGAAATCCAGGTCTAAATACATCTGAGTCAAATCTTCAATTGACAATGATATTGCTCGTGGATCATGGCTTAGTTGGAGCATATCATTGATTGCTTTAGCAGTTATGTAAAACATGACCTCACTATCTTTGTTCACCATGCATCTCTGGTCAGGGATATAGTGCATCTGACACAACCTAATGAAATCTTGAGCTGGATGGGTGATGGGAACCACATATTTAGGCAAGTTGGAGTCCCATACAGGTATATCATTGGCCACTTTCTTCTCAAATTTTTCCTAACACCACCTATGTTCTTCAAGTAGATAAAATTCTAAGGCAGCATCAGCAATTCTATAGTCTAATTCAATCAAGGGATTGTTCTCTTCAGAGGTGACAGGTGACTGTAATGGTCTCACTACCTCGGTAGAATCTACAGTTAGGAAAGGAGTAGGTTTATCAATTTTGGAAGTTTAGGGGTTTGGAAGCTTGCTGGAGGCAAGCTTCTGTGGCTTGGGACCTCCAATCCTAGGGGTGACCTATTTCTTTGTCATTTTTTAATGAAACTGAGCAAGATTAGACTGTTCGCTTAGCTCTTTATGGAAACAGAAGGTCAATTAAGCTGCCTTTGGGAAAATTTCAGAATCTGGGTGAGGTTTTTATGATGAAAACACAGATTTTGAATATACAGAGGACTGGAAAGGGATTTCAATGTTTTCTTCGGTAATTCAAATGTATTTTCACTATAGGAATAGCTTTTGGATGGTTAAAATTCTTCAGGTGGAAATGGCAAATTCTGGGAAAATTTTGACAGGGTTTCCCCTGTTTCTTCAAGGTTTGAGTACTCTCAGATAAGTAATTTTGGCTTTTAAATTCAAAATGGTTTAATTTTTTCTTGAAAATTAAGAATTTACATGTTTGGATTTCTAAAAAATACCTTTGAATAGGTATGGTTGCAGACAAAGAGGGTTGCAGGTGGTACCAGTCTTCAAATAGGTTGCAGTTGTTTGGAAGAAGGCATTGGGAGTCTTCGAAAGTGAAATTAAGAGGGGAAATGGCTTTTAGAATTATGCACTAGGGTTAAAAAAAACTTTGAAATGGTGTCTGTGAGTTTTTTCTAAGAGGGCGTAGGCACAAATTATTGTAAACAATAAGAGCTAAGTCTAAAACCTTAAGTCTTATCAATAAACATGACATTAATTACAGGTTGGAATTAATGGCAGGAGTGGTTTTGCGTTTGAAGGTGAAACCACTAGTGGTTATCGCATTACTTCTAGGCGGTAAATGGTTTTTCACTTTTGCAATGTGATCCAGTAAAATTAAGACACGTAGCTGGCAGTGGTTTCGTAAAACAACTTTTATCACAAAAAAAATTTCCAACTTTGCCCGATCACTTTTCTAATGCGATATGGGATCCACGTCGTCGGATTTGGTTGAGCGATGCGAACGACTGAGATGCATCGGGAAGCTTTGGGGAAATAAGGTGGGACCACATAATTTCATATGCGTTGTTGATTCGATAAGAGAAGATCGACGGTTTAAAATCAATGCGATAGGGAATGGTGGGGGCGGGGGAATGATTTATCTGGTTTAGTTTAGACCGTAGGATTAAAGGGATTAGGATGATTGGAGGGTCGGGAATGAATGCGAGGATGTTTCGTTTTTATTAATGAAATTTATGTATAAAAGGGGTTTATATATAGAATGGGCAGGTTATTAAAGGTTTATCAAACCAGGGTTTAGACTTGTGATAAAATAATATGTATCGGGAAAATGGGATAAGGTTAAAGCTTTAACCATGGGTAAAGCTTATGAGGGGAGAAGCGAATAAACTCTTTTTCTTCGCTTTTTTATGTACACAAAGTGTAAATAAATTGCACATTTTTAATATTATTTATATTATATAGTTTCAGATTTATCAAAGGTCTAAAACTATAGGGGAGAGGGGATATTTTATTATGGATAAGTTTCATGTCAAAGGGGTAATTTCGGGATGTTTTTCAACGTGTGTTTAATATCTTTGACATAAAAAGTATATAATAAGAGGGTTTTGGGGACATTAAATAAAAAGGAGCTATATTAATAGGACTAGGATAATTGATAGGGAGTTAATAAAATATGTTAAGTGTTAATATGAAAAGGGAAAATGAATACTCAAAATTCATAAATAAAACTAAGGAAAGTGAAAATTAAAGCAAAGCTTCATTATCATAACTTAATCACTTTTACTTAGAATATCATGTTTTTGAGGGTTTTTATGTCTTGTAAAATGGAGGAAGTTAATCAAATGGGTATTTATGTAATATTTAAGTAAGAAAAGAGTTCCCACTTATGAAGTTAAATGGTGATGAATGCATGAAGGGGTAAATGATGAAAATTTCTGAGATTAATATAGAAACTTAATATTTTCAACTAATCAGTCTTTGAGCCTTGGGTCCGGTCCCAACAGAAGTCAAGGAAATGCCTTGAGCCTCTTAGGCTGATAGTCTAGAATATCAAATTGCTATGGGGAGGGGAAATTAGTTATTTGTAACCTGGTGAAAGATATTTACAATGATGTTTCCCAACTTCTTCTACCTACCCAATCATTATCTTCTAACATTTTTTCCTTCTATTTTAATCAGGTGCATTTGAGCTAGCAACCTTACAACATTTTATTCTTTTTGAAAGCAGTAAACTATCTAATTCTACACTTATTGCATCCAAGAATCCAGATTAAACTGTTGGATTCTTTATTCTCTACCTAACTAGTGAATTTTCATGATTAAATTGTATGACAATTGTTTATTCTCTATCTATGACATTTGAAATTGAAAAATGATGAGTCAAGATTAAAATTTTCAACTCATCACAGATTATGGCATTTATTGACACTCTACCATAATCAACTGCAAAAGGTAAAAGTAGTGGCATTTAGACTTGCACACTTTCATGTTTTATTCATCTTTTTCTTTTGGGTTATATTATTTTTTCTAAGTCCTTTGATTTTTCTTTTGGGACTTTTACCCTCTTTTTGATTATTTTTTTTTTTTTTTTTTTTTTTTTTTACAAAATATCAGAATACAACTTTCAGAAGGCAAAGTATGTACATATTTACAAGATTACCATTAGTCAAGTCAAAATTATGAATCCTATATTTATAGGTTACTAACATCGGCTTCACTTGGGGATGGCATTTCCTGGTGGAATGTCAAAAACTTTGAGATCGGTAGCCTTCATCTTCGACCTTGGTGATCTTGTAATTGTCTTCTTTTTTCTGCAACAATTCATATTTATGACATTTTATACTGCAAAACTTAGGGCCTTCTCTTCGAGCTTCAACTTTGTAGATAAAATCTCCAATCCAATCTAAAAACTTGCAATGAATATTTACAATGATAAAGTAAATCAATCTAACTGTTGAGTGACTCTAAAGAATAGTAGTGTTTCAGCATCCTACCATTCACTGGTCCTTCTTGTAGTTCAGTTCCATCCAAATTCTTGATGAAAAAATAATTGTTACCTCTGTAACCATGTATCACATAGGGTCCTTGCCATAGAAAGTCAAACTTTCCGTGTTTGCATTTATCCTCTCTTTGTGAATCCCATCTCAGAACTTGATCTCCTATGAAAAAATCATCTTCTTTAACCCTTTTGTCAAAAATATTTTTGATTTTATCATGTAAAACTTGTGATTTTTCATAAACTTCTTAACTATTTTGTTGGAGATGTATGGTTTCATTGATTCTTCGTTGAATATCATTTGTTTCCACCTGTGATTCCTGGATAATATTCATGACTGGAACACCCAAGGAAGAGGGGAAAACTGCATATGTTCCATAGAAAATCTGATAAGGTGAAGTTCCAATAGACTTCTTTGTGGTAATTCTATCAGCCCATAGGGCATAGACTAGCTTTTTGTTCCAGGTCTTTTTGTTTTCTTGAAGTAATTTTTTGATGATATTGATTAAAATTTTGTTTGATGATTCGGCTAAACCATTACCTTGGGGATAATAAGAAGTGGAATGTCCTAAGGTAATATGGTATTTATGAAAGAAAGAAATCATTTTCTTAGATTTTAATGCAGCTGCATTGTCAGTAATAATCTTATGTGGGCATCCAAATCTTGATAAAATATTACTTTCTATAAATGAGATTATAACTGAATCAGTGGCTTGCCTAGTAGGAATGGCTTCTATCCACTTGGTAAAGTAATATGTAGCAGTTAAAATCCATTTATGTTGGCCTGAGGATGGAGAGTGGATTTCACCAATGAAGTCTAACCCCCATTGTTGAAATGGATTTTCAGTTGATATAGGCTTAAGAGGTAAGGGCAATAGTTTCTTTTTCCCTTCGAAAATTTGGCATTTGTGACAGGAGGTAACAAAATTTTTAACATCAGAAAATAAAGTTGGCCAATAAAAACTAGCTCTCAGTATTTTGTCTGTTGTACTCTTCTAGTATAGGTGGCCTCCACAGTCACCTACATGAAATTCCTCAAGAATTTTGTCAGCCTCGGATTTTAATAAACAATTTAGTAAAATCCCACTATTTTCTTTCTAGTAAAGTGCATTGTTTAGGATACAAAACCTCATTGCTTTTTGTTTGATGAATCTTGCTTTGGTTTTAGTTAACCTAGGAGGAGCTTATAAATGTGTTAGTACAAATATAATATCAGAGTACCATGGTGAGTCTAGATAGGCCTCACTGATAAATGGAGTCGCCATCTCCTCTTGGTCATTTATTTGTGCAATGAAATTAATATCTAAAGCATTACAATTGGATTCAGCCATCAATCTGGCTAAACCCTGTCCTTTAATGAGCTTTTTTGGTTTGATTTCCAGATCGTACTCAAGGATAGTGGCAATCCACTTTCCTCTCCTACTATCAGGTCCATCTTGTGTCAGAATATCTTTGACTACTGCATTGGGGACATATGCAATGATATGGAAATGAAGTATTTAAACTCTGAAATCCTTTATGGCTTTAACCGGGGCTAAAGCCTATTTTTCCATTATATTGTACTTCAGAGGTGCATCTTTGAGGTCTTTACTAAAGAATGCAATTGGCTGTTCAAAACCTTGTTTGTTTTTCTGCAGACGAACTGCAACTATGGTGTGTTCAGATGCAAAGGAAAAGATTATGAAATCTTTTGTATAATCTGGGCTGATGAGGACTAGTGCTTTTGTCAGGGCCTGTTTTATGGATTCAAAAGATTTTTTGGCCTTTATTTTCCAATTTATTGCAGAGTCCTTTTTAAGCATATTGTTGAGATCTTTTATGATTTCAGCCAGATTAGAGATAAATGTTCTTAAAAAATTGATTTTACCCAAGAATGTTTGAAGTTCTTTTATGTTTCTTGGTGGTTGAATATTTAAAATAGCTTCAATTCTTGTAGGGTCTATTCTAATGCCTTCCTTGGAAATTATGTGACCTAACATTTTTCCTTCTTCTAGTCCGAAAAGATTCTTTTTAGGATTAAGGGATATACCATATTTTCTACACTTGATAGAGACTTGTCTTAGGTGATCTAAGTGTTCATCATTTGTTTTTGAAAAGACAATAATATCATCAAGATAGATAACTAAAAATTCATGGATCTCCTTAGAAAAGGCAATATCCATTGCCCTCTGAAAAGTAGATCCTGCATTTTTCAATCCAAAAGGCATTTTCACGTATATGAAAGTGCCCCAAGGAGTCGTAAATGAAGTTTTAGTTTGATCATATTTATGAACTAGAATTTGATTATAACCAGAGAGACCATCTGGTAAAGAAATTCTTGAAGAACTTTCCACCCTCTGCAAAATATGATCCATTTTAGGCAAGGGGTAATTGTCTTTCAAGGAAGCTTTATTAAGATTTCTAAAGTCTATACACAATCGAATTTCTCATGTTTTCTTTCTGGTGGGCACTAAATTAGATACCCAATCAGAATACCTGACTGGTGCAATTATTTGTGCATCAAACATTCTTTTAACTTCTTTTTCGATTAAAGGTAACAAAATTGGATTGATCCTTCTTAGTTTTTGTTGAAAAGGTTTTTGATTTTCTTTCAAAGGAATCTTATGTTGAATTATGTCTTTGTTGTAAGTTTTCAGATCTTCGTAACCCCATGCAAAAACATCCTGATATTCTTTCAAAAGTTCTATGTATTTAACCTTTTCTTCTGATGATAAGGACTTTAATAGTTTGATCATTTTTGGTTTTTCATTTGTTCCTAAGTTACATTCTTCTATCACAGACCTGACTGGTTCCATTTTTTGCCTTTTGGGCACATCATTGGAATCAAACAAGTCTTCTAGGGGAGTTAAATATCTGGGTAAAATGTTATGTTTTAAATCAATAAAATCTGGTTCATCTTCCATCATTTCCTCTATATCTACTTTTCCAAGTCATCTATTTCACTCTGAGTAAATATAGTAGGTCTATCAAAATTATGTACATCTAAATCATTTATTTGAAAAAAAATTGAATCTATATTACAAGGTGAATCTATATTACAATCATTATCAATTTGGCAATTTTGAAACTCTCGTTCATTGTTCAAAAAGTGATAGATTTGTTCATCTTCTGAGAAAATTTTCCAGTATTTTACATTATCTGGAACAATGGGTCTGTGTTTGATTTCAACAGTGTATTTTTGTATTGGTGAAAATGGAAATTTTCAAGTGCTGGAAAAGGTTGCTAAACAATGTGCTTGCAGATTTTGTTTTCTTGGGATGATAGAAAACTTCCTTTCTAACAAATCTTCAACCAAATCATGTGTTGTGTCCCTGTATCTAGCCAATCTGGGATTGTGAACAGAATATTCTGCGTTTATTTGCTTGATAACTAACTCTGAATCTCCCATGACTAAAATTCTTTGCCCTCCAAATTTTCTGATGATTTGAAGACCTAAGATTAAAGCCTCATATCCAGCCATGTTATTAGTACATTTGAAATTAAATCTAAAGGCATTTCCTTAGGATTGGCTTGTTTCAATGTTGGTAATCCATACACCAGCTCCAGCTCCTGATTTATTCACTGATCCATCAAAATCCAAATGCCATAAAGCTTCATGACCAATGTAATCATCCATTATTTTAGGCTTCTTATCAGTGAGTTCAGTTTCGCTGTTATTATGATCAGAGTTACAGAGAATAAAGGAATCAAGATGAGTAGGAGTTTAATAGATTGGGTAATTGGTAGGTCTTTCAGCACTGCTAATCATAAACTTCATTAAGGTTTCTCTGTAAAGCTTTTTGGGCTGCCCAAATACTGAGATAGTGGCATAACTCATATCAAGTTGTAGAGATCCCTGCAACTTTTCTCCCCATGAGAGAGAAAGAAGCATGCCACACTTTGGCGTGATATCAGCTACCACAACATCCATGATCATGCTTTTACCAGGATATTGGACTAAGTTTACACACAAATCTTTAATCAATCCTATGCATTGGACTTTAGATGAATCAAATGAAAATAGATCTTTATATGGCTGGGTTATGTCTAGATTCAGGGTTTCCATTATTGCTCTGGGCATTAGGTTATGGGAAGCTCCAGTATCAAGCATATAATTGTGTAATATCTGATCATGTACAGTAAGACTTAAATAAAATGGAGGTACTGACCCATCTGAATGCTTACCATCTACATTTCGACCAAAGATTAATTCAAGTCTATCATCACTCATATTAATTGTATCCTCATTTTCATTTACATTCAATGTTTCAGTAATAATAGATCTATACAAGTCATTTTTAGCCAATTCAACTAAGGGAACAGCTATCTTTAACTTGGATATTTCAGATTGAATGTTAAATGTTGACTAAGATTTGATAGCTTGAATTATTTCATCTTTTGGAACTATTGTTTGGGATGATTTTTCTTGGGTTTCAACAGTTTTACCTTTAGCTTGAGATTTTATTTTATCTTCTGTTTGAGTTTCCTGATTTCTGCTATCTTTGATTATTTTTTCAGGAATAGTTTGAGTTTTAGTAGATGCTTTGTCAGATTTGGAATTCTCGGCAGAAGATTTAGGATTTGATGATTTTGAGTCAGCTGGGTTCTTTTTTGGATCAGTAGTTGTTGCTGAATTGGTGGCCTTTGTAGTATTAGCCTTTTGGGAATCTTTGGAGGATTGAGCCATCTCATCAGTGATATCTAAAATATTTGGACTAGGCTGGTTTTTAGGACTAGGTAGGTTCGAATTTTGTTTATTTTCTCTGGGAAGAATCTGCAAAATTTTTGTTTTGGGAGCCTCAATATTCTTTTTGTTTTGGCTTTTTTGAGTTGGAGAATTGTTTTTTGTAGTAGGCTCATTGATTTTCTTGCTCCTAAGGTTATATTGGCTGTGAATTTCATTGATTGCAAAGTCATAACCTTGCTTATAGTCGAAGCATTCACCAGATTCCACTTTGAACTGTTGTAGCTCAAAGAGTTCCTGGTCCTCCTGAGTGAGGAAAATTGTATTGCTTTCATCTATCCCCATAACTATGTTGATGTCTTCCTCATCCTCAACATAGTTTTGAGAAATATCAGCAAATTTCTCTTGGAATGGGAGTCTTATGTTCTAATCTGGGGAGGGTTCTTTACCTTTCCCAAGATTGTTGCTTTTCCTGTGGTTGGGATTCCTGATTTGGGATTGATTGTTCCATTGTGGTTTCCTTTCAATGTGGTCTAATCTCTCAACTACTTTTTCTAATGTTTTGTTAATAAAATCAAATTTTCCATCTAAGTTTGAAGCTTCTTCTTTGATGGTAACCCTCCTCTCGTTTCTAAGTCTGGCTTTTCTGGCAAGGATATTGATTTCTACACCAAAAAAAATTAGTTGCATTTGTTCTAGGGTGTCTGCATCCCTTTCTCTAAGTTGATAGGCCATGTCTACATCAAAACAATCAGGGAATTTAAGCAGCATGGAATATGGAGTGGGTTTAAGGTCGGCAGGAATAGAATTGTAAATGTTGTTTATCTTGTGAAAAAATCTTGGACAGACTCATTAGGAGCTCTCTTAACAGCATCAAACTCAGATAATATTTGTAGGGTATTTTTCTTCTTTTCCCATTTATTTAGGAAAGCTCTATGGAATGTAGGTAAGTATGTTATAGTACCAGCACCTAAATTTCTAAACCATGTTTTTACTTCTCCCGTTAAGCTTTGTGCAAACAACCTCATTCTGACATCAGACTCATCTATCTCATAAATTTCCCAAAAATAATTCATTCTAGTGATATGTTGTTGTGTAGTAATTTGTGAAAAATTATCAAATAATGGGATATCCTTTTGGTAATTTTGGGGCATGTCATGGAGGTTTTGAGGTAAGACCGGGGGAGCATATCTGGCTGCCATGGCTTGGATTTTTGCTAAACTGGGAGGTACAGTAGTAGTGGCAGGGATAGTGCTGGTTACAAAACTAGATGTGTTGAAGGTTGAACTTGAAGAGCTTGGAAAAGGAGATGAAAAATAAGTGGTATGGCTAGGGAAAATTGTGGTAGTGGTCGTAGTGGATTTAGTGAATGATGGAAATACTACTTTGGGCTGCAAGGGTAGCTCAGGGATGAATGGTCCAGTGGATGAGCTGGCTCTGGATTGGGGATATGATGAATATATGATCCTAGGCTGCAAATGCAACTCAGGACTAACAGGCTCTAGCAGTGAACTGATAGTGGAATCTATAAATGAAGTGGCAGCATACAGAGTAGAATCTACTGCTGGAAAGATGGTGGTGGATAATTGAGAAATTGGAGGTTTAAATTAACAAAAAATTGGCTAACTTATAGCTTCTTCAATGTCTTTAATTCGTGTAACACTTACCCTTTCTACTAGACTTTGAATTTTTGTTTTGTCTGATTTAATAGGTGCTGAAATAACTTTCTATTTCTCAATCACAAAAGAGGTAAAAACAGGATCTAAAACAGTTTCCTTTAAATCAGTTTCAGACTTGGTTCTAAATAATGATTTTTCAAACTTTAAATCAAATTCAATGTCTGATAAGCTTACTAATTTTTTGGGTAAAGAATCAGCCCTTCTCAGAGGTACTTCAGTTTCTGAACTAACAGTTTGTTTTTTCTTTTCTCCTATCTGGTCCGAGTTGTTTACTATATCTGTAGCGTTGGGATCAGGGTTGGATCTAGTATAATAGACTTTCTTTGGAGCCAGAATTATTATTGTATAAATAACCACAACCTTTAAACTTAATCTTAAATTAGAAAAGATATGTTTAAAAAATCTTCCTCAAAGATTAAACTTAAAATTGGAGAGTGGTAAGTTCCCCAGTATGGTCGCCAGTATGTTATCACCCTAGTAATGCTTAGGTAGTGGGATTTTTGTTTATATTTAAATAAAACCAGGGGTAACCAAGAACCTCTTTTGAAATCTCAGATCTAGCCTTCCTAAATTCCGGAGAGGGATCTCTCCTCAAGATTTAGCTTGATTTTTGTTATAAGATTTTAGGCTAGGTATGATTGGACAATTGGTTTGTTTTGAAATTTTGGTGGGAATAAAAGGTACTTCAAGGTAAACCACAGAGGGATCTACTAGACCATTGGGCTATGGAGTCAACTTCTTGGCAAGCAGAGCTAGGAAATAAGGTCAAAAGATCAAACGTACTAAGGGCAGGGTAGATGACCTTCAAAGGGTTTTGAAATAGGCTTTTTGATGAAATGGGTGAAATCTGAACAAAAGGGAAATTAAGAATCCTTAAGTTACAGAAATGAAGATGAAAGAAAGGGGTCAAACAGGGACTAAGAGCATTTAATAATTCTTAACTCCGATTATTAGTAGAAAACATACTAATGAATAACTAGTAAAAAAGCAGGGAGCTTTTTAACACTAATCCTATTTAAGCATTCCTAGTTAATCATTCAAGAGAGAAAACATATAAATCTATGTATGGAATTTTTAGAAAGATAAATAGCAAAAATAGGAAAATACTTGACTTATCTGATCAGCACAAGAATCCTGAGTTATGATGTCTTTAATCTTAGTTCCAATGCGCTGCTTTAAAAATAGACTCACACTAACTTCAATATATCTAGCAAAATGTCTATAGTATTCTTGACAAATTTTATTCCACACTTAATACTTCAAAAAGAGAAGTATTTATACAAAAATTATTACAAAATATCTGAGAGACATGTAGGAATATCTCTAGGCAAAAATAAATTTTATTACATAGAAAGAGGGACAGCTGCAAAACAAACTGGCAAGTTGTCCTCTTATCAATAAAAAATAGGACTAATTATCTTAACTTGTTGCTGGGTTGTAGCTATTGGAAATTCTTGCTGGCATTTTTGGAAAAAAATCTTTTGAAGTTAACTTGAAAGACACTCTTTCCATTTCACATCCTTTCACTTGTGCTTTATCATTGATATCCTTTACGTTGTTTCTTTTACTAAATAAATAATAGTCTGTAGTAAAAAGGGGTTTTGACTAATACTCTTTGATTCTGTTTTTTACCCTGATACACTTTGACTACAAATCTTTATATTAAGTTAGTGAATTCCTGCCATTGTTCTACACTGGGAATTCTCATACTCTTCAATTTCCTCTAACTTTCATCTGCCTCCGTATACTTAGAAAAATTGGTCTTAACAATGAAAATATGTTTGATCTCATTTTCTAGAAAGAATAAGTTTTCAAAATATTCCAAAATGAATTTACTAGTTGGAGACCATTGTGGTAAAGGTTTGTTGACTTGCTCTTTGGCATAAGCCCTGATTTTATTGTCATAATCCTTCTATGCCATTAACTTTTCATTCAAAGCATGAATTTCTGGAAGTCCTGCTTATGTTAATACTGTGTATTTGGCCCAAAATCTTGTGATTGCCAAGTTCATGTCCTTGCATCTGTCCTCCAAATTATTCATCATATTTCTCTTATTCAGGACTTTCTTGATTTTTAATATGCTTTCAGTTCTATCCTGAATTTTTAGCTTTTCTAGCTCTTCTCTGTGTTTTTTATTCAGAAATGTAACAAGCTTCAAGGCTTGAGCAGGTTTGTCAGCTAGTTCTTCTTTTGTCTTCTGAATTTCTATTTGTGCTGCTTTGAGTAACTCTTTTTGTTCATAAATAATTTGGATTGAGGGCCATTGTAAATGTATGCCTTGAATGATGTTGTTCCAAAGATAATTCTTGATATAAGATACCTGTTTAGTGAGATTAACCTCTTGTTGAAGAATCTTTACCTGTTCCTGCAATCTGTTGGCTCTCTACTCATGTCCTTTGGATGTAATTAATGCATCTCTATTAGATGTTTCAAGATTTCTGATGGTGAATTTTAAGTTGATTAGTTTTTTATCTTTTAAGGACATGTCTTCCATAGCCTTGACTATGGCAGTTGTTTCCCCTGTTTGATTTACTTGTGATGTAGATGAAGAAGTGGTAGAGATATCTTTAGAAATAATTGACACTGCAGTTTCCAATACTCGTTTCAGTGTCAAATGTTCTGCCAATGTGGAGGGAACAATTGTACTTACAGTTGGAATAACTGTGGAAATGGAGATTTCATGAGCTTTCTTCAATGTTTCATTTTCTTTCATTAGAGATTCTATTTGATTTTCCATCTCTTTAATCTGAGCTATCATCTTCAAAACCAGTTGCATAGTTTCCTCCTTTTATGTCTTTTCCTGAAGAACTTCTTTTGCCTGAGGGTGCTCACACTGTGGCAACTGTTGGAAAAATACTAAGGGGGAGGGGTGAATCAGTATTTAGAGCTGACTGATAATTTTTAGTTTTCCTTTCTCTTAAGACCATATGTTACATTACTGCATCCAACTTGTATGCTCAGAGATCTTATTATGTCTTTACTTGGATCATTGCATCATTTATTCATCAGATAAGCAGTAAGCCTGAACAGAAATAACAGAACAAACATAAGCAACACATATGAACACCAGGATTTAAGGTGGAAACTCAATTTGGGAGAAAACCACCGCTGTTGTTATCTCAGTATTCAATATTTATTATAAAGAAAACTTCTTACAATTTTATGCTAGCGTAGACTTATACCAGCACGCAGGCACCCACCTGCAGAAGGCTACAACCTTCTCTCATTTACTAACCTTTCCTGGAAGGGAGCTACAACCCCTTGTTCTCGTTTACCAGCTACCACTGGAAGGGAGCTTCAACCCCCTCACTGAAGGCTTCGACCCTCAGCACCACTGCGGACCACTTTTCATCAATTTTCACACTGGATCCACCAGTTTCCACACGACATACCTTGTAGGCCACCAGATTTATTTTTTTTCTTCAGAGGTGTGTCCTTAATTCAGCAATATGTTACCCATTCCATACAGATATACTTCAGAGTAAAGTATTCATTCACAACCCTTATGCATATGTTCTTCATGATTTCGCCAGTCGATTCAACCAGGAATTAATCATTATCTGATCTATAGGTCTTGATCAATCATCATATTCACAGGTGCACCATAGATTCAGATATATCAGAGTTTATACAGATATCTCTAGAAGAGATTCATTTATTATCAACCCTTTCGCCCGCACCCCGTTCTTCATGATTCTCATCACCTTATATAGTTTTCACCTTTATTAAAACCTTGGGTCAAAACCATTCACTTGCTAATGGTATTCCTGGACGGGGTCAAAGTAGATAATCCAACGGGGTCTCCATCACTCTCACTGTTCTATTGATCTTGGTAATTAAATAATTAATTTAATATTTTTGAACTTAACTTTAGGATTAAGGTTAACCCTTCGCATTTTAACGCTTTCAAACAATATGATAAACCTTTGACCCTAGGCCCACAAATATAGTCAATAGCCAATCCAATATGCGCATGGTACCATAAGTAAATTTCACTCAAGTCTAGCGTCTGATCACCATTAGATTAGCAAGCTTCCAGATCAACGACATATATGCATATCGCTTGACCTCCGATGCCGAATGTTAACGTGCGATGGCCCGCCGTACCTTGGTTAGCCTCCGTGCAGCTTTATCAAATGACCACCGTCCGATGGCTTCCCTCCAAATCAACGACACACAGCAATATCGCTGGGCATCCTGGGTCGAACTATAACGTGCGATGGCGCACAGTGACAAGCGGTTTTGTGGGGGTCCACCTTGCCACGTGTCGAAAGCTTTATGGAATCGGAGCCAACCTCTTGAATACATCTTGCCCGTTGAAAGCGGTGCGATGACAACTGGAATCTGCTTTCATTGTTTATTCCGCACGTGGTTCTCCTTTGCTTAAGGTTCTGTCCATCTTTCGGATTTTAAGTTAAAGGTTGTGTGGTTAACTGAGATCAATGGTACTGCGGGGGCACAAATAGTCCGATGATTAACCCAAGGGGGTGCCTCCGCAGTTGACTCGTCCATCGGGCTTCGACCACAGATCGACAGCTGTTCTTAACTGCGGTAGCACAAGCCCGATGATCTTTCCATACTGAGGAGTGCCTCCGCATTGCATATTCATTACTCTACCTCTCTGTTTCTTTCGCCGATTGCGATATGTGATCATATGTATCACATCTTCATTGCCTCTGCTTCATAGTCTACCTCGCTGCCTTTTTCGATCGCATTGCATCTTCATTACATTGCCTCTGCTTCTCTTCACTCTCTCTACGTTGTCTGCTGCCTCGGTTCCTCATCTGCCTTGCTTCCTCTCTACTTCTTTGCTCTTTCTGCTAGTCTCTTTGTTGCTTCTGCTATATCTCTGTTGCTATCTCTTTCTGCTTCTCTCTTTGCCTTGTTTATGTTCAAATGCTCCTTCTATGCCACTTCCTTTGCCACTTCTTTTGCCACTGTTTTCTCTGATGTCTCTTCTGCCTTTCCAGATCTCCAATCAACTAAGCCTTCTAAAACTGCCTCAGCTTCATATTTCATTTTCTCTTTTCTTTGTTGTTGTTTCAAGTGCTCCTCTTTTGGCATTGATGGAGATACATCATGCTTAAATATTTAACACATAGGTTTCTTATCATAGGAAACTTATCAAGTAGGTTTCCATCAAGGACAACTTCATCAAGTAGGTTGCCATCAAGGACAACACTCTGCATCATATTGCCAACAATCTCCCCCTTTGGACTTGATGGCAACCATGATGGTGTTTGATCACCACAGTATGATACTCTCCCCCTTTGACATCGAGGGCAAAGGGCAGATCAAAACCAAAACAAGGTTTCTCTTCTCTTGTAGAAAGAAGAGCTCTGTAGATCTGATGTGTACTGAAGTTACCATGCTCCCCCTGAGTTCATGATGAATCTTCAAACATAATATTCAATGAAGTACATGACTCTATGACCTTTCCTATCTCCAAGGACTCAAACTTACATCAATGATCCAATCAACTCGATTTACATATGTGACACAAGTACCGAACCAAGTGGGTTTACAAATTTGATCAAGTCCTTACATGACTGAATATTACAATTTTACATCATAGGTCTCAACATGACCTTTTCATCACATTATAACTTATACAATCAAGACCAGAGAATCTCAAGCATGAGATCAGACCACAACAAATAATTAGAATGCCAACAATGCATCCTTTTCATAAGACCAAAGCTTCATCCTGAACACTTTCACCATCAAATCATCAAGGCATCTTCATCAAAAACATCAGAGAGTGAAATAGAATTATGAGAACAGAAACACCACCAGAGATATCCAACAGCACCACAGCTGTGTATTCAAGTGTCATCCAACAGTTGTAGCATAAGTACATCAGTAACCAAACCTTCAAGCTCTTTGCCACATCAACATATTCTTCTCAAGAGGAATTATCATACTAGAACAACTTCTTCAATAGAAAATTGGTGTCAAGTAATCATTCATCTGATCTGTTATCACCCAGATCTTCATGATTTATATTTATTTCATAATCATGATGTACCATGTGTAGGAATTATATATATAAGGTCTCAACTATGACAAAATTCATCAGCATCAAACTTTGCATGATCTATCCTTATCTCCGAATCATAAGACTTCCATCTCATCCATGTGTGAAAGCAAAAGATGCTCTTTAGCAAAAAGCAATCAGGGCTTATCCATAATCTCATCATAGGAAACCATGTATCATTTGCACTCCTCCATGCCATACTTTTTCAGTATTTGCTTAAGATATTTTTCTTGTGATAGGAATATGCCCTCTGTTGTTTGTTGTATTTGCAAGTCAAGAAAGAATGGTAGTTCTCCAAGTAAAGATATTTCAAATTCTTGCAAAAATACCTCAAGAGAGAGGTCATATTTCAGAACCATCATAATGACAACAATGCATTATTCTCAGCAAGGCTAATGCTCCCCCTGAACTTATGCCACATGTACCTGTCTTCTTCACATCAGATGTACTGTTAGAAATAAACACAACTAAACCAACCATGGGAATCATCATACATTGCTCCCCCTGTGATGATACATTACTGATTCCTATAATGTATCTCACATTACTCCTGTAGTCATTATGATAAGTAAAATTTTTGAAACAGATGACTGCAGTAGGGTCAATATTCCCTAAGTTTCTGACCGGTCCTCCTTCTTTTTCCAGCTTTGCTTGAAGTTTCTTATTGTCTGTTGAAATTTATCCAATTTCTCAGATATATTCATCCTGCATTCTTTTTCTACATGTCCATACTTGTTACAAGCATAACATTTTGTGTGACCAGATAAGTAAGCATAGGGATCATAATGTGTTTTTCTATTCTTTCTTCTATTATAATCAGCTACTTAATGACCAAACTTGCTGCATGGAAAACAATATCCCTTGAAGAATCCTGAGTACCTTTCTGTGTAGAATCTGTTTGTTTGAATCAAACAAACCTGCCGCCACAATTGGCCTTCAAAGGAGTGCCCATAATTATGACATTGTGCGAGATTGGCATTATTGATCAAAGGAGGGAAAATGATTTCTTTTGAGAGTTCGTGATTAAGTTGGTCGACCTTTTGTTTCTTTTTTCCAACACTTCAGATTTTGTAACGATATCCTTTGAATCTTTAGCACTTTCTTGTGAACTAGATTCTCCTTTAACAATTTCATGAAAACCAAGACCAAATTTAATATAAGGAGACCTTTGACTACCAAGAATATTGTCCAGAATCTTAGTACTATCTTGAACCCTCAAGTGTTTATCCTTTTCCTCTAATTTACCTTCTAAAAATCTTACCTCAAATTCCAATCTTTGGCATTGCTTCTTCATACTTTCTTCGAACCTTCTTCCTTCTTCTACTTGTTCATTCAATTTTAGAATCTGTTCTTTCAACCCATTTTCTTGTTCTTCAAATGTTTGTATAATTTCTTCATTCTTCTTATTTGATGCTCAAGATCTGCTTTCAGAGAGATGATTTTTGCTTTAAGTCTCACCGCAGATTGTCAGACAATCATACAAATCCTTTGATACTATGTTTATCTCGTTTGTCCATTCTAGAGACCATCTTTGTATATAGATTCCTTCCTTTAACTTGATCTTCATCATTGATCTTGATTGGTTTACTAGAACTATAATAGCATTTTCCACTATCTTCATCATCACATGTACAAACAAATGCACAAGAACAACAATCAATTATTTCATATTCTTTCCGCTATTTACGCGCTTTTCTCGAGGCATTCTTCGAGTAGCTCTCTTTCTTTTTGTTTTCATGAGGATCAGGATTCAGACCTATCCTTTACCCTCATTTGACATTTCATCATTATCCTCATTTGTAACAATTTTTTTCTCTTTTTCAAAATTTTTTTTCCTCAAAATTTGCTTCTTCTTCTTTTGATATATAACTTGATTCCTTGAAAACTTCCTTCTCTTTTCCTTTTGCACATGCCTTAAAGGAAAATTCTTTGATTTGAGAGGGACCTTATTTTCTCATTTCAAAAGCGGTTAGAATACCATGTAGTTGAACAATAGTAAGAGTTTGCAGATCTTCCCTTTCTTCAATAGCTGATACTTTTGACTCAAATTTTGAAGTCAAAGATATTAAGACTTTTTCAACCAGAGTAGTATCGGTTATGGTTTCACCCAAATTTCTCATACGATTTACAATATCATCTAGACGTAAAAAGAAACTGTCAATACTCTCATCACTATGCATCCTTAAATTTTCATATACAATTATGAGAGTTTGGAGTTTTGCACTTTTTACCTTTGTATCTCCTTCATAGCTTTGAATGATTTTGTCCCATATTTCTTTTGCTGAATTTAGCTGCATCACTTTAACATATTCAGATTCAGACATGCTTCCTAATAAAACATTGACTGCTTTGGCATTGATTTCATATTTCTTCCTTTGTGCTGCATCAGTAGGAATAATTGCCGGATACTGATAACCTTCTTCCACGATTGCCCATACTTGCACCAAGACTTTGCAAATATGCTTTTTTTCGTATCTTACGGAATAATAAATTACTTCCATTGAATAGAGGTGGCCTAGGAGAAAGTACTCCTTCATGAATTCACATTGCGACGAATCTCCTTCAAGCGATCAAGCTTCTGCAGAAGTACCTGCTCTGATACCAATTGTTGGAAAAATACTGAGAAAGGGGGTGAATCAGTATTTAGAGCTGACTGAAAATTTTTAGTTTTCATTTATCTTAAGACCATATGTTACATTACTGCATCCAACTTGTATGCTCAGAGATCTTATTATGTCTTTACTTGGATCATTGCATCATTTATTCATCAGATAAGCAGTAAGCATGAATAGAAATAGCAGAACAAACATAAGCAACACATATGAACACCAGGATTTAAGGTGGAAACCCAATTCGGGAGAAAACCACCGCTGTTGTTATCTCAGTCTTCAATATTTATTATAAAGAAAACTTCTTACAATTTTATTCTGGCGCAGACTTATACCAGCATGCAGGCACCCACCTGCAAAATGCTACAACCTTCTCTCGTTTACCAGCCTTTCCTGGAAGGGAGCTACAACCCCCTGTTCTCGTTTACCATCTACCACTGGAAGGGAGCTTCAACCCCCTCACTGAAGGCTTCGACCCTCAGCACCACTGCAGACCACGTTTCATCAATTTTCACACTGGATCCACCAGTTTCCACATGACATACCTTGCAGGCCACCAGATTTATTTATTTTCTTCAGAGGTGTGTCCTTAATTCAGCAATCTGTTACCCATTCCATACAGATATACTTCAAAGTGAAGTATTCATTCACAACCCTTACTCATGCATACGTTCTTCATGATTTAGTCAGTCAATTCAACCATGAATTAATCATTATCTAATCTAGAGGTCTTGATCAACCATCATATTCACAGGTGCACCATAGATTCAGATATATCAGAGTTTATACAGATATCTCTAAAAGAGATTCGTTTATTATCAACCCTTTCACCCGCACCCCGTTCTTCATGATTCTCATCACCTTATATAGTTTTCACCTTTATTAAAACCTTGGGTCAAAACCATTCACTTGCTAATGGTATTCCTAGACGGGGTCAAAGTAGATAATCCAGCGGAGTCTCCATAACTCTCACTGTTCTATTGATCTTGGTAATTAAATAATTAATTTAATATTTTTGAACTTAACTTTAGGATTAAGGTTAACCCTTCGCATTTTAACGCTTTCAAAAAATATGATAAACCTTTGACCCCGGGCCCACAAATATAGTCAATAGCCAATCCAATATGCACACGGTACCATAAGTAAATTTCGCGCAAGTCCAGCGTCCAATCACCGTTAGATTAGCAAGCTTCCAGATCAACGGCATATATGCATATCGCTCGACCTCCAATGCTGAATGTTAATGTGTGATGGCCTGCCATACCTTGGTTAGCCTCCGCACAGCTTTATCAAATGACCACCGTCCAATGGCTTCCCTCCAAATCAACGGCGCACAGCAATATTGCTGGGCGTCCTGGGTCGAACTATAACACGCGATGGCGCATAGTGACAAGCGGTTTTGTGGGGGTCCACCTCGCCACATGTCGAAAGCTCTATGGAATCGGAGCCAACCTCTTGATTACCGCTTTCCCGTCAAAAGCGGTGCGATGAAAACCGGAATCTTCTTTCACTGTTTATTCCGCACGTGATTCTCCTTTGCTTAAGGTTCCATCCATCTTTCAGAGTTTACGTTAAAGGCTGTGTGGTTAACTCAGATCAATGGTTTTGCAGGGGCACAAACAGTATGATGATTAACCCAAGGGGGTGCCTTCGCAGTTGACCCGTCCATCAGGCATTGACCACAGATCGACGACTGTTGTTAACTGCGGTAGCACAAGCCCGATGATCTTTCCGTACTGAGGAGTGCCTCCGCATCGCATATTCATTACTCTACCTCTCTGTTTCTTTTTTCGATTGCGATATGCGATCATATGTATCACATCTTCGTTGCCTCTGCTTCATAGTCTACCTTGCTGCCTTTTCCGATCGCATTGCATCTTCATTACATTGCCTCTGCTTCTCTTCACTGTCTCTGCGTTGTCTACTGCCTCAGTTCCTCATCTGCCTTGCTTCCTCTCTGCTTCTTTTCTCTTTCTGCTAGTCTCTTTGTTGCTTATGCTATATCTTTGTTGCTATCTCTTTCTGCTTCTCTCTTTGCCTTGTTGTTGTTCAGATGCTCCTTTTGTGCCACTTCCTTTGCCACTTATTTTGCCACTGTTTTCTCTGATGTCTCTGTTGCCTTTCCAGATCTCCAATCAACTAACCCTTCTAAAACTGCCTCAGCTTCATATTTCATTTGCTCTTTTCTTTGTGGCTGTTTCAAGTGCTCCTCTTTTGGCATTGATGGAGATACATCATGCTTACATCTTTAACACATAGGTTTCTTATCATAGGCAACTTATCAAGTAGGTTTCCATCAAGGACAACTTCATCAAGTAGGTTGCCATCAAGGACAACACTCTGCATCATATTGCCAACGACAACTTGAGTTGTTTTCTCAAGGCAGCAATATCCTCATTCTTCTACCTTATCAATTTCTTAGCAACTTCAGTATTGAAGGGATCTACTCGAGTTTCTATCACCAAATCTTCTAAGGATTTTATCCTCAAATCCTTAGCATGTAGAGATGCTTTATCTAATTTCATTTGAGTTTGCAAATTAGATACATTCTTTTGAAGCATGGTAGCACTCATGGTTTTGCTTACTACCTTTGAATACAACATCTTTGAAGCACTTCTATGGAACTATATTTGGTCTAGTTCATGTATAGTATCAGCATTCACTTCAAACTTTGTTTTCCTATAGTCTGTTGCTGACTTTGGATCTGTTACTACTAGCTGGAGAAAAGACATGATCATTTTATTTGTTGAGTAATCAAAGGCTGTAACAAGTTTTTCTTTATCTCCTGGTTTTTCCTTCAGAAGTTTAGAATAAACTTCATTCTTTTCCTTGATCTTCTTGAACCTTTTCTAAATATCAGAATCAGTTTCTTCTGTTGTTTTAGAGGAAGAGGGAGCTTTTGTATTCATTTCTACTTCAATCATTTCTTTGCCTTTTCCCTGTGCTTGTACCTATTCATTATGAATTTCCCTGAGTGTTTCATTAAAAATCATTGTGGCCTCATCATCTGTTTGATGATCATTATTATCATCTACATCTATGACTCCTTCTTTTTCTAGAGTAGGCATTCTGGCCTTCTTGTTGTAGACTGTTTTAAATTTATTTTCAATAATTGTCTCTGCCAAATAGCCTTCTTCTTTTCTAAGCCTTTTATTAGATACCTCTGCTTGTTTGTTAACTGTAATCACCTATGTACTGACCATTTGATCTTCCTGCAGGCTATCTATTTGCATCTCCTAAATATCATCAATTAAAGTGTTTGCAACCCATTCCATTTGATTACCATACTTTTCAATTAGTGGCTTTGACTCATGGAGGAATGGAGTTAACTTACACTTGACCCTGAGGTTGCTTAAAATACCTTGAGGGTCATAGTTCCAGTAAAATCTTTCTTGGAACTTGAATAATGATAATTTGTTGCTTACCTCTTTCAACGCATCTCTGTTGTTGACTATAAAAGAGCCAATTTGACTTTTTAACTTGAATTGTGCTTTCTTTTTAGAGGCTATGAAGTTCACTGCATCTGTATTCAAAATCTGTCTTAAGTGTTCCAAAGCAAAAATCCTGGTAATTAGAAACTTTGGTAATTTGTAAGGAGCTAGCATTGCACCATAAACTCTGATTTCTGTGTGATTTTTATACAAATACCAATCTCCAACTTTACAGTTTTCAGAAAACTATAAAATTCTTTTGATTTCTTTATTGATCTTTGGTGGCTTTGTTTTGTTCAACAAACCCATGGCAGGTCTGATAAACAAATCATTGAAATCCTTATAGTTGTACTTGTTGTTGTTTTTCCTGAGAAGAGAAGTCCAGAATATCACTGAAAGAGGTTTACCCTCCATATCCATCTTCTGTAATGCAATTGGAAAATTATCTCCCTAAGAAAATAGGAAGAGATGTAACAAATATGATGTATATCTGAATACTCCTTCATCAGGTAATTTTATTAACTGATAATGCATATTATCAGCAATGAATTTGGCAAAGTCAAAGACCAATTCTAGCTGTTGTCCTAGAGATAAGGTAGAAAGGAAACCTAGGATGGAGGCATTTGTAAACTCATCATTAGCATACCCTGGAATGAATGACAACATGGAAATGATTTTCCTGGAGCCCTTAGGGAAGTCAAAAGTATCATAAGGTGGATTTACCTTAGGAAGGTTAACATCATTAGGCATGAAGTTTTGAAGCATCTCAAACTTCCTAGGGAAATCCAGGTCTAAATACATCTGAGTCAAATCTTCAATTGACAATGATGCCACTCATGGATCATGGCTTAGTTGGAGCATATCATTGATTGCTTCAGCAGTTATGTAAAACAGGACCTCATTATATTTGTTCACCATGCATCTCTGGTCAGGGATATAGTGCATTTGACACAACCTAATGAAATATTGAGCTGTACGGGTGATGGGAACCACATATTTAGGCAATTTGGAGTCCCATATAGGTATATCATTGGCCACTTTCTTCTCAAATTTTTCCTGACACCACCTATGTACTTCAAGTAGATCAAATTCTAAGGTAGAATCAGTAATTATATAGTCTAATTCAATCAAGGGATTGTTCTCTTCAAAGGTGACAGGTGGCTATAATGGTCTCACCACCTCAGTAGAATCTGCAGTTAGGACAAGAGTAGGTTTATCAATTTTGGAAGTTTTGGGGTTTGGAAGCTTGCTGGAGGCAGGCTTCTGTGGTTTGGGATCTCCAGTCCTAGGGGTGACCTATTTATTTGTCATTTTTTAATGAAATTGAGCAATATTAGACTGTTTTCTCAGCTCTTTATGGAAACAGAAGGTCAATTAAGCTGCCTTTGAGAAAAATTCAGAATCTAGGCGAGGGTTTTATGATGAAAACACATATTTTGAATATATAGAGGACTGGAAAGGGATTTCAATGTTTTCTTCGATAATTCAAATGGACTTTCACCATAGGAATAGCTTTTGGATGGTCAAAATTCTTCAAGCGGAAGTGGCAAATTCTGGGAAAATTTTGACAGGGTTTCCCTTGTTTCTTCAAGGTTTGAGTACTCTCAGATGAGTACTTTTGGCTTTTAAATTCAAATTGGTTTAATTTTTTCTTGAAAATTAATAATTTGCAGGTTTGGATTTCTGAAAAATACCTTTGAATAGGTATGGTTGCGGTCGAAGAGGTTTGCAGGTGGTACCAGTTGTTAGCCACCTATAAAAATTTGTCATACCAAATGGTGGTTAAATATTTTTAGCCTTCAAGAAACAATTCATGTCCAAATTGTGAGTTCTTGAAGTCTTATGATGATATTTACCCTCTTGAGTTAACATTCACTACCATTTCCCTCATAATCCTAAAAATTTGCTGTTTTCCAAGAGAAGACTGCTTAAAACCCCATTTTCCATCATTTTTACCCCTCTTTCCATTCATTAATAACACCATTTTCATCCCCTTTTTCTTCATAAAATTCCTCCATTTCCCTCATTTACCTTCATTTCCATTCATAAATTCCCTTTGATAAGGTTTAAAACTCCTTTTTTAACCTTATCGGAACTCTCAAAATCCTCAAAAATTCCTTCAAAAATCCTAAAAAACAATCTTTTTGCATTTAGGCCTTAAGCCCCTTTGGCCTAAGCCCAACTCCTTTTATCTGCATAAAACGTGGAGCCATGACCTGGAGTTAAACCCTATCGCGCAATCGCAATCGAGGTTTTCTATCTCCTTATTGCCTTTTACTTTGAAAACTCCGATTGCGATTAGCCTTTTTTTCTTTTTAAACCCCGATCTCCTCATCCTTTTCACAGGACCACAACCCCGAAATTAGGTGCTAAAAACATTAAAAAAAAATTCCCCGAACCCCTTTTTCCTTTGTTTTTTTCATAAACCCAACGTATGAATTGAAATAAATCTAGGTTGTTGATCTCTGCAGATCAACGGCCATCGACTTATCGCATCATGCACATTATTTATACTTCCTCCCGCCGATGCAATCTCCGATTCAATCTGGACCGTCGATCATCCTTCGATCTAATAGTTGATACACCCTCGCATCGCAAAAATCCCATTGTGCTTTCCCTTTCCCCCCTCCGATGCCATTCTTCCCGATTAAATCTTAGCTGTCGAATCCACAAGAACTGATGGCTAATATCTCGTCACACTTCGCCCATAATTCTTCGTGTTTTTCCCTCCAATTAAGTCTCAACCATCGATCTGACTCCCAGATCTGACGGACAGCGCTCAATCGCATCGGAACTTCCCACTTTTCCTTCTTCCCTCCGCGATGCGATCCCCGATTTAATCTGGGCCGTCCATTCCAAAGATCTAATGGCCAGGATCTTAACCTGACTTCCATTTGTTATTTCATAAGCCCAACAGTTTAACTTCTCGGTGAAAATCCACCTTTGATCTTTGCAGATCAACGGTCCTCATTGCGCCCAATTTCCGCTCGATCCCCTGCCTCATATTCCTTTCAGCGCTCCATCATTAAATCTGGGCCGTTCATTCCTAAGATCTAACAGTCGAGATATAACCCGATAGGCCCAACTCCTTTGCGACCTACCCCTCACCTTGTAAAACTCTTTTCCACTCATTAGCTGACACCTGGACTCCACTAACCCCTCCATGCGCAGTTTCCCCCGTCGACAGATCTCGACCATCCATTCTCGAGATCCAACGGTCAAGATCTAAACCGCCTTTGACCCTTCCCACCTTTTTCGCTCGTGCATCTTACCCCATCGTGCTCTCATTTCCACCGTCATATCTCTCCCCCTTTCATCTGATGGCTGAAACTCCATATCGCGTAATTTTGCGCTTGAACATTAATTGCAAAAAATTACGCAATATGGGTGGTATTTAAAATACACGTGTCAAACGCTAACCTATATCGCGTTTTTTTGGGAAAATTTTGAAACCGCCTCAGAGCTGCACGAATACCACCAATTGTTTTCCTCTTACCACCCTATTCCACAACGTAATTCTTCGTTAAATCCTAGCCATCAATTGATCTAATCTGACGGTCCTAAATTAACCCAATCACAAGTCTTTTTCCCCCCAACATATGAACTCACGATCAATCTCAGCCGTTGATCAACCTGATCCAATGGCTCGGACTTAATCCTAACTTCATTCACCCAACCACCTCCCCATTGAACCACATCGAGAAATCTCGACCGTTGGTTATTTCGATCTAACGGCCATGATTCAATCTCATGCCCAAAACCTCCAAAGTGACCTTAACCTATTTTTTCATGGGATTTTCTTAATTTTGTTCATTTTTTGCAGGTTATTAAGGTTTCGACCACAGTTTTAAAGTAAAACAAAGGCCGGGAATGACAATTCCCCAAGCCACTATTCATGAATAAAATGAATCTGCACGGTTCAAACTATGATTCCACCTATGCCTCATGAGCATTTTTGAAGTCACAAAACCTCTGCGCACCAGCAAAACAAAAAAATCACAGTGAACTTCAATCAAACAAAGAGTATCAGTGTCAAAGGATAAAATCAAAGTAGAAATGAAGAATTTATGATTTTAACACAGTTTTGAGGGATTAAGGCATAAATTCGACTATCAAAGGCCTAATCTGCACAGTTAAAGATAGTATGAAGACCTGAAGACAAAGATTAAACCTGATCAGGCCTAAAACACAGATCAAAAGAAAATTAACAGTGTTTTAGGGAAAAACAATGAGATATATCAGTCTGAGAGGCCTCCACTGCCACATCAGAGGCCAATTAAATCCTCTTCAGCTACCAAAGAGCCACCTGTAGCGTCGAATAAATTAGAAGAAAGCATAGTTATTACCTTATCAGTGATATTTTGTTAAAAATAGCTAGAGTTATTGCTAGCCTCCTTAAAGAGCTTTAAAGTCAACAAAATCTGCCAAATAACCTGAATATTTAATGAAAACAAATTAATACAGAGAAATATCAGAAAAATTCTCCTTTGAGCCCCTCAAAGGCTGAGAAGCATTAACTTGTATTTACTGTCAAAAGTACCCTACTCTCCCTGATAAAGAACAACAAATATAGAGCTAGGATTTACTGTCAAAAGTACCCTACTCTCACTGATAAGCTTTATCTTTCTGTTTTCCTCCAATTTTGTATTTAAGAATGACTTAAGTGTAAACATTATCAAGGAATGTTGGTTAGTCCATGTCTTGATGTGAAAAACTTGAAAGGAAGTTATTGAATGATATTTTCAGTACATGCTAAGTAGAGTTAGACTGGAGAAGTTTAAGGTTAGCCCTGTCTTTGGTTGGTTTCAAACAGTTGCTTAAAAAGGATTTTCTTGTATGGAAAGTTGATAAATCCTTGTTGAAATTATTGACTTTTTCCACCTTCTCAACACTTTTAATGTTCCATTCCATCATTTAATCTAAAAGAACTTTTGATATAGATGACTTTCCCCTTGGACCGCTCTTGAAATTGTTGCACAATTAAACCCTTTTATGACTCCATAGCCCAATGGACTAAGTGTTGTTTCATATCTATACTATCAGTTGAATCTTCTTTTGATTATTCACACCTTCACCCCTTTGAAACTCTTTAATTTTTAGGACTTTTCACTCAATTAAAAATCATGCTCAACCATCCAAACAAACAAAAAACCCTTGTTCTTATTAACTAGCCTAATATCACACCTAAAAGGTGTTAAAGATAAATCAATATTTGCACTTATAAGAGAGATCCCTCTCTAGATTCAGGAGAGCTAGATCCTATAATCCCAAAGTGGTTCATAATGTTGTCTCTGCAGCTTTAGTCTTGCCAATCTGCTGAAATTATAGGGACCTAACATTTCTGGCGACTCCACTGGGGAACTCTGAGTCAAATTTCATCTTAGACACCCTTAGAACCTCAAAAACCCCTTGAGTACAAGTAGCCCTCTTCAAGCACTACCAAATTAAATGGTAATCATGATAGGACTTATTTGAATCAGTGACAAACTAAGGAACCCTTAGGATTCTCATAAGATCTTATCAAACCTTGAAGGAATCAGCTAGCTTAGCCATAAGAGTAAACTTTCTTTTTCTCATCACCGTAGCTAAGTGTTGAAATAGATTTAGGACACTCTTAGAACCCATAAGGACTGAAAAAACTCATAAAACCCAAAAATATTTCAGATTGGTATTCAAATAAACATGGTGGTGGACCATAAAACATTTTACCTCCAAAAGAGCTAAAAATTTCCACCTGGTGACTCCACAATCCTAAACAGACCTTAAGACTCCATTGGGAAACCCATTATCATCATAACATCATTTAAACTCAGTTAAGAAGAATTTAAGGATTGAAGTTTTCTTGTTTAAAGATCAGTTAGCCTCCTATAGATTGTCATATTTGGTTAAACTTTTCTTGTAATTTAGGTCTGAAAAACCTACCATAGTGGCTTCTAGAAGAGTTCATACTAGAGCCTATCCTGACCCAAACCCTGCTAAGATAGTTGATAACCCTGAAAGAATACTTAGGAAGTCTCCTAAGGCCAAATTTTCAACTATTATTAGATCACTCCATAGAGCTAATTCTATTCCTGAAAAACCTTGCAGCTCTACAAGAATCACAAGTTGACTTAGGAAATCCATTCAGAACTAGGTCACTTGATGATTTAGATCAGACAGATTTAGAGCCTTCACTTTCATCCCAAGACAAAAGTGAACATCCTGGTAGCAGAGAAACTACTCCACCTGATTCACATTTCATTCATAATTTTGGTTTCTGTCATCCTAGATCTGCTCAAAAATCTCTTACTGGTCTATCCACTTCTGTTATCCATATACCCTCTATTCAAACCACCTCATTCCATCAACCTCCTCTCATTTCACATCCTCCACTTGTAAACCCCCCATTTTTCCCACAACCTCCTATCATGGAAACATGGTATGCCCCTCTAATCTTCCATAGGACTATCAGTCTAAGATACTGTTGTATGATGCCAGTGGTGCTACTACTGCTTCACAACATGTGGATAAGATGAATGACTATTTTGACATAAATGAGATTGATGATGAAACTGTCAAACTTAGATTGCTTGCTCAAAGTTTAGGGGGAGAAGCAAGAAAATGGTTCAAAGGCTGAACCCCTAACAGTATCAATGACCTTCAAGCCTTCCATCAGTTATTCTTAAACAAATGGGAAGTTAAGAAAAACCCTCTCCAAATACTTTCGAACTACGAGAATCTCCAAAGAAACACTAGGGAAAGTGTTCAAGCTTATTGCACTAGGTTCAATAGTGTGTATAATGCACTTACCCTAGATATGAAACCTCCATAAGGCTCAGCTTTAAACAAGTTTCCTGATGGATTTGATCCTAAAATGGTTTATCAACATAGAGAAAGAGACCCTCTGACTCTAGAAGATATGCAGAAAGGAGCCTTAGCCGTGGAAGTTAATCTAATGGAGAAAAGAGCCATAATGAGGAATGAGAAGAAAGTGTCATTTAGAGAGGAGTCTTCACCTTCCACATATATCTCAAAAATGGAGAGAATGATTGAAGAAATGATGAAAAAGATGAGCATAATTGATAGAGCACAAGCTAGTCAAAACCAATCAGCTCCTCAAAACAAAAATCAAAATCAAAATCAAAATTTTCAGAGAAATCAGCCTCAAAATAGACCAAGAGACCCTGATCAAGAGATTATACCTCCTTTTCATCAAAATTATGTGAGTGAGGTTGAAGAAACAATAGAACAATCAGAGGAAGATGACATAAACATGTTGGCAGCAGATAATGATGATTTTGAAGTTCATTACGATAGAAAACAAGGTCTTTACACACCCTATGATGATAAAAGAGAAGAGGATGAATATTACTATCAAGAGCTGGAAAATGTCATCATAGAAACTCCAAAAGAGTATGACCTTTGGAGTAAAAAGAGTCAGGAAACTCCCAAAACTAAAACCTCTAAAAATTCTGCAAAAAACAGCCCTGTAAACAAGACCAAAATTGCAAAATAGAACGACAAAACATTAGCTGTAAATTCTGATAAGAACAAAGAGAAAGGAACTCAAAATAATGAAAAACAGAGTGCAGATATTAGCAGCATTAGCACCTCATCTAGTGCTCCTGTTAAAACAATTTTTACCAATGTAAATAGAGGAAATCAGCAAGCTGATTTTGGTAATAAAATGGTGGTTAATAAGGCTGAAACAAACATTGTAAGAAGTCAGTTGCCTTTTAGTTTGAAACAAGAAATTGCCAAGATAAAAATCTTTGTTCCTCTTACTGAATTAGCCACCCAAGATGTATATAGATCACAAATTTTAAAGGCTTTTAACATAACACAAAATAATGACACTGTCAATCTTAATGATGACCAACCAGAGCTCTTATTTGGTCCTAAGATTGAGGGAAGGTACCAAGAAGGACCAGTTCCTCCTTTTTATGTTAGTTTGAAGATTCATGACAAAATTTTACATAATGCTATGCATGACTCAGGGGCCTCTCATAACTTGATTCCCAAATCATTAATGGAGAGCCTGGGCCTTGAAATTACAAGGCCATACAAAGATCTATACTCCTTTGACTCCAGTAGAGTGAAATTATTAGGTTTTATCAAAGACCTTTGTGTAAACTTAGCACAAATTCCAGCCAAGTGTTTAGTAATGGATATTGTAGTGGCTGATGTACCCCCCAAATATGGTATGTTGTTATCAATATCTTGGGGAGCTAAGTTACAAGGAACAATGCAAATGGATATGACATATGCTACCATCCCTGTTTTTAATAAAATAAGAAGACTTTATAGGGAAACTCATATGCAATACATGTTTAGTAGCCAAGATAGACCACAAAACTCTCCTCTTTATTCTGTACATATAGGCCTTGACTCATTCATTATTTTTAATGATGAAACATTAAATGAGAAAGAAACCTCAACTGATTTAGTGGCCACTCCTCACTGTAACATAGTGGAAGATTTAGAAAAAGAGGAAGACAAGATAGAAACACAAAAATAGTTTGTCAAAACAGAAAATTACAGCAAACTGATCACAGGTCTAGAGCTACAAAACAGTCATCCATTGCTTGTTAATTTTGAGAACCAAGAGACGAATCCTCAACTTAATCAAGAACTTGAGGAACCAGAACAATTTCAAAACAATATTGACTGTCAAGAACAATCTGAAAACACACAAGATAAAGAGGATAGTAGTCAAACTGCTAAATTTGAAACTAGTCCTCTTTGGAGTATGAATTTTGATGGGTCTTACACTAAGAACAATGCAGGTGTAGGCATTTGGATACACAACACTGAAAATAATCACACTGAAGGGCATTCCTATAGATTAAATTTTCAATTCTCAAAATAACATAGCTGAGTATGAATCCCTCCTTTTAGGCCTACACTTATTGAAGAAATTACATGGACCTAACACCAGTCTTCAAATTTGTTGCAGCTATTTGGTAGAAGGCATTGGGAGTCTTCGGAGGTGAAGTTAAGAAGGGAAATGGCTTTTAGAATTATGCACTAGGGTTAAAAACAACTTTGAAATGGTGTCTGTGAGTGTTTTCTGAGAGGGCGTAGGCGTAAATGTATGTAAACAATAAGAGCTAAGTCTGAAACCTTAAGTCTTATCAATAAACATGAAATTAATTACAGGTTGGAATTAATGGTGGGAGTGGTTTTTTCATTTGAAGGCGAAACCACTAGTGGCATTGCTTCTAGGCGGTAAATGGTTTTTCGCTTTTGCAATGTGATCCAGTAAAAGTAAGACACGTAGCGGGCAGTGCTTTCGTAAAACAACTTTTATCGCAAAATTTTTTGCCAACTTTTCCCGATCACTCTTGTAATGCGATATGGAATCTGCGCCGTCGGATTTGGTTGAGCGTGCAAACAGCTGAGATGCATCGGGAAGCTACGGGAAAATAAGGTGGTACCGGGTACTTTGATATGCACCATTGATTCGTAAGAGAAGATCGACGGTTTAAAATCAATGCAATAGGGAATGGTGGGGGCAAGGGAATGATTTATCGGGTTTATTTTAGACCATAGGATTAAAGGGATTAGGATGATCGGAGGGTCGGGAATGAATGCAAGGATGTTTCCTTTTTATTAATGAAATTTATGTATAAAAGGGGTTTATATAGAATGGGCGAGTTATTAAAGGTTTATCAAACCAGGGTTTAGACTTGTGATAAAATAATATGTATCGGGAAAATGGGATAAGGTTAAAGCTTTAACCATGGGTAAAGCTTATGAGGGGAGAGGAAAATAAACTCTTTTTCTTCGCTTTTCTATGTACACAAAGTGTAAATAAATTGCACATTTTTAATATTATTTATATTATATAGTTTCATATTTATCAAAGGTCTAAAACTATAGGGGAGAGGGGATATTTTATTATGGATAAGTTTCATGTCAAAGGGGTAATTTCGGGATGTTTTTCAACATGTGTTTAATATCTTTGACATAAAAGTATATAATAAGAGGGTTTTGGGGATATTAAATAAAAGGGAGCTATATTAATAGGACTAGGATAATTGATAGGGAGTTAATAAAATATGTTAAGTGTTAATATGAAAAGGGACAATGAATACACAAAATTCATAAATAAAACTAAGGAAAGTGAAAATTAAAGCAAAGCTTCATTGTCATAACTTAATCACTTTTATTTAGAATATCATGTTTTTGAGGGTTTTTATGTCTTGTAAAATGGAGGAAGTTAATCAAATGGGTATTTATGTAATATTTAATTAAGAAAAGAGTTCCCACTTATGAAGTTAAATGGTGATGAATGCATGAAGGGGTAAATGATGAAAATTTCTGGGATTAATATAGAAACTTAATATTTTCAACTAATCAATCTTTGAGCCTTGGGTCCGGTCCCAATAGAAGTCAAGGAAGTGCCTTGAGCCTCTTATGCTGATAGTCTAGAATATCAAATTGCGATGGGGAGGGGAAATTAGTTATTTGTAGCCTAGTGAAAGATATTTACAATGATGTTTCCCAACTTCTTCTACCTACCCAATCATTATCTTCTAAAATTTTTTCCTTCTATTTTAATCAGGTGCATTTGAACTAGCAACCTTACAACATTTTATTCTTTTTGAAAGTAGTAAACTATCTAATTCTACACTTATTGCATCCAAGAATCCAGATTAAACTGTTAGATTCTTTATTCTCTACCTAAATAGTGAATTGTCATGATTAAACTGTATGACAATTGTTTATTCTCTATCTATGACATTTGAAATTGAAAAATGACGAGTCAAGATTAAATTTTTCACCTCATCACAGATTATGGAATTTATTGACACTCTACCATAATCAACTGCAAAAGGTAAAAGTAGTGGCATTTAGACTTGCACACTTTCATGTTTAATTCATCTTTTTCTTTTGGGGTATATTATTTTTTCTAAGTCCTTTGATTTTTCTTTTAGGACTTTTTACCCTCTTGCAAATATTGGAATACAACTTGCAGAAGGCAAAGTATGTACATATTTACAAGATTACCATCATTCAAGTCAAAATTATGAATCCTATATTTATAGGTTACTAACAATTGCTAAATAAAAATATCAAATTGTAAAACATTTATGCTTCTCCAATTACTTAGTTGATTAAGCATTAGTTAGGGTTGTGACCAATTAGTAAGTTAATAGTGTTTGTGGATGAAATAAATCATTAAAAAAGGTATAACAAATGCCATTAATTCCTTAAAACTTAAATTAATACTAATAAATCTTAACAAACCATTATTCCTATGCTTCATTATGGTTAATATGAGAAAAGTGTACAATCAAAGTTGATATAGTAAACCATAATAAAGGGTGGTCAATATGGACACTATGTCTAACCATGTTCAATTATGGCTATTGTGGTTGAGGGGGTTAGATATTATTGGGTTAGGGAATTAGGAATTATGTCTTAATATGGTCTATATGCCCAATCATGGTTAGTATGAGAAACATAATTAAACATGATTAAGCATGGTCAAGATAGTCAAATATTAACCTTAAATAATACATAATAATAATAATATCAACAATAAGTGATATTTACCATGATGAAACCAAAATTTGAATATATCAACCATAATTAACCCTAATTATTATGGTTATGATTGTTAGTTATCGTTTATATGGTGTAGATGATCAATCGTGGTTAATACGATCAATATTATTTATCATTATTTTACATTCTTCCTTCTACCATAATGTGATAAGAATGAACCTTCCCAATATGGGAATTTTTTTAGTGCGGTTGATCTAGACATTGAATTCTAAATAATTTGGTTAAGAAGTCATGGATAGGAAGTACCTATTCTACCAAGTTGAATAGGTCTTATAGTTGGTCCTAACCATAAATAAAATGACTTTTGTAAGCACATTAATTGATGAGGACATTCAACACTAAAGCATTTGATTAAGAATCCATGGGTGGGATGTACCTATTATATTAAAGTTGAATAGGACTTGTACTTTGTCCTAACAATAAATAAACATCCATGGAGATTTGGCCCCACTTTACCATGGATATTCTTAACATGTAAATAGAAATTTTTACAATATAATTGGCTAATACCATGGCTTACTGATACCACATGCCCAAAAAACAATAACTCATCTTCGTGTGATTTATTTTAATTAATTACTTAACTTAAAAGGAAAAAGGGAATAGTTCATTTTTAGATAAATTTCAAACTTTGATATGTGCCCACTACAAAGAATATTCTATATTATTCTATGGAGGTTAAATACCTACCATCCAACTAATACTCTATTCTAAAATAGACATGCATATTCGCATAACTAATATTAGAAATAATATAGACAATATAATTGATATTTGAATTGAAAACTCTTATAACCATTTATATAAATTGTGTAGTTTAACTCTTCTATATTTTGTTATGAAATCATGGCCTTTGTTGTTTAAAATGAAACTTTAAATGAATTATTGGATGCAATGCCTTGAAAAAACATTGGAGCACTTAAAATGTGGAAACTTCACAACTCAAACTCATAATTGCAATAAATCATTTCTAAATTTTGGGAAAATTTTACCAATTAATATGCCACATATGCGAATAGAACCTAGATGGGGAGAATATCAACATTTCATCCAACAAATAGAGCTACATCCAATTTTTTTTTGCAAGTAAAGAGGCTTTGTATTACAGTAGAATTACAAAAATTTCATACTTCGGAGCAATATAGCACAACAAAGATTGGACGTTAACATGGTTCTAAAGTTGAGAAAGCAAATGATGAAGGAAACTATGGGGAGTTCTATGCTTATAGAGAAGAAACCAAAGAGCCTCCTAATAGTTACATTGCAAAAAAATAATAAAAAATCATATCTAAGGTCGATAATAACAAGACATAGAAATAGAGGAAAGGTTACCTTGAAATATTAGCAATGCTAGCTAATGCTCAGGGGGGTCCTCCTTGACCACAGGGCATGGATTGTAATATTTTGAGTCATCTAGCAACAAGTGCCCCGAGGAAGATAGTTGGATGGAGGAGGAGAGAAACTAGGAATGTCGCTGGAGAGTGTCGCTAAATTGACCACCATGACCATTTGACCTGGCCACCATGACCATCACCTTTACTACAAGAGGGGCCCAAACTAGCATAGACAATCATTGACTCACTGTGCCTACTATCTCCATGGTGAGGAGCTACAAGGCCTATCTTGGTGAGAATCTACGTACACTGGAGAATGCGAGGAATCGTCCACATTTTCAATAAAGAGATTGAACCACAAAGTTCCATACCTAAGATCCTGACAATGTGACATTAAGGTGAATTTGCATGATATAAATGGAATTCCATGTCAAGGAAATTTTCTTCCAGTAGCACATTGGTACCTTCCTGATCCTAGTAATGGCAACCCAGGAGGTTATCCAAGATCCAATGATGGAAGCCTGTGACCCAGAGCTCTCATGCTTTTGCGTCTAGCATCATTTTTCTGTAGTGGTGCAGAATACTGCAACTGAAATTTCCATCCTCGTTTTTATGCTAGGGAGGGAGGGGAGGTCTTCCTCTTCCTAGGTTACGTCTGTTAGACTGCCCTCGTTCTCAGAAGATGACTTCATAAATATAAAATGAAAATCCCTTAAACCACCTTCACGAAGCTGAGGGAGTGGATGACCATGTCGAGAGCACCCAACGTTTTAACGAACATTAAGGGATGTCATACGAAAATTTGTATCACCATGTGCTTAATGCACTTTAAATAAAGGAGTGAGGTGGAATTGACACCACCACCTCACTCCAGACCTGAGACATGGTGGAATGTGAGCGATTGGCAATGTCGTAATCCCTCCCCAAGTAGTTTATGCACTAAATTAATCAAATCCATTAAATCCTTGAGTTCTCATACTGACACCCAGATTCAGGGGAAGATACATCCAATTGACATACAACACCTAATATATATGAAACATAAAAAAAGCTTATAATTAAATTATTTCAATGGTATGTTGTTGATGAATAGAAAGATGTGTAATTTATTTCACAATTAACATGGAGTTGACACATGGTAGATATATATCTATATACCTTAAATCATTCTAGGAATAAGGTTGTAACCGCCCCAGGTTGATTTTCCATTTAAATGGGAAGACATTATAAAGGAAAAAATAATACCAAGTTCATGGGACACGTATTCCAAGTTGAATGGAGGGGAAAACATTAAAAGTGTGCATCACTTGTGGTTAATTAATGGCTATGGAAATTTCCATTGGCATTGGAAAAAGGAAAAAGGGAAATAAACGAAAATTAATTAAATAAACAAAGGAAAATAGGAGAAAAGGATTATGAAGAGACAAGAATACGCATTATAGGGAAATTAGGAAGAGAATAAAGTAAAATGAAAGAAAATAGGAAAAGGAAAGGAAGACACACTGAACATTAATGATAAAAATGAATTTGAGAAACAGTTGACAAATTTTATTCAGTTTTAGTTTTTTGACAAATTTAGTTTTGCTAAAGAATAAATCGAACTCCAAGAGGAGAAGAGAGAGCACTTGGACACCAGTAACCAAGCAAGTAAAGTAAAAGTAGAGGAAAGAAATGGAATGCAAGGAGAATATTGGAAGAGAATGTATAGCAGGAAGATTTTTGTAGGTAATAGGTTGCATGTGTGATTTCCTTGTTGGGATTTTGATTTATGGTGCATGCATTTTGTTTACATGATTAATTTTTTGTCATTGGCATTGGATTTTCCTGGATTGGTAGTGTTTACATCCTTTCCTTTCCATTTCCTATATAGCCATGGTGTGATGGGAGTCATTCTTAGTTGAGATTTGGATTCCTGAATTATTTGGGATCCAGGTGAGGTGGTATCAAGAAAATCCCAAGGGTTGGGGGTGGAGATAGCTTTATTTTTTAATCCCATAACAGGTGGGTGGAGAGAAGAAAATTAATTTAGGTATGGTGAAGAAATTCTTAGGCATCCAAGCTTGTGTTGGTTTATTGATTTGCAGACCAGTTTAGTGAAATAATTGTGGTTAAGGGTTGAATTGGTTTAGCCTCTAAATTCCCTGGATGGTTTTTTTTTTTGTTTATACCATGAGATCCCACATTCATGCTTGGAATATGGCATGGGGGTGATTGAGTGAAAGAGAGATTTGGTTCATCCAAATATATGGTCAGGAGGTACGTGGAAATCCATGAATTGGTTGGCTTTATGCATATGTTATTAAGTCATTTATTATTGATATCAATGAGCACATGTATTAGTTATTGTGTTTATTTTATGACTAGTTTGTGATGGATTCATTCTAGTTAAATGTTTCTTATAGGCATGGTTAAATGATATGATCTTATTATGGATATTTTTCATTATTTCGATAAGTTGTTGAATGGTTGTATGAATGTATGAGCTAACAAGTGTCTGATGCAGCTTGCTTGAGAAAGCACTAAGCCTTCTTGATGATTCTCTAAAGAAATTAATGAGGCAGTGAACAAATATGGCATTCATGACCTATAGCTACTATGTTTACCATGTGTTTTTCAAAATGTTTATCATGTGTTTGGCATATTTAGGCAAGATTCTAGCTTAAGTATAGGTTATACATATGTGTGATTTTCACTTATAATTGATTCTAGAAAGTTATGGACAGTTCTAGGCAGTGGCCTATAGGCTAGCCCTAAAATTGTGGCAATACATTTTCGTCCACAGGCATAAAATTGAGTATTTTCGGTTGTAGCCACATGGAAGGTGCCTTGTGTGTGTGGCTAGAGCCTTTTGGTTGCATGCACAACATGACATGCTTGTGGCTGGGTTATCAAGTGTGTCAAGAAGCTAGTTCAAGTCCAGTAAAAGTTGACCAATGGATGTTGATGACATCAGAGTGATCAGGTGTTCTTGAAGGTTGCAATAAAGTCGAAAGATAGTAGACCCCACATCCATAATTGGAACTTGGACGTCAGGTCATGCATAGTAACTCTCAACTCATATTTACCTTGAAGAGCTTGTAAATGTGGGTAAATGTGGGATGGGGTGTTATATGGTGGTATCATAATAGTTTTATTCCCTATAAACCTTCCTCTAGTACCAATGTTATAGAGTGGTATCAAAGTGAGGTTTACAGTATTAGACGTCTGGGGTAAATGCATATGGTTATGGTTATCATGCATGTAGTTATTATTTTAGTTTTGTATGGCCATATTGATTCATGCATGATGTTGATATTTTGTTACTACTATTATATATTGTGCTAATATGGACTTTCATTGGCAAATGTAATAGCCTCCCCTAAGATACATTGAGGTATGATTTTTATTATGTCTTCTATTTGGTTTATCTAACATGGCATCTTTGTAGGAAATAGAAGGACAAAATATGAAGAGAATAATGATGGATTACATTTCACATGACTCCCTGTACAGGCCCACATTAAAATCAATGGAATGGGTGAAGTCAGTTGAGCAACAAGGAGAGGAATATTCTCCTTTTAACAACCCTGGTGAAAATTCCATGTAATAAAAGTTAATAAAGGAAAAATAATAAGCACAAATATGGGACACTTATTCCAATCTGAATGTTGGGAAAAAACATCCTAGTGTGGGTGTTCATTTCGTTTATTATGGCTAAAGTAAATTGGCAAATGCAATGGCAAAGGCTTTGGAAAGGAAAATGGAAATAATTCGGGTTTTATTTATGAAAATAATGGAAATTGGGAAAAAAGGAAGGTGAAAGGTCACAGGTTGCATGTGAGGAGGAAGATGAAGGAGAATAATGGAAAATGAAGAAAATACAGGCCTAATTAATAAAAAGGCTTATGAGGATCAGTTGGTACCTTTTGTTAGTTCATTTTTGGAGCTCTCTCTCTATTATATCTCTCTCACACCCCTGGATACTTAGAGTTTTCTTGGAGAACTTGGATTAAGAAAGAAAAGAAGGAATAGGAAATAAATAATCAAGCAAGGAAGAATAGGACCAAGTGGCTCCAACATGATTCTTTGCAGGTATCAAGTTGCATGCATGATTTCCTTGCTAGTTTTGGCATGCATGGTTATGCATGTGTGTTCTTGGTTCTCTTGTTATCATTGGAATGGGTTTTTCCAAATGAGACATTGTTTTTCATCCTAGCCTTTCCATTTATGGATAACCATGTTGTGATGGGTTCTCATGATTTTGGTTGATATGGATTGTTGGATGGATTTGAAATTGAGTGAGGTGGTCTCTGAAAGAAAGAACACATTTCCCATTAACCCTTGAATCAGACTGTGGGTTGCGGTAAAGTCAAATTTTAAATTGTCCTAGTGGGCCTAGGAATATTCAACTAGTGAATGGTGGGATATATGGTAAAGCCTAGAGGTGGGTGCTTTCCATCAGGCATAGGAATCCTAGGATGGGATATACGATAAATCCTAGAGGGCAGAGTCTCAGTTAGGGCCTAGTGATTATGTGTGGATTGTGGTAAAGTCTAGATACTAGAGTCTCGGTTAGGGCCTATTGATCCAGTGTGGACTGCAATAAATCTTAGAGACTAGGAGACATGAAAACTCATCACAGTGTAGGTGGAGAAATATGGTGGCATTCATGCTTGTTTATGGCCTATTAATCTGGTGAGGATTGCGGTAAATCCTGGTTCTATTGATGAGGGTGAGGTGGTTTAGCCTTGGGAATCCCTAGTTGATTTTGTCAGTTTTGAGTCCCACAGTCATGCTTGGAATATGGAATGATGGTGATTGGTTGAAAGAAATATTTGGTTCATCCAATCTACAGTTGGGTGGTTTGTGGAAGTCCCAAACCTCATTGAATTTTGAATTCTTTAATAAGAGTTCCTTATTCTTGGCATTTCATGATTGAATATACTGGTTTATATGTGGATTCTATGGTTGTTGTATAATTATTACTTATGTTGGTTATATGTTGGTTAGGAGCATGTTTTATCATAGTAATGATGTATGTCTCTCATCATGTTTTGATTTATAAATGAATGAACAATGAATATATGACCTAATAGATGATTATGCAACTAATGTGATGAGACATCAATGCTTATTGGTGATTATCAGATAATTATGAGACCTTTACGCTCATATATGTTGTTATAGCCTGTATAATGCATATTTATGACATGTTTGATGAATTTTCTGCCATGACTAGTAGGGTTCCAGTGAGGTCTTTGATCAAGTTTGTTATCAAAAGCATTATCTTCATGTCTTTTATGAGTGTTAGTCAAGGTTTTCATTGATGTCAATATGGAATTAGCTGAGATGGAAAATATTATTGTGATTTCAATGAACCTCATGCAATCCCTAGGTGCTAAGGATGCCATTAATGAAGATGTCAAGCTATTAATTATGCTCATAGTGACACTTGATGAAGAAGCTCTACTTGTGATGAACTAGCTCATACTCTAACAAATTGATGCATGTTGCATATGGCTAATGACATATCACTGCACTATATTGATGACATGGTGACATTGATGACAATATGATGATGACCTACCCCTAAACCTAATCCTAGAAATACATATTCTTGATGATAACCTGAAGATACCCTAATGAAACTCTAACTTTGTTAGCCATAAATTATGTTGTAGCTCCTAGAGACAGCCTTGAGTTGCAAAATACCAGTGCCTAGGAAATCTTAAAATTAGAGGTTAAAAGTGGAAAATTGTATAAATACCTCTAATAGGATATGGGTCATGAGAATAATGGATTTGGTGATTCGAGAATGGAGAAGACCATTTGAGCCTACTTCACGTGAATTCCCGAAATGATGAGAGAGCTCAGGAGGATGTGAGGCTGATGGCTTTTAGATGGGCCAAGTATAAAACAATTAGAAGAAGCTTTAAAATGTGCATAGGTGTTGAGGAAGAATGGAGAAGGAACCCACAAGAGACAGGCTTAAGAGATTTAAGAATTTGTCCCCCATGACCTCATAGGAAGCGGATATGAATGAGATATGGGCAAAAACAGAGATTCGTGGAGCATGAATTAAGGGAGTGTAACAAGATTAAAACATGAGCATTAACACCTAGGTCTTATTCAGGCATGAATTCATGAATAACATTGCAAACTACTAGCAGCTACATTACACGAACCAATCAAATTAGCATAGCATGAAAATGATTACACGTAAAAAGGAGATTACTAATAACTGAAGGAAAAAGATACATACTATTCATTGCTCCATCTGGAATCCGAATAAAATCTCTATAACATATTAATTTTAAACATCTCTCCCAAATATGTATCTCAGATCACAGGGAGCACAATCATACAAAACTACATCCAAATTCTTCAAAATTCCAGAACCCTACTTTCATCTTAGAACTTGCTATATATAGAGTCCTCCTTGAGGGTCTACGGTACTTAATCATTTATGATTGACCCATATCTATGAAATCAAAACATCCTACCTAAATTTCAGAGCATACATTGAGAAATTACTTCTGTACTGAGAGAATTAAAACAGGAATGGGGCAAAATTGAGATTTCACCAGAAACATCATCAACATTAAACCGAAAACAAAAAGGACATGGTTTCCCATTGAGGCCAATAATGGAAGCCTTCGAGACAGTATGGTGAGGAGCGGTCGTAGGTGGACAGGATAACTGTCATTTTACAATTCCATTTATTACTTACAAACCTCCACTCCCTCATTTTGGTGATTTCCACTTAATCCATTATGAAGAGGCCTATAGTACTGCGTGCACCTGGTTCTTCAATGGAGATCTCCTGAGCAGACCGCATAAACCAAATCTACAATGTTCCACCTCAAAATCCCATGCGATGTTTTTGAATTGCAAAACAGGAATTGGATTTCAGAGGGGGTCTCAAGTGGAAAGCGATGTTAGAGAGGGGGTGCGAAATGACGAGAGGATGACACATGGAGGGGTGGGCAGTAATGGATATCGCCCATTTCGAACACCCCCCCCACCCCCCCCCTCCATGGTTAAAGTTCAAAATTTGTGGGGAGTGCAAAATGAAACAAGGACCGTCATATGAGGAGGTAGAGATTGGAGATGGAGGAAAGGTGGAGGGTGATGAGGAGAAGGAAATGGCATGGAGCAATGGAATGGGAACAATAGCGAAGGAATGGTGTATTCGGGTGAGAAGAGTATTATGCTGGGGCCAAAACGTGTCGCAATCACAACTCTTTACCATGAATTAGTAAAGGAAAACTCTAAAATGAGCGAAGTGCGAAGCGCGAGGAGGAAGGAGGTGACGTCATAAATGGTGGGACCGGACCGCAGCCCGCAGATTGAAAAAATTAAGTTTTAGCCATAAGCGGAGGTAGTAAACACTAAAAGAAATGAAGTGTGAAGTGAGGGGGAGAAGGTAAGTGACGTGGAGGGAAGGTGGGACCTAACCGCATCGCAAGTTAAACAAAATACGTTGCGTTCATTTCAAGGGGTAACTTAAAAACCGTGTGATGCGATATCACACATCGGAGATCGCAGGTTTTAACGTTTGGCAGAATGGAATAAGCTGTAATTTTTTGAATTGAGATGGACGGTGGGGGAAGGGTGATGTGGCAAAGTGGTGGGACCGCGCTCGCAAGTCACATATTTCAAGTTTTATAATGTGCATAGTGGGGGTTAAATGTTATTTGTTGTGAAGTGCAAAGTGCAGGGAGGAGTGACGTCGGGAAGTGAGAAAAGGTGAAAAGGTAAAGGAAAGGAAGAAAGAAATAATTGCATGTGATTTGGTAATGTGGTAAGGTTGGATGGGTCCCACCAAATCGCATTGGATGACAAACAAGTTTTGGTTAAGTCTTAAGAAGTAAAATCTATAACTTGCGAGGAGTGATGTGTGATTTAATCTTCGTCGTCCATCTCTCTGCTTCAAATCTGCACTTTTAATCCTGACCACCTATTTTCACCTTTGTGCCTCCTCCAAACCCTGAAAATATGCCATTTCTCTGCTTTTATCTGATTTAAAAGTAAAGGGTGCAGGATCCGACTCTTGAATTGTTCTCTTTGGTTACGGGGCATCCTTTTGGATGGTGCTTGAATAGCTTGGCCTTCCTCTTAAACCTTCGCACCTCTGCCCTATGATTTCCTTATAGGGACTAGTTCTCCATGCTATGTGGTCATAGGCCAACACATGCTATGATTCATGGAAACTAAATTAGAACAAGCAAAATTATAGGACACATGATCTTCAGTTGGTAGCGATCATCCATGCATTGAATATGTGGAGACACTATCTTCTTGGCAAGAGGTTTGTACTTATGAGCGATCATAGTGGATTGAGATACTTGTTTGACCAATCGAATTTGAATGCCAGGAAAGCTAGATGCTTGGCCATGATCACTGAGTTAGATTTTGAAATCAAGTGCATCAATGGTAAGGAGAACATGGTTGCAAATACTCTTATCAGGTGGATATAGGTAATTCACATTATAGCTATAAGTTCTTATGGGATGGACTTATAAGATCGTATCTTACAGGAAGGTTAGTAGGATGAAAAGTACATGGAGCTTATACAAAAGTTACAACATAGTACATGTACAAGTATAGGTAGTGGTACAAGCACAGGTATAGGAACAAGTTCGGGTAGAGGTACAAGTAGTGGTACAGGCACAGGTAGTGGCATAGGTACAGGTACAGGAACAGGTGCAGGTACAGGTGTTCAAGATGTGGAATATCATCTCTCAGCATATGGCTTGATTAGATTTAGGGATAGGGTATATGTGCCATACCACAGTGAGCTAAATAATATTATCTTGAGAGAGTTTCATGAAAATACATACGCAGGACACCCAAGATACCAAAATACATTGACAGAAGTGAAGAAATTTTATTATTGGCTGAATTTGAACAAGGAAATTGGAGAGTTTTTGGCTAGCTATTTGGATTGTTAGAAAGTAAAGGAAAAATGTAGATATCTAGGTGGACTACTACAACCGATTTTGATTCCAGAGTTGAAATGGGAGGTGATTTCCATGGATTTCATTAAAAAAAAATTTAGGACATCTAGACAACATGATTCTATCATGGTTGTGGTGGAGAGGTTGAAAAAGGAATTGCACTTCATTTTGGTAAAATATATGTATTCAACTAGTGATGTAGCACGAATATTCATTAGAGATGTAGTCATATTGCATGGTCTTCCAAAGAAGATTATGTCATATAAGGATGCTAAGTTCACTTCCAATTTTTGGAAGGATTTTTTGTGGGTTTAGGGACAAAGTTGGCCTTCATCATAGCTTATCATCCACATACAAATTGACGTATAGAGAGGTTCAATGGGATTCTAGAAGACATTTTTATGTATGTGATGCATCAGCCGAGGAGGTGGGAGGAGTAACTTCCATTGGTTGAGTTTTCTTACAACAATGGTCACCATGAGTCACTGAGGATGAGTCTGTTTGAGGCATTGTATGGGAGGAGTTGTAATACTCCCATTAATTGGAGTGATCTAGTAAACAAGGTAATGAATGGACTAGACATGTTGGCACAAATGGAACAAGAAATGGAGGTAATCAAGAAGAATATAAAGGCATCATGGGACAGGAAAAATATATATTCTGATCGGAACAAGTTGTTTAAGTAGTTTTAGGTTTGGGAACAAGTGCACTTATGTGTCAAGCCCAAGAAAGTTCCTTGCATATTGGATCATGTGCCAAGATGACACCTCAGTCTGTGGACCTTTCAATATTCTTGAAAGCATTGGACCAGTAGCCAATTGACTTGCAATGCATCCAAAAATGAAATTCCATGATGTTTTCCATGTATCATTACTTAAGAAGTATGTTAAATATGTTGATTGATGGACTAGTCTATATTGCAGGTGGATCCATGTGGATAATTCTAGCTCAAACCTCAGTGTATATTGTAGAGAAAGGTGGTCATGCTCCAAAACCAAGAAATTGAGCAGGTTAAAGTGCAGTGGAAGCACTTTGGGCACGATGAAGCTACATGGGAGATGGCAGATCAAATGTGAACTATGTATCCTTCTCTATTCATTGGTTGACCAAATGTCCTTGATATATGTTTTTGGTATATGTTTTGTGTGATGTTTTGGTATATGTACATATGTATATGGATATAAATACCATCATGAGTTTTGTTATAAAGGTCCAATAAGCGATATGGGTGCTATGTTATTATGTTTTCATGTTATTTTTCTTCTCAGCAAGTTGATCATTTTAAATAATGCAACGAGCTAAGTTATAAATATCCATGGGAAGTATGTTTTTTTTACAATATTCTTGTTGGTTCTAGGTTTCATTGAATACCAAGGATGGTGTTCCCTAGAGAGGGAGAGTTCTGTAATAGCACTAGTGAAAATTCCATGTAATAAAAGTTAATAAATGAAAAATAATAACCACAGTTATGGGACACTTATTCCAAGATGAACGTTGGGGAAAAACATCTTAGTGTGGCTCTCTCTCTATTCTCTCTCTCACACACTCTTGGAAACTTAGATAATTCTTGGAGCACTTCAGAATTGGAATAAGAAAGCAAAGAAGGAAAAGGAAAGCAAGAATCAAGTAAGGAAGAGAAGGATGAAGCGACTATAGTGGAATTATTTGCAAGTATCGAGTTACATGTATGATTTCCTTGTAGTTTTGGTGTGCATGGCTGTGCATGTGTGTTTTTGGTTCTCTTGATATCATTGGCATGGGTTTTAGCAGGTGAGATAGTGCTTTCCAACCTAGCCTTTCCATTTCCGAATAGACATGGTGTGATGGGTTATCATGATTTTGGTTTAGCTGGATTTCTGAATAGATTCGAAACTGAGTGAGGTGGTCTCTGAAATAAGTAACACATCTACTAGTAACCCCTAAACCGGATTGTGGGTTGCGGTAAAGCCAAATTTTTTGTTACCTCGATGGGCCTAGGAATCCTTGACTAATGAATTGTGGGATATATGGTAAAGCATAGATGTGGTTGCTCATTAGGGGAATTTTAAGGTATAAAATTGGCCTCCTAAGTAAATTATAAAATAATAATGGAAATAATATAATAATATTAGAGTACATCATCAATTTTTTAGAGAAAAAAACTACTTTTTCAATTCTTATTTTCAAAGTAACTCCCTATGGGTTTAATTAAATTTCAAGAGAGAACACTCATTGGATGTAAAATTTGATTCCTCATCCAAGGAGTACCCATGTTGCATACTTTTGATGGACCCTGCTACACGAAAAATGAAAAATACATGAGAAACTTTGTTTTTCATGTATTTCTCATTTTTCGTGTAGCAGGGTCATCAAAATTATGCAACATGGGTACTCCTTGGATGAGGAATTAAATTTTTCATCCAACGAGTACTCCCGCTTGAAATTTGAGTAAAACATTATGGATATAAGTTGAAAATACAAGTTGAAAAAGTAGTTTTTTTATTTTATTATTTTTTAATCTATTTACTTTTATACCACAAAAATGGTAAATCATCCCCCATGGTTCAAATCAACATCTTGAATTCTATTAGTTCTTATAAAGTTTATTTTGGTTGTACATCTTTATTGGGAAGCCCATTTTAGACCTCAAAATTTCTCTAATGCTCCATCAAAACTAGGAATCTCAGTATAGGATATACCGTAAAGCCTAGAGGGTGGAATCTCAATTAGGGCCTAGTGATATGGTGTGGACTGCGGTAAATCCCAAAGACTGGAGTCTCAGTTAGGGCCTAGTGATCCAGTGTGAATTGCGGTAAAGCCTAGAGACTAAGAGATAGGAAAATTCCTCACATTATAGTTGGAGAAATGAGGTGGAATCCATGTTTGTTTATGGCTTAGTGATCCTGTGAGGATTGCGGTAAAGCCTAGTTCTATTAATGAGGGTGAGGTGGTTCAACCTCGGGGGTGATTAGCTGAAAGAAAGATTTGGTTTAGCTAATCTACAGTTGAGTGGTTCATGGAAGTACCAATCCCAGTTCATTTTGAATTCATTTATAAGAGTTCCTTCTTATTGGTATTTCATGAGTAAATGTATTGGTTTATATGTGGATTCTATGGATGTTGTATCCTTATTATTTCTTTTGGTTATATGTTGGTTATGAGCACATTTTATAACAATGATGATGTATTGATTTCATCATATTTTATTTTTAAATGAATGAACAATGAATATATGACCTAATAGATGATAATGCATCTATTTTGATGAGACATCAATGCTTCTTAGTGATTCTCAGATAAGTAAGAGACCTATATGCTCATATATGTTTTTATAACATGTAGAATGCATATTTGTGACATGTTTGGCGAAATGTTTGTCATTACTAGTAGGGGTCTAGTCAGGTCTTTAATAAATTTTGGTATCAAATCATTGTCTTCATGTCTTTTATGAGTTATGTAAGTTTCCTAAGCTTCTAGGCAGTCACTGGGTCGTAGCCCTGGAAAATAGCCTTAAATTTCGCAGTCGTTCTCATAACACTGGTAGAAAAAGGCTACATTAGCACTCAAATGGCCTCATGGGAGCAATTTGGGCTCTTAGTCCCTTGGAGGGCTTGGCAAGGGAGTGACTGGGGCTCTAGGTCAGTGAAATGTTGAGTTTCCTCATCAGTTTGTCACCTGGAAGGGTGTGTTTCCTCCTAAAGGTTCTTTAGCATGTGTGTAAGGTCATATTGATTGTCTCGTGTTGGTTCCACTTCCTTAACTATACTTGGGGATTTGAATCATATCATAGTAGCCTCTTGTCACATGTTTACCCTAATGGACCATTTAACTTGGGTAAATGTGGGAGGAGGGTGTTATACTCCTCATCTTGCAAATACATTTAGGATTATGAGGCAGAGATTAGAATTTTTAATACATATAATAACAGGTTGATTGAGGCACATGAAAGACTTGAAAAGGCTTAATAAAAGTAAATTGAAGTCAATGCAGTGATTCTTTAAATCCTTTCAGACTTACAAAAGCAAGGGTAGCTATGGATCAGTCATGGAGATAGGCAGGAGTAAAATACTAATGGAGTGGATGGAAGCAAGTCTTCGAAAAGGAACATGAAGGATATTTATGATACAATACACAATGGCATACTATTGGATACACCTGAGAAGAGGAATGGTATGCATGGGTTTTATTCTAGCTATTCTTGTAGGAAATATCATTATTGTCACTTCCAACATAATAGGGGGAGTGATTATTTTCCAGAGGAATTCAAGAAAGCCAAGCCTCCTACTTTTGATGGGGAAATGAAGAAATCAGAAGATGTATAAGCATGGTTGCTTGGGATGTGGAAATTTTTCAAATTTCATGATTATTAAGAGAAAATGAAAGTTAATATATCCACCTTTAGTCTCAAAGGAAAATAAAATATCTTCTGGGAATATACTAAGAATTTTAGAGGAAATATAGAAGAGAAGCTGACTTGGGATGAGTTTGAAAGACTCTTCAGGAAGAAGCACCCGTCTAAGAGGTATTATGATGGAAATGTCAAGGATTTTTATGAGCTTGGGATGGGTTCCATGATATATGAAGAGTATACAACCAAATTTCTAGAGTTGTTGAGGTATGTACCCTATCTCAAGTATGAGAAAGAAAATATCCAAAGGTCCATTGGTGGATTTCCATTATCATTCAAAGACCATATTGAGTTTGATGAGCCTCGGTCATTGGAAGAATCCATCGAGAAGTTAAAGCATTGTTATGAGCATTCAAAGTGCAAGCTGGATTTCAAGCATGATTAGAAGGGTAATGAGAAGGCTAAAGGAAAGTGGCCCAAGAAGCAAGGAATATCTCAAGATGGAGGTGAGAAGGAAATATCCCCTCATAATAAGTTTAATGCAGTTGATAAATGACATGGGTCTCAGCCTAGAGATAAACATAATAAAGGTAGTGGAAGGGAACCACTGAAGTGTTGGATTTGTGGTAAATACCATTTTAAGAAGGATTTTCCATTATATCAGGGTGGTAGGCTAAAAATCTACAGTGCTTGTGAGGCATAGACAGTTGGGGATGTTAGTCATAGCATTTCCCAGATCTATGCAACACTTGATAATAGGCAGGAATACCATCAAGCATCTATTATGGATATGGAAGGTAAGCTTCATGATAAATTTGTTTGCACTTTGATTGGTCTTGGATCTAATAATGTTATGTTATTCTTGACCTGGTGGATCAGTTTTGTTTGAATAAATAAGTGCATGTAGAACCTTCATTGGTGTGGTTGGCTATAGGGACCAAGAGAAGAGTTCATCATTGGATGAGATCTTGTGTGTTTGAGCTTAATGGAAGGCCTACACCAACACACCTAAATGTGCTTCCTTTGGTTGCATATATAATTCTTTTGGGCATGGATTGGATGTTTACTCACATGACTAAGGGAGATTGTTATGATAAGTTCATTGAGTTCCTGGATGATGATGGAGAAAATAAATCTTGCAGGGAAAGAAGAAGCATACATTGGTAAGAATAGTTATAGCTATGCAAGCTAATCACATTTGTAATAAAGGGTTTATATTTTTTGTAGTTCATATTTCCATTGACAATTCATATTTCCATTGACAAATTGAAGGATTATGAGGATGATGAAATCCAGAGGAAGTATCTTATCTTGCAGCAGTTTCAGGATGTGTTTCCTACAGAAATTCTAGAGATGCCTCCTCATAGAGAGTTGGACTTCTCTATTGAGTTGGTACTAGGAGCAGGGATAACATCTAAGGCATTGTATAGGATGAGAACTCTAGAGTTGGTGGAATATAAATTATAGCTTAAATATATGCTTTATAAGGGATAAATAAGGCCAACTGTGTCCCCTTGGGGTGCACCAGTGTTTTTTGTAAAGAAGAAGGATTGTACTCTCATGTTATGTATTTATTACAGGGAGATCAACAAGGTGATTATCAAGAACAGGTACCCATATCCTCGAATTGATGATTTTTTGATTAGTTGAAGGGAGTAGCAGTATTTTCAAAGATTGGTATGAGATCAAGATATCATTAGGTGTGCATAAAATTATAATACATCTACAATACTAAATTTTGAACAAGGTATGGGCATTATGAGTTTGTGGTGGTTCATTTTGGTCTTACCAATTTTCCAGCCACACTCATGCATTTGATGAACAGCTTGTTGTGCCCATATCTGGATAAGTTTGTGATAGTATTTGTTGATGATATATTGGTATATTCAAATAATGAGGAAGATCATGTAGAGCACCTTAAAACAGTATTGAGATTGTTGAGAGAGAATAAGTTGTATGCCAATCTCAGCAAGTGTAGTTTATTTTATTCTTACATTCATTACTTGGGACATGTTTTTTCAAATAAGCGGATAACGGTGAGTCTGGAAAATATTAAAGCTATCATGGAATGGCCATCTCCAAGGAATGTGGATGAAATCAGTTCACACATGGGACTAGAAGGTTAATACATGTGGTTGATCAGTAAATTCTCCAAGATTTGATATCCTATCACATCTTTACAGAGGAAAGGAAATAAATTTGAATGTATTATTGAGTGTGCAACTAGCTTTGATCATTTGAATCATTTTATTACTAGCACTCTAGTTTTGAATATTGCAGATCGTAATAAGTAGTTTTTGGTTTGTACAGATGCATGTAAGGAAGGACTTGGTGGATTCCTGATGCAGGAAGGGAAGGTGGTTTGATATGAATCATGGAAGATGAATGAGCATGAGCAGAACTATGTGACTCATGATCTTGAGCTAGAAGTCATCATTCATGCATTGAAGATGTGGAGATATTATCTCCTTGGCAGGAGGTTCATCTTAATGAGTATGATCATAGTGGACTGAGGTATTTGTTTGATCATCCCAATCTGAATGTAATGTAAGATAGATTATTGGCTACTCTTAGTGATTTTATTTTTATTTTAGGTACATCAAGAGAAAGGAGAACACGGTTTCATATGTTCTCAGTAGGAGATTACAGGTGAATAATATCTCAATTGTGATCTCTTATGGGACATATTTACAAGAGAAAATATTACATGCGGGGTAGCATAATGAGAAGTATGAGCAGCCGAAGCAGAGATTAATTTTTTTCAAACTTGGGGATAGAGTTAGTCTTCAATACATCTTATCATTCACATATATGTGGATAGATAGAGAGTATTAACAAGATTCTTGAGGATATGTTGAGTATGTATTTTAACCATCAACAGAGGAAGTGGGAGGAGTACCTTCCATTGGTTAATTTTTCTTATAATAATGGGTATCGAGAATCCTTGAAGATGAGTCCATTTGAGGCTCTCTATGGGTGGAGTTGTAATACTCTTATCAGTTGGAGTGATCAAGTGAAAATGGTGTTGATTGAAACATATATGTTGGCAGATATGGATAAGGAGATGTAGGTTATTAAAGGAATTTAAAGGTAGCACATGACAGGTAGAAGAGTTATATGGATTAACATAGATTATTCAAGGAGTTTTAGGTTGGGTATAATGTGTACTTGTGCATCAATCCCAAGAGGATTTCCATGATGATTGGGTAATGTTCCAAGTTGGAACTGGAGTATTGTGGGCCTTTTGAGATCCTCGAGAGGATTGGACCAACAACATACATACTTTATCTACCTCCATCAGTGAAATTACATGATGTTTTTCATGTTTCATTGTTTAATAGATATGTACAAGATGTTGATCATGTTATTGGTTGGTATGTATTGCAGGTGGAACCAAAGGGAGAGATCCAACTAAAGCCTCAATTCATATTACAGTGGAAGAAACTCATGCTCCGGAACTGAGCAATAAAGTAAGTTGAAGTGAATTGGATGCACTTTGGTCCAGATGAAGCTACAGGAGAGATGGTTGATCATATATAGACATTCTATCATTTTTTATTTGTTTTTTGAAGCAAATGATATATTGGGGTGTGTGTGTGTGTGTATGTGTGTGTATCATTGTAAATATTGTATCGATTTGTGTTTATAAAACTCCAATAAGCAATATGATAGTCAACTTTTTAGTATTTATCATTATAAATATTGCATTGAGTTGTGTTTATAAGCTTCATAAGTAGCATGTTTTGTTGGTCATAAGTTTCATAGAACACCAAGGACGGTGTTACCCCAAGGGGGAGGGGTTTGTAACAAATCCGGGTTGATTTTCCATGTAAATGGGAGGACATTATAAAGGAAAAAAGAAGAACAAGGTCATGGGACACGTATTCCAAGATGAATGGAGGGAAAAAAATTAAAAGTGGGAATAAATTGTGGTTAATTAATGGCTATGGAAATTGGCATTGGAATTGGAAAAAATAAAAATTAAAATAAATGGAAATTAATTCAATAAATAAAGGGAAAATAGGAGAAAAGAAATATGAAGAGACAAAAATATGCATTCTAGGGAAATGTTGTCATTGCAACAACAACCCTCCAAAATTTATACCTAATCTAATTTTGGAGCCTACTTTAACTGTCGTTTCAAGCTACATAGTGTTTTCATGATGTTTGTTTGACTAACCTTTTATCGCCTCCACCTAATTTAAATTTCTAAATGTCATCGCCTTGTATTTAGGAGTGTTCATGTCATCTTATCTAGAGATAGGAAAAGGCCTAGATTTCTTGACTTAGTAAATATTTTTGCTTGGCATGCATCACACACAAAAAAGGAGGAAAATGCACATTTGTTTTCTAATACAAACACACTCTTTCTTCACAACAGTTGTAAGAGGCACTGGTGGATGAAACTGCACCCTCCTCCAAAAAAAGCGCACTCTAAGATAACATGCAATGGATTTGGTTTTGGTAACTACGGCCTAGTGGAGTGAAATCCATCAGGCTCAATGAGTATGCCCTCCAGTTGAGCGCACTCCTTCGGCTAAAATAACGACACCCTATTCATCCTCATGCATGTCCTTTCCTTGTTGCATGTGAGTGAATTTCTAGAAAATGGGAGCCCACTTCACTTTATTTAACTAACTCATTTATCTATCAACAAGTGGCAAGCATGCATGACTTTATTTTGCATGTAAACTCTTGATAATCAACTCAGTTAATCATTCTTTCACACAATCACTCTCATTTGGGTTGAGCGCACCTCTTTGAATCAAGGAGCTCTTCATCGATCTTCATTCCAAGTAAGTTTTTGCATGTCAATTGTTTTTTCTTTCCTTTGATGTTTTTTGTTGTTGATATTTATTTCTTTGCTGGTGTTTCAACTTTTTTCCAATTTATTTGTCGGCATTTTAGTTTTTTCTTTCTACTACAAGTGGCACTATGATGTTGCAGGCTTTGACTATTTACATTTTGTAACTCTTCACATTTTGTTCATGATTATGATATAATCAATAAGTATTTTTGGATCCTTCCTCTAAGAATTCCAGTCATTTTATCATGTTGTTGTACTTTTTTAAGCTGATATTGATCCATTTCAATCAAGATCGCACTTCTGGAAATGAAGGCCTCGTTGTCTTGGAAACTTGCACCCTAGAAAACCAATTTTCCCTCTTGAGCACACTCCAAAACATCAAGCTTCCCTTGCTCTCAAAAACTGCACCCTCCTTGAGTGCATGGCACATTACGAAGCAACATCACACATTCTTCATGTTTCACACTTTCTTCCTGTGCCCTCCTTAATCTCTTTGAGCACATAGTGCACTGCGAAGGCTCGAAGCCTGACCTCTTTGCTCCTTTGGTGTGCACCCTTGCGCCCTATTTATCACCCATAAATTCACAAGCACATTCTAAACCAACATTGATCCTCCTTCATGCTTCAGACTTATGCCCTACGCCCTTGAGGTCTCTCTCTCTTTTTCTTGAGCACAAAAGTGCACCTTGAAGCCTTGTGTGAGCCTTGATCTTTCACTACTGCTCTAGAAGCGACCTCTTTTGCCTTGATGCAGTTTTCTTGTATGTACATTAATCCTACCCTATCTTTAATAGGCTTACACTATGTTGTGTAAATCAACAACCCCTATTATTTTAAGCCATAATTACTTTAGAAAATAATGGGGACCCTTTTAATTTTTAGAGTTTAAGAAAATAAACCCTTAGATTATTTCTTTTGATAGGAATAGGTGTCAAAAGGGGATGAAAACTTTAAAATTTGGCATTCCAAAAGCTTAAGTGGAGATAAATTTCATTTCGCAAATCACAAAATCATTTACATAACAAAAATAATGATTTAAAACATCTTTGTGATCCAATGAAACCGAAACGTTTTTATATGAGGAAAAATCCATATTTTTAGATAAATATGATAAAGAATACCCTAGGACCGACTTCTGCCACGTCATCTTATCGCATTTTGCAAATTGCAATTTCTCCTAACATTCTTATTTTCTCCTGCTCATACTCATCAATGCGATAAATCATATCACATCGCATTATCGCAAAAAAACTAAACCATGCTACTTTTTTTCTGCTCATAATCACCAATGCAGCAATCGCATCATAGATCGCATATCGCACGCTCATTACACAAACACATATTGCATATTGTTAACTTCGTCGATATTTCGATTTCAATGTCGTGATCGAAAAATATTCTAGCTCGTCAGTATTTAATGAAGACATTACACACGAGTCATGATGTAATTCGATAGATCTAGTTTTAACTCAGAAATGATTATAATGGCATGATAGCCCATATCAGTTATCAATGTCATAAATTTACGATTTTATCACCCAACCACCATAATCATTTCCCTACAATAAGAATTCAATTCATATCACATCAGCATGTGAAGCCTCATCCATTTGCAATGTTTCTATTTACTACGGTATTTTTGTGTATTGTAAAACTCAAAGGTTCCTACTTCCCACTTACTCTTTCTTTTTTATTTACAAACAAGTTATAGGAATCAAATTTCTTCTGAAATGTATAAGGCTTTGAAGAAACAAAAGAAGCATATGGCTCCCATTATTCTGCACCTACTACCTCAAATAGAACAAATATGTTTCCCTTGTTCACAGATACGTCTTGCAGACCTGAAAGTGGATCCTCTTTGTGGGAATCTATGTCTAATTGAAGACGAGAAACCGTAATCCAGAGAAAAGAAACAATGGATGTTCCATATTATTTTGAAGCAACAAGTGGATATGTAGCCAATTCATTTCTTCATCGAATTGCAACAAGTCCCAAGATACTACCATATACTAATATGGTGAGGTGGATTATCGACAATCTTAATATCGAGGATAGAAATTTCCTTACCACTAGAGGAACACTAATTGGTTCCTTTAAGGTGGAAGATCTGAAGAAAATGTACCATCTTCCGATCCCTAATAAGATTCATGGTAAGTAATTCCTTGCAAAGTTCACTAAGGAAAATGAACTCAAATTGGGGCCAATAAATAAGTGGAGGAACAATCCTAACAAACACAAGAACGATGAAAACGGTATGTATTCTATTGATTCTCTTGCAAGTCCCTATTATTATATCTCAGCCATGATGTCTAGAATTTTTGGTCAGTTAGACATGACTATATTTTCATTAGAATGGGTTCCCCTTATGGAAGCAATGGCTGATGCTTATGTTATGGACTGGGGCAATATTCTGTCAAATAATATTTCCACCCATATTTTAGAATATAGAAAGAACTACTCTATCTCTTCTAAAATATTTCCTCCATTTTCTATGAGTGGCTATATTATGGATGTCATATGTTTTACATCAGATTTTCTAGCCATGGGCTAGAAATGGACTAGCCAAGATCCCCTTCCCATTCATGTATTTCATATTATTCTCTGGGAGTCCAAATATGAAATTCATTTTTATAAAATCTATCATGGAGTTATACTACCCCTTTTTGAAGACCTTTTCAATGAGAAAGCCCCTAGAGTTTTGAAATAAGCCTAAGTAGACTTTTCTTCTATAGGAAATTGGTTTGGTGAGGATTCATTCACCTATGTACGAGTATTTGTGAGCCTAGCTCATCCACATGTTTTACCCTTGTATGTTCTTGATAAACTTCTCACAAGAGAAATCGCATACAAATCTATGGAAAATGGTCTGACCAAATTTTTCAAAGAAACCAAAAAGGCATTATGGCCTTCCTTTCCAATTAACTATGGTGTGTATGGACTAGACAACTAAAAGCATGCTATACTAGAAATTGGCCCAATCGAGTGTTTGATATTGTTTACAATTACAAATAAGAAATATGATCCCCTAAAAGTGGCCAATAACTTCACTACTCAGGTGAAAATCAGACCCTTTGTGCATGAAGATGATGATTTTGACGAATTTTTTGACTCCGTTGAAAAATATGTTGTAGTTAAGAAGTTGGAAAATTTACACCTTCACCGACCACAACTACTAAAGTTTAAGCAATACAGAAACAAGAGACTGGAGACAATTCCACTCAAGATCTTGGACAACTTTCAAACCATGACTTAGAAAGAAAATGAATCAAATATTAAGGATATTGAAGTCCTTATTACTCCAGATCAGGAGAAGTTAGTTGAAGTTCAAACAATAGATCTGGATTTCCCCAGCAATTTCAAAGATGTCTGGAAATATTTTGAACTCAAAATCCAATAAGGACAAATAGCCATGATTATAGACCAATAACGGACTATACAAACTCCCCTTTCTACAAGTCAGGACCAGTTTACTGTTGGGCCCTCTAACAAAATGGTAAGTACAGAGAGAATGGAATACATCTCGACCTTCCTAACCTCTGAAATTGTTTTAAAGATTCAATAAATCCCTCCCTTGGACATATTTTATAGTCCTAGGCACAAAGTAGTAGTTAACAGGAAGAAAAAAAGAAGAATAAAATAGCATGCCCAGACTCTCACTCAAGAATATATATCAATGTACATTGTTTGGAAAGATACCGAGTCAGATCCTTCACATGATCTAACTTAGTTATCATATTTTGAAGGAGCCTATGCATCCGTAACTATTGACAAGGCATCAGAGATTCAAAATTTGACGAAACAAAAAGATGAAAATATCCTTCAACTTCAAACAAAGTAACAAGCAGAAAAGCAGATTGTTAGTCAACAACTACAAGTACAAATCGCACAACTGCAAGAGAGCCTGCACCAACTGAAAATCCAGCATCAAGGTGAAATTAATTCTAAAGATACTCAAATTCATCAATTACATCTCTCCATTGAGAAAATTAAATATTTTCCAAAGATTGATGAGTTTAGGAAAGAAGCTTTAGAATTAAACACCTTATTGGCACAACAACAAGTCATATTTTGTTAGAAATTAACCAACATCCTTGAATTATGTGAGAAAAACTATTCACTTGTGAATCGCATTGACGATATGAGAATTAGTTTCGATGACATAGATGAGATGTTATCCCAATTTGTTACTTGGAAGGATTATTCTAATGGTGGAAAGGCCAACCTGCCTATAATTGAAGAATCAAAGAAATAAATAATGTTCACAGTTTGGGATATACAACTGAAGAAAGAATAAATGGAAATAACCAGAGCTAAAGACATTGCCACAAACGTTGTGGAAATTTTAAGCCAGAACTTGATCGCAAAAAATCTCATAGATAGATGTCCACCTGGTGCCTTACTCTTGATAAAAAAATTGATAAGAAAATGGCAGGAGGTGTCAAAAGTGAAAGAGGAGTACATCAAGAAGATAGAAAAGTTAGATTGGGAAATATATTGGAGATATCTAGTGAAGCTTCATAGCCAATGGCTCATGCTTCGTTGTCTTACAGATACGTCTTCATACATGCTACCTCCATTATCTGATGATGTTTTTATTGGACACCTACGCATTTGGCCAGGCCAACCTCCTGAGGTTCAGCCCATCCTTAATATTCTTCAACTCAAGGAGCAAATGGAAGAAGGGACAGCACGACAATCCTCCAACAAATCACTCCTTTAATTTATGTTTTTGTTTTTATTTTTCTTACTTTAAGGAGAATTGTTGGAAACCTCCTCAATTTTTATTGTAATAACTATTTTAAGACTTTTTATTTCTATATTTAAACCCCTTCATGACTTTTAAGAAGGGTTCCTAAAATTTTGAAAAGAAGACTTTATTGATTTTGCACTTTTGTACTCTCAAAGTTTTCTGAATAGAAAAGGTTGGACTGAGAGTTATTTCTCAAATGAGCTAAGATAATATATATATGGTACTTTTATCTTATATATTTAATTTTAGTTTCAAATGAGAAATATTTCATTCATATTATGATGTGCTGTTTTATATATTTGTTTGAACACAATTTGACATCAATTCACTTTTGAACGTGTTATGATGTCATCATTTATATGTATATGAAATACATTCATTTTGTAAAAGTTGCGATATAATATTCATTAAATTTATTTAATTGACTTCTTAATTAAATCAATAATCTTAAATTTCTTTCATATCTCTAAATGAATGTATGATATTTATTTGCACTCATTGAAAGATTATTTTTGTAGAACGAAGAAAGAAAAGTTTTCATCTCGGGATAGATAGAGATAGATATAAATAGATATATTTATTGTTTATTGCAAGCTTTCTAATTTATCCATATATAAAATTCCACTTAGAGATAAAATCATTAATTCACTCCAGCTATATTAAATTGGGAAATTGGTCCCACAAATCCAGTCGGAGCCACCATACCAAATAGAAAAGGGACGGTTTTCAAGTCCTTGACCGGGTGGTTTTCCCCGATGTTGTTGCACCAATTTTCTGGGCCTCAAAATTTTTGGTGCTAGAAAGAGGGCCATCCGACTATGAATGGCACCAAAACTTAAATTAAAAATTAAATACCATATCTAGAATCATTCTCCCTCCGAATCCACAACTTCTAGTCCTGTTTCAAAATATCCTACTCATAAATCAAAAGTTGTTCATTCTCCTCCTCAATCTCCTATTTCTGTTCATAAAGAAATTCCTTTGGAATATACTTTAGAGTCACCTGAGGCGTAGACACTGATAAATAAATTGGAAGAAATTTCGATTTCAGCAGAAAAACCTATACTTTTGGAAGCCTCAGAAGGAATTGTCCCTTCGATCTAAGAGTGAAAAAGTTGGATTTATCCCTTTCGAATTTACTCTTAATTCTCGTCAAAGGAAAACTCCTACTTTTGAAACACAATCATCAACTAGTGAGATTCAATATATTTCCACCTCTCCAAAAACATCAGCCATTCTTCCATCTCATTCATCTTCTCAAACAAGTTCTTTATTGATCATTAATCCTTCTTCTTCTTCTCAGTCTACAACTGTTATTTCAAGTAATATTAGTTCCATAATAGTTTCCTCCACACCTTCAACTATTATTGGAACTATTTCTTCTACTTCAAATCCTCCTTTACGACCAACCGATACTCCTCTTCATACAATGGATAATAGACCTTGGAAAAATCCTGGAGTTGTTCAACTACCAAGGCCCCTTCATCCTTTACCTAAGCTTCCTGAAAGATGGTTTCCTAAGTATAATCCGGATGATGGATTACCTACAGAAGGGAATCTCCGTAATTTCATGCTTGTCATAAATCTTAATAGAGTTATAGAGGAAGATTTTGTGGTTATATTTTTTCCTTATACTTTTCAAGGATCAGCTGGATCATGCTATTTCTCACTACCATTAGGCACAATTACAAGTTGGGATATTTTTGAAGAATAATTCCTTACTAAATTTGTAGATGACCACACTACTACAAACCTTATCAATGATCTTTCCAATTTGAAAGAAAATATGTTAGGTCCCTATATGACTAGTATAGTCCCTTATTGTTGTTATTTTAACCCCCTTATTGTTATTATTATACCCATGTAACCCCCATTTTTTTATTATTGTGCCCTTAAATTATTATTGTTAGGTCGGCTAGGATTACATTGTGGCCCACTAGGATTACATTATGGCCCCATGGACTCCTATATATAGGAGGTTTTGCAAATTGTATCATCCAAGAATTGTTCATTTATGTAATGTATTGGAAGTTGCCCCCTCGAAATGGCTCATTTATAAGGCGTTTATATCTCTTTTCTTCTATTTTTGGAGCTGGTTACACAACATTTGGTATCAGAGCTTTGGATTCTAGGGTTTCGCTGCTCCAAACAGGTCATCGTGGAATTTTCGCTATAACTTTTTTTCTATGAAGTTTCAGAAGCTGAAATTTTTAGAGTGCGAAGCAGAAATCCTGAGGAAGCTTTTCTAAAAATTTCAGACCTTGGTTCGCAATATTTGCGGAGATATCATCTGTGGAAGTCAGGTCTTTTTTCAAGCTCCTAAACAGGTCATCGTGGAATTTTCGCTATAAATCTGTTTCTACGAAGGTTCAGAATCTGAAATTCATATGGTGCGAAGATGAAATCCTGAGGAAATTCGTCAAAACATTTCAGAGCTTGGTTCGCAATATTTTTGGAGATATGATCTGTGGAAGGTAGTGCTTTTTCAAGCTCCTGAATTTCATCTCAAAGAGGTGATCGTGGGAAAAGTTCAATAACTCTCTCTCTAGGCATCGGATTGGAGTGCCGTAAAAATTGGTCGCAAGTACACAGACTGTAGTTTCTTGGCTATCAATTTCAGAGACGAAGGATGAAACAGTGACACGTGGCAAGTCGTACAAGTTCGCTCTACTGAACCAGTCCATAATTAGGTCATTGTGGGAGATTGGACACAACTTTGTCTTGGAGAATCCAAATCAGGTCAGACCTGTGGAATTCAAAAGATAATTTAGAGGGCTACTTCAGTACTAAATTTCAGATATAGAAGAGCCACAATAACAGAGATAATACATTTTTAATATCGAGCTCCTCAAAAGCAAGAAAAAGGTGTGTATTTTCTTTACGGACTTAGGTGCTTGTTTAGAGAATCAGATTTGAATTGATTCAAGGGCATATTTGTAGAATAGATATCGATATTAGGTTCTAAAATTGCCCATTAAAAATAATTCAACACCCATTAAGCCTTCAGAAGGCTCTACTATGACTCATGAAGATGACGAATTGCAACATGATCTATCAAAATTACAAGAGAAAGTGCAACAAATTTCACTCTCGCAAAGAGCAACAAAAAATGAAATGGAAGTTTTGAAGAAAGGCATGGAAGCTAAGATGGATGGCGTGCAAGTTAAGATGGATGGCATGGAAGCTGGCGTGGAAGCTAAGATGGATGACATGAAATACAACATGGAAAACATGAATAATGATCTAAAAATAGACATCAAAGGTTTGACAAAGTTGATACAAGAAATGTTTCCAAATGGTGAAAAGATAGTAGAAGAACCTCATGATGAGAACAAAATCAATGTTAATCGTGATTTCATAAACTCTAATGTTGGCGAGAAGAACCACCATATTCCAAAAATGGAAATGAGGAAGTTTGTTGGAAAGGATCCTGTAACATGGATACTACAGATGGAGCAATATTTTGATCTCCATAACGTGAAAAACACACAAAAGGTACGCATTGCAACTTTACATTTAGAACAAAATACATTTGTATGGTATCGATGGCTTTGCTCCCGTAAAAAAATTGTCACTTGGTCAATTTTTACGGAAGAAATGATAGCAAATTATGAGGATACAAAGAGCAACACCTTCTTTAGCCAATTGATAAATCTCAAACAAAAGGGTTTAGTGGGGCAGCACATTGAGGACTTCCAAAAATTGAATATAAGGGTAACTGATATTCGAGAGGAACACAGGATTGATCTCTTCCTAGGCACTTTAAAGGATAACATCCAACATGAAGTTCGCGTTTTGGAACCTGATTCATTGGAGAAGGCATTCGGGTTGGCAAGAAAAGTTGAATGTAAAATTATGGCGACAAGGAAGCCTACCACTCAATTCTATAAAGAAGGAAGTGTTGCTACGTCTAGATTTCCACAACCTACAAGGTTGACACCACAACAATTGGAAGAAAAAAGAGCAAAAGGGCTTTGCTACAGTTGTGATAGAAAATACGCTAAAGGTCATAAGTGTGCTGAGAAGAAATTATTTTACATAGATTGTGAAGAGGAAGAAGAAAATGAACAAGAAGAGGATATACACCAGGAACCAGCCCTAGAAGAGGAAGAAATGAGTCCGACCATATCGTGTAATGCATTGGCAGGAATTACCACTCCTCGAACTCTCAAGATAGAAGGACATATCAAGAAGAAAAAGGTAATAGTGTTGATTGATTTAGGTAGTACCCATAATTTTATTCATTGTAAGGTAGCCAAGGAATTGAATTGTTTCCTATACCCAACACCAGAATGTCAAGTGATGGTTGCAAATGGAGGAACTATAAATTGCTCTGGAAAATGCCATAATATCAAGCTAACCATGGGGAATATGTATTGACTAGTCCAATGCTTGCCATTCCTATGGGAGGTGCTGATGTTGTACTAGGAGTACAATGGTTACAATCTTTGGGGACGGTAGCTTTTAATTTTCAAGAACTTTTCTTGAAATTTTTTTCAGAAGGAAAGGAATTGAATTACGAGGTATTGCGGGGAAGCCAGGAAGGATAATAAGCTATAATGTCATGACAAAGCTTCTAAAGAAAGAACAACGAGGCGTAATTGCACAATTATGCTCACTAGAAGTTCCAACATCAAAATCATCTATTTCTGCAGATCTCCAACAAGTCTTGGACAAGCATTCCAAGGTGTTTGAAACTCCCAAAGGACTCCCACCTATTCGTGATCATGATCATGCTATTCATTTGATTCCAGGAAGTGTTCCTCCAAACATCCGGCCTTATAGATATCCTTACTTCCAAAAGAGCGAAATTGAACGCATGATTGCAGAAATGTTAGAGGCGGGTATAATTCAAACTAGTCAAAGTTCTTTCTCTGCTCCTGTAGTATTGGTACACAAGAAGGATGGATCATGGCGAATGTGTCCGGATTATAGGGAGCTCAATAAGCTCACCATTAAAGATAAATTTACCATTCCTGTGATTGATGAATTATTGGATGAATTACATGGAGCAATTTATTTTACCAAGTTGGATCTTCGTTCAGGATATCATCAAATTAGAATGAAGGCTGAAGATATTCCAAAAACAGCATTTCGAACTCATGAGGGTCATTATGAATTTTTGGTCATGCCTTTTGGCCTTACCAATGCACCTTCTACATTTCAAGGGTTGATGAATTCCATTTTAAAACCCTTCCTTAGAAAATTTGTGCTAGTATTTTTTGATGATATACTAATCTACAGGAGGTCTTGGAAGGATCATGTTGAACATGTTGACAGGGTGCTCAAACTATTGCAGGAGAAACAATTATATGCAAAAACATCCAAATATTTCTTTGGAGTACAAGAGGTGGAATATTTGGGTCATATTGTATCTCACGAGGGTGTTAAGGTAGACCCTAACAAAATTAAAGCCATTAAGGAATGGAAAGTCCCCACAACCATAAAGAAGTTGTGAGGATTTCTCGAGTTAACGGGGTATTATCGCAAGTTTGTTAAGAATTATGGGAGAATAGCAGCACCTCTAACAACATTATTGAAGAAAGATGCATTTTCATGGACTCCTGAAGCAACTAAGGCCTTTGAACATCTTAAAGAGGCAATGTGCCTAGCACCAGTCTTAGCTATGCCGGACTTCACAAAAACCTTTATTGTGGAATGTGATGCCTCAGGAAATGGAATTGGTGCTGTTTTAATGCAAGAAGGAAGACCCATTGCTTTTGAAAGTCATCCAATCAAAGGAAAGTATTTACGGAAACCTATTTATGAGAAGGAAATGTTAGCAATACTGCATGCACTAAAGAAATGGCGAACTTACCTAATGGGAAGACACTTCAAGGTAAAAATTGATCATGATAGTCTTAAACACTTTTTGGAACAACGACTATCTTCAGAAGAGCAGCAAAAATGGGTCACAAAGATGTTGGGTTATGACTTTGAAATAATCTACAAAAAAGGAAAGCTTAATGTTGTTGCGGATGCACTCTCAAGAAAGAATGAAGAGGTGGAAGCATTGCTTTGTGCCATTTCTATTATCCAACCAGATTGGATAACTGAAGCAAGAGACGAATGGAAGAAGGACAAAGATGTATGGACACTCATTCAAAAGTTGCAGCAAGATCCTAGTACATCTGATACATTTAGTTGGAAAAATGATTCCTTGTGGTACAAAGATCGATTATATCTTTGTAATAATTCCCAACTAAAACAAAATATTCTTCTGGAATTGCACACTTCTCCTTTAGGAGGACACTCAGGATTTTAAAAACTTACCACAGGGTGAAGAAAGAATTTTTTTGGGATGGCCTTAAATCTGATATTCAAAAGTTTGTGGCGGAATGTTTGGTTTGCCAGCAGAATAAAGTGGAAACAATTAAGACCCCAGGACTTCTACAACCTTTTTCCATTCCAAGTCAACGTTGGGAGGAGATTTCAATGGATTTTATCACAGGTTTACCTAAGTCCGAAGGAAAGAGTGTCATCATGGTGGTAGTTGATAGACTTACCAAGTATGCACACTTTTGTGCTTTATCTCATCCATTTAAAGCAAGTACGGTTGCTACTACATTTATGGACAGAATTCAAAAGCTACATGGAAGCCCAAGGGTTATTGTGAGCGGCAGAGATCCCATTTTTACTAGAAATTTTTGGACGGAGTTATTTTCTTGTTTGGGTACTCAATTAGCTCATAGCTCATCTTATCATCCTCAATCTGATGGTCAAACTGAGATCGTAAATAAATGTTTGGAAGGATATCTTTGTTTTTTTGTATCTGATAAACAAACACAATGGGTCAAGTGGTTACCTCTTGCCGAATGGTGGTATAACACTTCCTTCCATACTGCAGCAAAAATGACCCCATTTATGGAACTTTATGGATATCATCCACCATCCATCACATCATCTTTAAGGGAAAATTTGAAGGTTCAAGCAGTGGAAGATCACATCGAGCATCGGCAAGAAGTTCTCCAACTCTTAAAGGATAACCTGAATTTGGCACAAAATCGAATGAAACAACAGGCAGATCAACATCGCAGCGAGAGAAGTTTTGATGTAGGAGATTGGGTATTTTTACGGCTACAACCATACAGACAAATGTCCCTCAAGCAAGCTAAGAAGGATAATAAATTATCGCCAAAGTACTATGGTCCTTACAAGGTGTTGCAAAAGATTGGTACTATGGCATACAAATTGGAGCTTCCTGCTTTTTCACGAGTGCATCCAATTTTCTATGTTTCATGCTTAAAGAAGGTTATAGGTGAAAATCTTCCAGTTCAAACAATATTGCCAGAACTTGATGAGGAAGGAAAAATCATATTGGAACCTGAAGCGGTCATGGAAACAAGAACTCGACAGCTACGGAATCGATCAATTTCAGAGTATCTCATCAACTGGAAGAACTTACCCACTGAAGATTCTACATGGGAGGATGAGAATTTTATACAGAAGCACCCAGAGCTACTCAAGCATTGAGGACAACACTTTTTTGAAGGAGAGGGGCATGTTAGGTCCCTATATGACTATTATAGTCCCTTATTGTTGTTAGTGTAACCCCCTTATTGTTATTATTGTACCCTTGTAACCCCCATTTTGTTATTATTGTGCCCTTAAATTATTATTGTTAGGTCGGCTAGGATTACATTGTGGCCCACTAGGATTACATTATGGCCACATGGACTCCTATATATAGAAAGGAGGTTTTGTAAATTTTATCATCCAATAATTGTTCATTTATGTAATGTATTGGAGGTTTCCCCCTCGAAGTGGCTCATTTCTAAGGTGTTGATATCTCTTTTCTTCTATTTTTGGAGCTGGTTACACAACAAAATATAGGCAAAAAGATCAAATACTTTAATTCTAGATTTAATAAATTGCTCAATAAAATCCTAACCACATCTAATCCTGGAATATATGTGCAAATAGAATGGTATGTATCCTCTCTTCCTTCTTAAATTTCTATTTTTGTAGATAGAGCCAATAAGGCTACATTGGTAGAGAATATGAAAGAAGCTCTTTCTGTTGAAAAAAGAATACTTGCTTTAGAGAAGAAAATTTCTCAAGAAGATAGGTAAACTAAGAAAGTTTCTTTTAAATATGAGTCGAAATAGAAATCATCTAAAGATCCCTATGATCTTGAGGGATTACAAAAGGTTCTCAAAAATGTGTCGAATGATGTAGTTGATATAAAGAAACAATTAGTTGAATCTTCTTCAAAGAAACCTTTTAGATATTTTTAAAAAATTCAGTCTTCTCAACCCTCAAATGTGATCTCAAATGTTGAATCAAATCAAGATGAAAAAATATCATCTGCTGAAGAATCTCAAGAAGAAGAAATAGTCGAATTTCATGCACTATGGGACTTTATTCTCCCAACCTCTGATGATGCAAATGAACATGAGGCACTTCCGGTAAATACTAGAAGTTAAAATATTGTTGATCTCCCTCAGTCACCTCAAAAGAAAAAGGCTTCATCCTCGGTTGTTAACGATAAAGTAGTCAATAAAACTAATTTGTCTACTCAAAAAAATCCAACTTCTTCTACTCTTACATCTACCTATAAAACATTAGTGGCTTCTGATACCATTGAATATAATTTAGTGGAAGATATGAATAAAACCAAAAAAAAAACATTTCTCTCTATGAATTGAGAAAATTAAAACAGTAACAGAAAATTTTACTTAAAGAATTGAATGCAGTTCTCGCTACACCCTTTCCTGCTCCTGTAACTTCAAAAGAAATTGAAGGAACAGGTAAACCTCCTAATGATTCACCTGAGAAAATTGATGCAAGTGATGTAATTTTAATAGGTGACAGATCTAATTCACATACACCTCCTTTTCTGTTAACTTTTGAATTTTTCAACAAAAATGTGCATAATTGTTTAATTGACTCTAGAGCTTCATTAAACATTATGCCATATTCTTTTTTTCTAAAATTGAATATATCTCCTTAGAATTCAACAGTACATATTGTAGAATTAGATAGAAAAAAAAATTAATGTGTTAGGAGAGATGAATTCAGTCCTTATCGGATTAGCATTCAATCCAAAGGTCCATCAAGTAATTGATATCTTAGTTGTTGATATACCAGATTTTTATGGTCTAATCTTAAGTGGATATTGGTCAAAAAAGATCCATGGCTATTTTCTACTGACTGGTCTCATATGTGGCTTCCCCATAATGGTAAGCCAAATCAAATCAGGGTAGACCATGAAAAGAATTTAAAAAATTTAGTAACTAAATTCGAAGAAGAAAATGAACCCATGGCCTTTACTAATAATATCCTTGGCAATTACTCTGTTGAATCCTTCTTAGGAAAATTCAATGCTCTAAAGTCTCCATTTCTTACCAATTCAGTTAATTTTCAGATTCAAAATTTTTCTTAGATTTATCCTTCCAAGTGTGTAAATACTATAGATAAGCCTTTTAGTGACACTTGTTTTTGGACTTTATATTTTGATGGGTGAAAATCCAGTGAAGGAGAATGAGTAGGTTGTATATTAATCAATCTAGAAGGCAATAATACTATGCTCACATGCAGACTTGAATTTGAATGCACAAATAATATTGTAGAATACAAGGCACTATTTCAAGGCTTAACCAAATAAATTGATCTTGGTCTTAAGTATCATAAGGTATTCATAGATTCTAAAATCATTGTTAAGCAGGTAAGAAATACTATACATTGTATTTCCAACCATCTTAAACATTATCAATCACTAGTACAGTTTCTTACCTTTCATTTTTTAGCATTCAATATCTCGTCTATTCCAAGAATTCAGAATGCAAGTGAAAACCTTCTAGCAAACGTAGCATCAAAGCTCATTCCTTCAGAAGATTATAGCCCAGATAGATTTTCTATAGAGTTGATTTTTCGCCCATATATTCCTAATAATATTACAAATTAGAGGGTATTCAATGATGATGATGATTTTATTACTTTTCTTACATCAGAAGGATCATATGACGATCAATTGATTGATGAAGATGTACATGAAAGACAATTATTACAAAAATTTGAAGAAAATGATATACCTAAGTCTGTGGTCAAACTCGAAGATATGTATGATCTTAAAGATAGATTCAAAAATATTACTATTTCTAAACTCCAAAGTTCAATTTTGAGGTTTGAACTGTTAAAACTAGGAACAAATATAAATCCTCAGAACATCAACATAGGACTTGATCTTTCCTCTGATGAAAGATTAGCATTTATTCATTTATTGAAAAAATACAAGAATGTATTTGCATGGAAATATGAAGACATGAAAACTTATGATACTTCAATAATTCAACATACTATCCCAATGATATCCATTGAAAAACCTATACAACAAAAGCTAAGGAAGATTCACCTTCACTTGAAATTCAAATCAAAAGTGAGCTTAACAAACTCCTTAAAGCCAAGATCATATTCTCTGTTAGAAATTCTAAGTAGGTATCAAATTTAATTCCTGTTAGGAAAAATAACGGTGATATTCATATTTGTATTGATTTTATAAACTTAAACAAAGCTTGCTTGAAAGATAATTTCCCATTGCGACCAATGGAACAAATTTTGCAATCAGTTGTTGGTTCTGAATTAATGTCTTTTCTTGACATATTTTCAGGTTACAATCAAGTTTTGGTTCATCCTGGAGATATATTAAAAACTACATTCAAAACAAAATGGGGTACATATGCTTATCAAAAAATTCCATTTGGATTAATCAATGCAGGATAAACCTTTCAAAGAGCAATGGATATTTCTTTTAGAGGGTTAATCAACAAAACAACGGTTGATTATCTAGATGATATAACAATTTAATCCAAGAAAAGGATAGACCACTATCACGATCTAAAGCAAATCCTTGAACGTTGTTTGAAATATGGAATCTCTTTAAACCCAAAAAAGTATTATTTTGCTTTAAGTGAAGGAAAAATCTAAGGATTTATTGTTTCAAAACAGGGCATTTATATTGATCCTGAAATAATTAAGGCAATTTCTAAACTATCACATCCCCATAACAAAAAATCCATGCAGTCCTTTTTAGGACAGATAAATTTTGTTAAAAGATTTGTTCCAAAATTTTCTCAAATTGTTTTGCCTTTGCAAGTGATGATTAAGAATAATTCACTTTTTAAATGGGGACATGAAGAAAGATAAGCCTTTTATTTGATTAAAGAAGCCATCATTAATGCACCTTCTCTGTCTACCCCATATTTTTCCAAAAAAAATATTTTGTATACTTTTGCATCAGAAAAATCTTACACTGATGTATTAACACAGATTGATTATCAAAAGATCGAAGCACCTATTTAATTATTTAGTTCAAACCTCCAAGGTGCTGAACTAAATTATTCTGAAGTAGAAAAACAAGCATTTGTTGTCTATAAATATTTAAAACATTTTAGACCTTTTCTCCTTAAAAAACACACTAAGGCAATAGTTTCATTCTCGGTTGTAAGGCAACTACTTATATAGAAAGAACTAGGAGAAAAGAGAGAAAATTGGGTAACTGATTTGCGGGAATATGAAATTGAAATCAGACCAGCCAAAATCATTAGAGGACAAGGTCTTTGCAAACTACTATCTGGAGCATCCAATTTACCAAATGATGAAGAGTCAGGTAATACTGTACAAATTACTGAGATAAGAATAGATGATTTAGAATCAGAGTATATTGATTTGATTTTTTTCTTAAATAATGGGTATTCTCCGATAGAAATCAACCATAAAAGAAAGAGAGCTTTAAGATTAAAATCCAATCAATACGAACTCATAGATAGTGTCTTGTTTAGGAAAAACTATGACTTTGTACTACTAAGATGTCTTGAGAAATTTGAAGCTCAAAGGGTTTTGCAAGCACTCCATGATGGACCTACAGGTGGACACTTCAGTGGAGATACTACTGCATATAAGATCCTTCATGCAGGTTATTACTGGCCCACTTTGTTCAAATATTCTCATACATATGTTAGAAAATTCAAAACATGACAAATTGTTGTTAGAAGACAAAGAAACCCAGCCTTGCCATTATAACCAGTCAACATTGATCAACCTTTTGAGCAATGGGGATTAGATATCATAGGTGAGATTGTTCCTAACTCATCCAAGTAGCATAAATGCATTCTCACTACAACAAATTATTTTACTAAGTGGGTGGAATTAATTCCACTAAAGGTAGATAAATCTGAAGCCATAATTGAATTTATTGATCAATTCATTATTACTAGATTTTGCTTACCCAATGCACTTATGCTTGATAATGCATCTTACGTTTCGGGAAATAGTATGAAATATTTTTCTCTTAAAAGAGGTTTTAAACTTAAATACTCTGCTAACTACTATCCCCAAGGGAATGGTTTAGCAAAATAAACAAACAAAAATCTCATAAGAATTATCAATAGAACTATTGATCAAAATCAAAAAAATTTGCATAAATATTTAACATTTTCAATATGGGAAGATAGAATTTCTCAAAAGGGCTCCATAGGAACTTCTCCATTCCATCTAGTTTATGGGAAAGAAGTTGTAATTCCTTCAAATGTAGTTTCTCCTTCACTGGCCCTAGTTTAATTTATTGTTGAAGTACATTCTTCTTCCCTAAAATTAATAATGTCATAAATCCTTAAATGGAAGCAGAAAGGGAAAAATCCAAAATAACTCATGCTTACCATCAGCAAATAGTGAAAATCTCTTTTGATGAAAAAAAAATTCCCAAAACACTTCCAAGTTGGAGATCTCGTACTCAAATGGGAAAAAGCACATGAGGAAAAAGGTAAGCATACAAAATTTCAAAGAACGTCTCTTGGAAAATTCGAAATCATGAACAAATTGGCCCATCAACCTTTATGTTACAATACCTTCAAGGGAGAAAAGACTTGCTCCCTGTTAATGGGCCAATCCTGAAAAAATTCTTTTCTTAGAAGAATATTTTCTTTTAAATGTATTATATCCATTTTTTTTTCTTTATTTTTTAGAAAATAATGATTGATTACATACTTTTGGTTGTTCACAACACCTCTAAATTATTTTATGTTTTTATTTTTGAAGAACAGAATTTTTTGAGGAAATGACTACCAACTTAGAAAATTAAATGAATACAACAAAACTCTGAGACCTTTTTCCATTGAAATTATAAATTTTGTAAACTTAGAATTTGTAAAGCCTTTTTAATATTTTATCAATAAGAAAAAGGTTCATATTTACAAAGGAAAGGAATTTTTGTAACTAAGCATATTTAACTCCAATTTGTCATCCAAAACTCTTAAGGAGTCATTGATTCACCCCATCCATTGAAAATATATTTTTAGAGTGTAATTCAAAAATATAAAAAAAAATAAAAGGATAAGAAGTCTCATCACAAGCTTCCTTACCATGATCATAAGTTAGTTATTAACTGACATTACCACAACTGCATACCAAATCAGGGTAATGGCTCATGATTACAATAATCATAAGACAAGGGTTCTCATCACGAGCCATCTTGTTCAGCCTAAATCATAACTAGTGAATGCCATTGTCACTATCTGGTCATCAAGCGAGGACAATGACTTTTTTAAGAGACAAAAAGAAAATTGAGTAACTAAGGAGTTAACTCAAAGAAATTGTACACAAGTGGATGGGATACTGAGCCATTGGTGGTTAAAAGGTAACCTTGCTTAAGCTATTAATATTTACTAGCAGTAATGGCTCTACCTATGACAAAAGGAGAAAATTAAAAATCTAAGTTACATAAAAAAACACTTACTTTACCTTTTAAACCGTATAATGATTGATATAGATCAAAGGAGATATTTATTTATGAAAGTTTTATAAAAGATTAACGATATAGGTGATTTTTTATATTTGGAGTAATTTTATTCATTTAAATATTTTGAAAATAATTCTTGTTTCCTTAAATTATTTCTAATTATTTGAAGTTACTAAAGAAATTGTTTTTCAGAGATAACTGGTTCTTCCAGTGAATAGCCAATTGTTGTGTAAATCAACAACCCCTATTATTTTAAGCCATAGTTACTTTAGAAAATAATGAGGACCCTTTTAATTTTTAGATTTTAAGGAAATAAACCCTTAGAATATTTCTTTTGATAGGAAAAAGGGTCAAAAGGGGATGAAAACTTTAAAAATAGGCTTTCCAAATGCTTAAGCGGAGATAAATCGCATTTCACAAATCGCAAAATCATTTACATAAAGAAAATAATGATTTAAAACATCTTTGTGATCCAATGAATATAACCGAAACGCTTTTATATGAGGAAAAATGCATATTTTTAGGTAAATCAGATAAATAATACCGTGGGACCAACTTTTGCCACGTCATCTTATCACATTTTTCAAATCGCAGTTTCTCTTCACACTCTTATTTTCTCCTGCTCATACTCGTCGATGCGATAAAGAATATCACATCGCATTATCACAAAAAACTCAACCATGCTATTTTTTTACCGCTCATAACCATCGATGCGATAAAGTGATCGCATCGCATATCACACGCTCATTACACAAACACATATTGCATGTTGTTAACTTCATCAATATCGCAATTGCGATGTCGCGATCGGTAGAAAAGCTAACTCATTAGTATTTAATGAAGAAATTACACATGAGTCATGATGTAATGCGATAGATTTGGTTTTAGTTGAGAAATAATTATAATGGCACGAAAATCCATATCATTTATCAATATCATAAATTAACGGTTTTATCGCCAAAAGCACCATAATCATTTCCCTGTAACGAGCATTCAATTCATATCCCATCATCATGTTAAGTCTCATGCATTTGCAATTTTTCTATTTACTATGGTATTTTTTTGTATTGTAAAACTCAAAGGTTCCTACTTCCCACTTACTCTTTCTTACTTATTTACAGGAAAGTTCCAGTAATAAAAGTTCTTCTGAAACGTTTAAGGCTTTGAAGAAACAAAATAAGCATATGGCTCCCATTAATCTTTCACCTACTACCTCAGAGAGAAAAAAGATGTTGCCCTTGTTCACATATACGACTTGCAGACCTGAAAGTGGATCCTCTCTGTGGAAATCTATGTAAAAGGTATTTGAAGATGAGAAACCGCACAAAATCTAGAGAAAAGCAACAGCAGATGCTCAATTTTCCTCTAAAGCTACATTCGGAGATGTGGCCAATTAATTTCTTCACCGAATTGAAACAAGGCCCAAGATACTACCATTTACTGATATGGTGAGGTGGATTATTGACAATCTTAATATCAGGGACAGGTGTTTCCTTACCAGTAGAGGAACAATGATTGGTTCCTTTAAGGTGAAAGATCTAAAGAAAATGTACCATCTTCCAGACCCTAATAATATTTGTGATAAGGAATTCCTTGGAAAGTTTGCTAAGGAAAATGAAATCAAATCGGTGCCAATAAAGAAGTGGAGGAACAATCCTAACAAACACAAGAACGATGAAAATGGTATGTATTCTACTGATTCTCTTGCAAGTCCCTATTGTTATATCTCATCTATGATGTCTAGACTTTTTCGTCAGTCAGACACGACTTAGATTTTCAGTAGAATGGGTTCCCCTTATGGAAGAAGCAGTTGATGCTTATGTTATGTATTGGGGCAATATTCTATCAAATAATATTGCCACCCAAATTTTAGAATACAGAAATAACCTCTCTATCTCTTCTAAAATCTTTCCTCAATTTTATATGAGTGGCTATATTATGGATGTCGTATGTTTTACATCAGATTTTCCAGCCATGGGCTGGAAATGGACTAACCAAGATTCCCTTCACATTCATGTATTTCATAGTATTCTTTGGGAGTCCAAATATGAAAGTCATTTTTATAAAATCTGTCATGGAGTTATACTACCCCTTTTTGAAGTTGTTTTCAATGAGAAAGACCCCGGAATTTTGAAAGAAACCCAAGATGACTTTTCTTCTATAGGAAAGTGGATTGGCGAGGAGCCATTCACCTATGTATGAGTATTTGGGAGCCTAGCTCATCCACATGTCTTACCCCTGTATGTTCCTGATAAACGTCTCACAAGAGAAATCACATACCAATCTGTGGGAAATGGTCTGACCAGATTTTTGAAAGAAGCCAAAAAGGCATTACGGCCTTCCTTTCCAATTAATTGTGGTGTGTATGGACTAGACAACTACATGCATTCTATACTATAAATTGGCCAAATAGAGTGTTTGAAATTGTTTACAATTCCAAACATGCAATATCATCCCCTGAAAGTGGACAATAACTTCACTACTCAAGTGAAAATCAGACCCTTTGTGCACGAAGATAATGATTTTGATGACTTGTTTGAGTCTATTAAAAACTATGTTGCAGTTAAGAAGTTGGCAAATTTATTCCTTCACCCACCACAAGTACTAAATTTTCAGCAATATAGAAACAGGTGACTCGAGGAAATTCCACTCAAGATCTTGGATGTCTCTCAAACCATGACTCAGAAATAAAATGAATCATTTATTAAGGATATTGAAGTCCTTAATACACCAGATCGGGAGAATTCGGTTGAAGTTCAAACAATATATTTGGATTTCCCCAAAAATCTCAAAGATGTATGGAAAGAGTTTGACCTCAAACTCCAAGAAGAACAAACAACCATGATTATTGACCAACAATAGACTGTACAAACTCCCCCTTCTACAAGTCAGAACCCCTTTACTATTTGGCCCTTTGACAAAATGGTAAGTAAAGAGAGAGTGGAATACATCTCGGCCTTCCCGACCTCTGAAATTGTTTTAGAAATTCAATAAATCCCTCCCTTGGACATATTTTATATTCCTAGGCACAAAGTAGTTGTTATCAGACAGAAGAAAAGAATAATAATAGAGCATGCCTAGACTCTCACTCAAGAAGATATTTCAATGGACATTGTTTGGAAAGATACCGATTCAGATCCTTCAGAGCTCTAATTTGGTTATCACAGTTTGCAGGAGCCTATGCATCCATAATTATTGACAAGGCATCATAGATTCATCAACTGATGAAAAAAAACATGAAAAGATCCTTCAACTTGAAAGATAGTTACAAGAAGAAAAGCAGAGTGTTAGTTAACAGCTACAGGTACAAATCGCACAACTGCAAGAGAGTCTGCACCAACTGAATACTCAGCATCAAGGTGAAATTAATTCTAAACATACTCAAATTCATCAATTACAGATCTCCATTGAGAAAATTAAAGATGTTCCAAAGATTGATGATTTTAGGAAAGAATCTTTAGATTTAAACACCTTATTGGCACAACAACAGGTCATCTTTTGTCATAAATTAACCAGCATCCTTGAATTATGTGAGCAAAGTGATTCACTTATGAATCGCATTTCTCATATGGGAATTAGTTTCGATGACATAAATGAGATGGTATTCCAATTTGTTACAAAGATTCTTCTGATGGCCGAAAAGCTAACCTGCATAGAATTGAAGAATCAAAGAAATAAACATTATTCACAGATTGGGATATACAAATAATGAAAGCAGAAAAGGAAATAACTAGAGCTAAAGACATTGCCACAAACATTGTGGAAACTTTCAGCCAGAACCTGATCGCATCAAATCTCATAGATGGATGTCCACCTGGTGCATTAACCTTGGTAAAATATTTGATAAGAAAATGGTAGGATGTGTCAAAATTAAAAGAGGAGCACATCACGAGGATAGAAAATTTAGATTGGGAAAGATAATGGAGATATCTAGTGAAGCCTCACAGCCAATGGCTCATGCTTCATTGTCTTATAGATACGTCTTCATACATGTTACCTCCATTATATGATTTTTTTTTACTGGACACCTATGCATTAGGTCAGGCCAACCTCCCGAGGTTCAACCTATGCTTAATTCTTCAACTGAAGGAGATAATGGAAGAAGGGACAGCAGGTCAATCCTCCAACAAATCACCCCTTTAATTTATGTTTATGTTTTTATTTTACTTAATTTAAGGAGAGTTGTTTGAAACCTCCTCAGGTTTTATTGTAATAACTATTTTAAGACATTAGTTTTATATTTAAAACCCTTCATGTCTTTTAAGAAGTGGTCCTGAAATTTTGAAAATAAGACTTTTGTAATATTCCAAAATTTGGATGCAACAAATTGGAATATTAATTTTTGCTTATTTCATATAGGAGGTGAATAAAATGGGTAAAAGGCCCATGATTAGGAATAATATCCTTCATATTGTGAAAAGGATCAATGGAGCAGCTTAATTTTTCACCTTCCAGTGTGAAAACGGGCAATTGCATGAGGACAAGGTCAAGTTTGACCAAGTCAACAGCGCTGCCTAAGAGGTGTAGCTTGCATGAGAAGACAGTACAGTTTGAGAGGGAGGAATATTCTTTGTGGAAGAAAGCCTAATGTGTGGGGTCCAGGGCAAAGATACATTCACTTGCATAAAAGGAGGAAGAGGCAGCCATAGTGAGATATCTTGGAGCATTTGATCATTTGTTTGCTTAGACATATTTGCAGTCCTGGCTGTTCAGCTGAGTTGCATTGCTTCTTATCACGAGGGATTCCTGTTTAGGATTTCCTCTCCTTCTTGAGAGGCCTCTTGAAGGATTGCACTTCGTTTTCTCCACATCTTGGCTCAAGGCCAAATCCATTATTTAGTCACTGCGTTATTTCTGCTGAAGTATAACATAGTGTTGTTGGGTGTTGCAGTGGAGGGGTTCCACAACACCATTCCTTGTCTCATCTTTCAGAGGAGGGAGCTTCTATTCCTCGGGAAGATTAGGTAGGAAGGTTTCCAGAGCATATTTTCATATTTTGGCATCAAGGCCAACATCTCCCATCATAGACAGCACAGTCCAGCCTCCATACTGCGATATTTCAGTGCACACTTGCAGTGAAAGGTTGCACCAGCTTCTTGGAGGGCAAGATCTTTAGTGTCGGGATCAACCTTGCATTGAGAGATCCATTGGAGGAGGTTTACTTCATATTTAGCATCATCTTTAGCCATCTCCATGTATTTCTAGTATTGAGTGCTGCTGCCCAGCAACTCCGGCATTTCTGCAGATTTTCTATTTTGATGTATATTGTAACCAATCCTCTCGAGGATTGTGTATTATTGTTTTATTAGTGATTCCAGGGGTTCATAGCTTTCTCCCCCACCTTTATTTGAGCTGATATTTATATATCATCATATTGTCATTTTTTATGTTGCAGTATCTCCTATAAACTGCGTTATTTTAGCTAGGGCTTTTCACATGTAGCAGTGCTCTTGTATTTTCTTGTATATGTTCTATTGAGGCTTCCCTTGCCTCGATGGAGTGATTGATTCCTCCACATATTGTATACATTTGCTGCTATATCATATATTTTTTGGCCATACATATATTCATGTGTTCAAAGCTATAAAATAACGTTGTCATTCCATTATATGTGCTTAAATTTGTTGTAGTCCCTCATCGGGCACTTTTTTTAGGACATCTAGTAGTGGGATATCTGTTTAACAACTCTAAAAGGATTTATTTAGAGCCTCCATTTGGACTTAGCACTTAGACACATTTTTCTAAGGGATCCAGGTCTTGGTTTCAATTCCTGTATCAGCCATTACTAGAAAATGCATTTTCCAGTCATGCCTTGCTAGCTGTTCCAGATTTGGAATATTACAGTGGTATCAGAGCAAATTTCTTGGCTCAGACTATGAGTCTAAGCCCAAGAAGATCAGAAGATTGAGGATGATTGGTTTTATCTCATCATATTTCAGATCCATGAAGAACCTCCCCAAGGAGGATAAGCAGAAATAATAGGAAAAACCCTGCACTTCCTATTCTCATCAAAGAGACAAAGAAATAAGCAGGAAAAAGACTCCATATTTTGGAGAAGAAAAAGGGGATAAGCTTACCAAGCTTCTTCCTAAATCTATACATAGGATTCATGAATATTTCAAGGAGATCAGGAGGAAGATGCATGGAGAATCTCCTGGAGGGTTTGATTCAAAAGAAAACTCTAGATTTGAGGAGTATGAGCAAGCAGATGCACAGCGCAGTCACATGCCCAGGATTGCTGGAAGAGAGATGGAAAGAGAAGAAGAGGTTGCTAGGAGGGAAACCCTTAGTGATTTCTTGAAGGAGTATGAGTCTCAAACTCGGAAATTCCGAGATCATCTCAGTTTTTCAGAGTTTTTCAAGATGAAGGTGAAAGGAAGAGAGTAGCAGGATAGATTCATTCTATCTACCTTTGAAGGTTCACCTACATGTTCATCCAAAGCTTGGGTGGAGGAGTTAGAGACCTTCTTGCAGTAGCACCACATTCTTGAAGATGAAGCCATAAAATTTGCAGTGCTGCATTTGAGAGGTAAGGCTTATGCCTGGTGGATCTTTGAATCTTTTTCTTTGAGAAATGTAAACATTGCATCTTATGCAAATTTCACTAAGGAATTAGTGAAAATATTTGATAAAAATATTCATGAGACAGACATGGTGGGGGTAAAAAAGAAAACGCAAGAAAAACCCTTGCATGAAAACTTGCACCATACTTTTCCGGGAGAGGAACTTCCATCTCACACCTTTGATCAAGGGAGCATGGAGATCTCTTTTTCAAAAATTGATCCAATTATTGGAGAGTTTCCCACTCATGTTGCAAATATTAAGGGCAACAATGTTGTTAGATCTGGATTTGATCTAGCACCTCAAGCATAGGAAGGAGGATCTCTTGATCCAGATAGAGAGATACTTTCATCTTTGCAAGGAAGTCCCCAAGATCTCATGTGTGGAGATCAAGGCACAACACATGCTCTACATGTTCCATTGTTGAGGAGGTGTGGAACCATGGAGACACAAGGAGAAGGTAGGGAGGAGACCCAGCATCATGAGATGAGGATTACACATCCCTATTCATTTATGGAGGTTGATGCACCTAAGAAGGTGATTAGATTGCAGAGTGGAAGCATGGAGAGATTTCTCCATTCATCTATTCATTCATCTCTTATTGAGGATGTCTCATTGCATGGAGACATTTTGCCAGGAAAACCACTAGATCAGTAGAGGAGGATGGATGCTTCACATGTTGGGGCACCACTCATGGATTTCAGGAGGGTGGAGACCTTGGTAGAGCTTGACATAGTGTTGGGAGTCTTGGGAAGACTCAAGGAGAGAGGGGACATTCCCTCAACATCATCTTTACCCACTTCCATTTCAGATTCTGCACTATGGTATAAGCAGCAGGGGAACGATAGCAGCCTTCCAACTTGCATATTTGGCATGGGATATGTCAAAGAGGAGGATTACCATATGATAGATTCTCTTCATGATATATCATCAGCGTTGTCACTATGGAGGATAGATTCATATTGGTGTTTCAGGAAATAACTCTCTAGAGGTCGTTGGGTCAAAAACCTCCACAGATCAGGGAATGCTATTCAAGAAGGACTCACACAACCAAAATTGTATGCTAAAAACTAGATACTATAGATTGTATAACTCACCCGTAGATCCTACGTTTGATGTAGATCCCGCGGGGTCCAAACCCCCAGCAACACTTCTTCCTCTTCAACCTGGAAATCAAGAAGAGACATGCACGGAAATCTAGTTGTACAACATATATCTTTCCTAAATTTCAGTGTAATCCATGTGAAACATCATATAAACAATAATAAATGCTTAATTAAAAATCTTTTCACATATGCAAGAAGATATTAACACGTGAATTCGGGAACAAGATGGTTGTTCTTCATTATGAACAACATGTACAATAATAGAAAGGTGGAGAGATCACCTGAATCCTTCCACGATCTTCGAACAGACCATCGTCTGGATCCATCCTGCCTTGCCTCACTAGGATTCTTTCAAGACTTGTGCACACGAGATGACATATAAGCTGATGAACATCTCTAGGAAACAAGGGTTTCCTGTAAAAATCTGGGAAGTGCAGGAGGCACAGGAAATCAAACTTGAATGGGGATCCAACAGAGTATAATGTCTATAATTTTCTCTCTCCCTTAGGCCATGCATATGAGGGGCTTTTATACTCCCTCAAAGTAGTTTCAATCTGTTAGAAACAGTTGGCCACGGGCTGGGGTGGTTGAATTATGGGAATAACCATCAACCCAGCCTCGAAAATAGGGATTTTTATATATTTTTTAATGATTTTAATGGCATACGCGGAAAAGTATCTCTGGACTCACGTATACACGTGGAAAATTCTAGGCATATCCGCGTATGGGATTTTAAACACTGTTTTTTATGAACTTTTATTCAAGTCTATGGGAATGGGTGCCCAAGGCCAAAGAGACAATCATGAATCACATGAGGGTGAAAAATGATGCTATAACAATTGGAACTCCCAACTGTTGGTGGAGTATTACAAGGATATTTTCACTTGCATGATCTTGGATGACCAATTGCATGAGGAGGCATATTCAGTCATAGATGAGGTCATATTTTATCATGGTAGGATCTTCTTTCCTAGAGCTTCCAAGCTCAAGGAGAAGTTGCTACAAGCAACTCGGAAGGATTTCCTTTTAAGTCCCACTTATTCTATGAGAGCATACCACACCATCATGGAGGGGTATTTTTGGAAGGGCATTGAGAAGAAGATATATCAGCATATGTAGAGATGCATGGACTAGATGCAAATGGAGGAGAGACATAACTCTTTAAGACAGTTAGCACAACCACCTCTTTTCCATTTGGAGATGAGAGGAGACTCACTTATGAGCCACTCCACTTGTATGAGTAGGAGGTATGGTAAGGGTATTCACTATTGTTTACATGATTATTTGTATGATGTATGTATGCATCCCTTAACCATACATGTGCAGGATGATGCTCCAAGGAGGAGCATTCTTTTTTCTAGACCACATGGTTTAGATGGGGCCATAATCATGATTGATGGCCATTCCCTAAGAGGACTTGGGGAAGAGATACACTATGGAGGAAATGCTCATTGTACATCTTACATCATTCACTTTCTCCATACTTATGAGGAGATTGGAGCAGTAGGCAAGTGGTTGAGAAGCCACCCTTTTTATCAGTCTCCATTGCAGTTGAGGGTCAAGCTATGTTGGTTACACTTAAGGGACCATTTTCCTTCTCATTTGTTACATATGGCATAAATATGATTCTCATATTTGCTCCCTATGGCTCTATTTTTTCTGTCTTTATGAGGAGCATACTTGGGAGAGAGACACATTGGGTGAATGTGTCCTTTGAGGGAGAAATTCTTCACACTTTTTTCACTACATGTTCTAACGGGAACATGAGATATGATATGGTTACCTTAACAACACATTTGTCACTTTATGAGGTGAGCCATATGATAGATGACATGCCATATGTTGATGACTTCCAACTCATCATATATGGATGTTGGGGCCCTTGTTTTTGTTTAAGTTTTGAACTCTTGGCCAAGACATTTTGAACTTTGACTCTTTTTGAGTTGTGGAATAAATACACATGGCAACCGCGACCGCGCCGCAACGACCAGGAGTTGCGGAGCTACCAAGGTGGCGCGGAAGCACTCGATAGCTGGAGATCGAGCAGAGATAAGTGCAGATGAAAGAAACACAGCAGAAAACAGAAAGTAGAACACGCAGACATCAGAAGAGAAACTGGGAAAAGCCAGAGTGAAGACACAGAGAAGCTGTCAGTCGCGAGGAGCGGGTGAATAAATGATGATCACCCGGCTGAAAAGGAAGGTTGTTGAAGGTTGAATGGATATGAGAGAAGTCGTGAGGATCGAGATAGGGAAGGACGCGCAGAGCAGCTGCGGAAGAATCATGCTTGTTCTTCCTATGGTTTCTTACTTTCTATGTTCTTCCTTTCTGTTCTAAAGTCCATCTGTATCAGACTTGTGAGTTATCAGAGAGAAAGCTATGTAATCATGTGTTCGGCTAGAAGAATAATATAAGGGAAGATTGTTGTCTCAATAAGTTGTTCATGTGTTGTAATGTGTTTACACTGATTTAAAATTTTAAGTTGCGACTGTCTGAATACTTAGTAAGTGATCTTGCATGTGTAATTTGGTATATGTAATGGATGCACTTTCTTTCTTTGGTTGCGGGTTTATTCCTTACTAGTGATCTCATCCCCTTATGCATGTGGTCGCGGCACGCCTCGGGTGAGACGCACTGCTCTCCAAGAGCGGGGTGAAAATGCCGGCGTGTTCCTAGACTACACCGGACCCCTTGTTGGCCACAACCCTTGAACCTGGGTCTTGTCCGCAAGACCTGACTTTTCACCAGCAAATGGTTCCGTTGCTGGGACCTGCATGTTCTGAGGGGATCTAGATCATGGTCTCGAGGATTTTTGAAGGAGCAATACGACGATGGTGGGATAATCATCTTGACCATTTCATTACTCAGCAAGCGGAGCTGATCAAGAAAAAGGAGGCGGCGATCAGGGAGCTTGTTCTTTTCTCTGACTCAGCTAGTGATACGTACGAAATTTTCTGGGGAAGGTTCCCCACTGACCTTTATAATTGGTTGCGAAGGTTACGAGCGACGGTGCCCCAAGAAGGCTCGCGGAAGATAAACCGCAGGTGGGCGCACGAAGACCTGGTAGCACTGCATCGGGTAGACACTGAACTAACCCGCGCGGTGGATTTTTGGGTACGGACCACGTTGGAAGGATACACGGTGGAGTTTGCTGCTGAGTGCTATCAGTCCTTCTCGAAAGCTGAGGCTGTTTTCCACTCGGGGCTAAGGGGGAAGCTATTGAAGGAGATCCCGCTGTGGGTCAAAGCCCTGATGGTGGACAAAGGGTTGATTGAATTCCACAAAACGAGTATGGAAGCGTAAACCACCCGTACTGGGGGAAGGATTGAGGGGACCGATGCTGTGTAGACAGTAAGAGTGGGGAGCGGGGGATGGATGTTGAGGCCGCATGCAAGTTGCGAGATTCACGTGCGCATCGGTGGGCACAGATCGCCGATAGGTGGCGAAGAAGGGTAATGAGAGATTTGAAGAGAAGAGAGATCGAGAGGAAGAATCAGAAGGAGGCGCCTCAGAGGACGGGAGTTATGGGTTTGGATACCCGGACAGGAGATGGGACGGCAGTGGACGTACAGTGGGTGCATGGGAGCCCAGCGACGCGAGGAAAAGAAGTAACGACTAGCGAAGATAATGGAAAGATGCAGCCCGAAGAAAGTTCCGATGATGAATGGCACGGCGTGATGCAGCAGATGTTCCAGGATCAGACGACACCCACCCCTCCAGGCAGCCCTACGTCCCACCTTCCGCATGGCCAGGATCCCGACCTTCCCCTGGTACTTTATCAACCTCTAAGAAATATTTTTATTCAGTTACAAGCATTAAGTCAATCATATAGTAGTTCAGCGGCGTCGGTAACGCCCAGTAGCAGCAGCGTTACTAGTAGTAGTATTTTCCCTAGAGGGACTGTTACGCAACCAGGACCGGGAGGTTTTATCCTGGTTAATTCTCCGCAAGTACACATGGCTGGATCTTTCACCCGGTACCCAGAGTTCTCTGGCCGGGGCAACGACGACGTAGAACAACACTGGTATCTGTGCGAAGCCATCTGGAGGGCTCAACAGACGCCGGATGCAGGGAAGTTAATAGAGTTTCAAACCACGCTCAGAGAGAGAGCTCTGCGTTGGTTCATCAAGTGGTCCGAGGCGCACCCTAACCCTGTAATTGCGGACGTGAAGCGGGATTTTGTCCGCGAATTCAAGCTTCCCCAGACAGACCAGCAGGGCATGTCCGAGCTGTGGGAAATTAAGCAGAAGGAAGGTGAGACCGCGTGGGAGTTGATGCGGCGATTCAAGGATGCGATCGGGAAGCTGAGCTACCCGATCGATCCAAACCACCAGAGGGACTGGTTCATCAAGGCTCTGCTCCCCTTGACACGAACCCCTCTTACTCAGCAGAAGATTGATAATCTGCAGGACGCTTTGGAGCAAGCCATGAAGATTGAAGCCATGGCGGGCTACCCCCGGAATATCGGGGGGTGGTGGCCCCGCAAGACCCTTCTTTGGTAGGGTTGCAACACCAGATCGCCAGCTTGACCGAAAATCTCAAGGAACTTCAGCCGGTGAGGCCAGCGCGACCGAATGTTTGGTGTACACATTGTCTGGTCGAGGGCCACGTCGCAACCGAATGTCCTCGGTTGCGCGGCGCAGGAGCAGGACCCTCGGTCGCAGCTATCCAGGGAGGTCCACCACCAGGGGGTGGTGCGGGGATGAACCCGCAGGGAGTCTACCAGCCGCAACAGACCTTTGCGGCGTTCCAACCGCAACCGGGGTCCTCCACCACAGAGTACTGTGAGATTTGCCGGACGATGGGGCACCCTCCTCGGATGTGCCCGATATTGCAGAAGTACTCCATGGTCCCGAATAATGTATACTGCGAATTCTGTGTGTCTACGACCCACAACACTGAGCAGTGCAGGGCGCTTGACGCACTTGCGGATCGATTGGATCGTCCCTCGTACAGGGTGAACGAGGCTCCAAGGGGAAGAGGTGGCGGCACGCGGGGAGGCCGAACAGGCGGACGCGGCCCGGTCAAATGCTACAACTGTGACCAGGAAGGTCATGTAGCTCGAGAATGTCCCCTTCCGCGACGACCCTGGTGTTCCCAGTGCCGGGTCAACGCCCACGCTACAGAGGACTGTCCGGAACTCATCAAGAAGTGGGAAGAGCAGGTGAGGCAGAGGGGCGCGAACCTGATAAACTCAGAACCGCGAGGGGCCGCAACCCCTGACATGCAGAATGTTGCGATAGTAACACGGGAAGGAAAGAAGACTGGAGACGATGCCCACGAGAAGGAGCCAGCACGAGTGGTTCGGCCGGCATCCCCAAAGAAGTTGATCAGGACCGAAGTCCAGAAGAAGTATTTCCAGGAGGCGGTTGAGGCATTCACCCAGTTGCGCAATGAGGGAAGGTTGGAGGAGCCCAGGCAGCCAGAATCCGGTGTGAAGAACGTCGCAGACACTACGGTCGAGGATTGGCTCCGGCTATTTCTCAGGATTGTTGATGACGCTGTGCTACGGCAGCAGCTCAAGCATGCTTTGGACGGAGCGCTGCAGGGGCGCGCAGAACCTAGAGATCAGGCGGACGCTAGCCCGCAATACGTCCCTCAATACGTGCAACGTGTCAAGCGGAACAAGCAACGAACAGGCAAATAATTCCGGCTTAACACGCAAGTCGCAGGGTTCCAAATCAGCGACACCATGTTGGACTTGGGGTCCGACGTCAATATACTGCCGCGAAAGACATGGGAGGCTCTTGGAAGGCCACGGCTAGCCCACTTGCCAATCCAACTCAGGATGGCGAACCAGTACTGCATCTTACCGATCGGCCGGCTCGAGGGAGTCGAAGTCGACGTTGCGGGGGTGAAGACCTACACCGATTTTGAGGTTATTGATATCATGGGCGATAAGGATCCCTATCCTGCTTTACTCGGCATTGATTGGGCTTTTGAGAATTACGCCATCATCGACCTCAAGAAGGAGCTGATGATCTTTGAGGATGGGGAGGTACGGGTCACTCAGCCTCTCGACCCGTATCAGGGTCCGCAATATACGAAAACAGTGGACAGTCGGGAGGATGCTCAGATGATGGACCATCTCTATCAGATGACTGCAGGGACGCGGGACGATTATATTAACCCGACCGCAACTGGCTCTATCAGTTGGCGGAGTGTGCAGAGCTCGGAGCTCGGATCCGAGCTCGCGTGGGAAGATTGGCAGCAAGGAGGGTATGAGACCACCACGCGGAGATGTGCCTCCATCGCTCAGGTCCGATGGGTAGGGACTGAGATCCGCGGATACCCCACATTATCAAACATGCAAGCAGTGAATACTTTTATTTCCAAGGTGGAAGACCGGGTCCTAGAGGAAAGCCGGATACCACTTTTGGATGTGGCCTTGAAGTCAACATCGGGACGATGGTGGAACAATCACCGCCACACTCTGTTGCGATGGGAGCGTGTGGCAGACGCTCTGCGGGCACGCTTCAAAGAGGAGGAAGGGCCCTGCATTACACTTAAACATCATGGAGCTTCTGACCCGCGACAGCATTTGCGGGCGTGCGAGGAATAGTGGCGTAACGCCAGGTACCCTGAGGAGTTGTGGGTCCATAGGTTTGTCCACTCCTTGGGTACAATTCCCCAGGCCTGGTACCTAGAGGAAGAGCGGAAACGGGGAACCCGCTCCTGGCAAGCAGTCGCGGAAAATTTCGTCTAGAGCTTCTCATTTGAAGGGGAGACGGTGCAGGAATCTCAGGCGCTACAAGCCGTCAAGGAGGTTCTGTTTTTCCGCCATCCTGAGCCCCATGAGGGCCCGGTGGCGCCACGCCCTGGGATTAGGCGCGAATTGGTTTGCCAACGGATTGACGACGATCCAGAGGATGATAGTTTGGAGGACCTTAGGCATCTCTATTTTGACGAAAAGGAGGGCGAGCGGAGCATCTGCGACGAGCCGACGACAAAAGGAGTCCATTTGCAGCCCCTAAAGACAAAGAAGCTGAACATTGGAACGGACGAGAAACCCAAACTGGCGACAGTGGGAGATTACTGGGACGAGGAGACGACAAGAGAAATTTTCAGTCTCCTCCGGGAGTATGAAGATTTATTTCTGTCATCAGTTGCGGACCTGAAGGGGATCAAGGGGGATTTGGGCGAGATGCGCATCACACTGAAACCGGGGGCCAGGCCGGTGAAGCACCGACCCTACCGGTTGAATCCACGTATCGAAGAGAAGGTCAAGATGGAGATCGACAAGATGCTGGCTGCAGATCTCATCTTTCCAGTAGAAGAAGCGGAATGGGTGAGTCCGATTGTCATCCAGAACAAGAAGGACAAAGCGGAGATCCGGGTCTGTGTAGACTACCGGAGCTTGAATAATGCTTGTATCCACGACCCGTTTCCCACTCCCTTCAGCGATGAAGTTCTAGATCATGTCGCGGGAAACGAAGCTTATTCCTTCACTGATGGGTTCTCAGGCTACCATCAGGTGCGCATCGCCGAGGAAGACAAAGCAAAGACGACATTCACCACTGAGTGGGGATCATTCGCATACCACGTTATGCCGTTTGGTCTGAAGAATGCACCGGCTGTGTTTTCCCAGATTGTCATTGCTGCTTTCTGGGAGTACATTCACAAGTTCCTGGAAGTCTACATGGACGACTGGACTGTTTACAGCCTGCTGAAGAAACACGCCTCCCTGTTGCGTGATATGTTCTACCGGTGTCGCCAGTTGCAAATTTCCTTGAACTTGAAGAAATGTATTTTTGCAGTACCATTCGGCACACTCTTGGGCCACGTGGTGTGAAAGCAAGGGGTCTGCGTTGATCCTGCCAAGGTCGCGGTCATCGTCCACATGGAGGCCCCCGAGACCGTGAAGCAGTTGCGGGCACTGCTCGGGCACACAGGATACTACAGGCGGTTTATCCGCAACTACGCCAAAATCACTGCCCCTCTGGAGAAACTGTTGCGGAAGTCAGAAGCGTTTGACTGGACGGCGGAGTGCAGGAGGGCACTCGACACATTGAAGGAGAAGATGGCGACGGCACCCATACTTGTTCATCCCGACTGGGATAAGCAGTTCCATATGCACATTGATGCGTCCGGAATTGCACTTGGAGCTGTATTGGCGCAACCCGGCGAAACGACAGTTGACCACCCCGTATACTTCGCCAGCTGACGGTTATCAAATGTGGAGAAGAATTACACCACGACCGAGTGGGAGGCATTGGCGATGGTGTACTCTCTCCAGAAGTTCCGCCACTATCTTCTGGGCGGCAAATTTACATTTTTCACGGACCATTCTGCATTGAAATATCTGGTCAATAAGCCTGTGTTGGAAGGAAGAATCTGTCGATGGCTTCTACTTTTTCAGGAGTTCACGTTTGAGGTGATTGTCAAGCTGGGCAGGTTAAATGTTGGTCCCGATCACTTATCCAGGTTGGAGACGGGAGAGAATGAAGGCCCGTTGGACGATCAGCTTCCGGATGCTGACCTCTTCCGAGTTGAAGCAGTACCAGATTACCTGGCTGACATTGCCACGTATCTGACCACGGGACAGTGCCCTGAGGATTACACCCCGCTTTAGAAACGCCACCTTGTTGTCCGGGCGGCCGACTACCAATTGATTGCGGGGCAGCTGTACAAATTGGGGCTGGATGAGGTGTTGCACAGGTGCGTTCTTGACCATGAACGGGAAGCAGTGATGTGGGAATGTCATAGTGGTGTTGCGGGAGGACATGTGGGTGCAAAACCTACCGCAAGGAAGGTGCTTCAAGCTGGCCTGTGGTGGCCGACGGTACATGCAGACTGTAAAGCCTATGTGAAGCGTTGCGATGTTTGCCAGCGGATGGGAAGGCCTTCGCACCGGGACGAGCTCCCGCTACACCCAGTGCATGTGTTGCGGCCGTTTGAGAAGTGGGCTGTTGATTTCGTTGGCCCCATCGCACCAATCGCTCGCCATTCCAAAGCCCGGTACATCATCACCGCAATGGATTACCTCACCCGGTGGGCTGAGGCGGCAGCGGTACGCGACTGCTCGGCAGAGACCGCTACTCGATTCATCTTTGAACACATCATCAGCCGCTTTGGCTGCCCACGGAGCTTGACCATCGATCAGGGTACGCATTTCATTAATGCCACGGTCAAGTCACTACTAGACACATTTATGATTCAACATCATAAAAGCAGCCCATACCACCCACAGGCCAATGGTACGGTGGAAGCCTTCAATAAGATTCTTGAAAAGGGCTTGACTAAAATTTTCAATGCTCAGCGGGACGATTGGGATGAGCGGATACCAGCGACATTATGGGCTTACCGGACCACGGTAAAACGTTTGACCAACCAGACGCCATTCCAGCTGGTGTATGGCCGGGAAGTTGTGATTCCCGCCGAGTTCACCGTACCCAGCCTTTTGATCGCAACGTCCCTTCAATTCTCAAAAGAGGCGTCACTTCGGGAACGCCTACAGGAGCTACAGGAGTTGGATGAGGCTCGATTTCTCGCGGAATTCCACCAGAAGGTTTAGAAGGCCAGACAGAAAGCATGGCACGACCGCCACATCAAAACTAAAGCCTTCCAAGTTGGCGGCAAAGTTCTCTTATACGACAGCCGGTTCCAGAAGTTTCTAGGCAAGCTCCAGATGCATTGGCTGGGACCGTACTTTGTCATCGAAATCCGCGACTCAGGAGCCGTTCGGTTGGCACAACTGGACGGTACAGTTCTTCCGGGATGGGTGAATGGCGCACGCCTGAAGCCCTACCAGGAGTAGGTACTTTCTCACTTTTCATTAATAACTCTCGCAACCGAGAGAACCCGTAGAGTAGCGTAGTTAAATAACTCTCCCGCAACCGGGATGAATGTAGGTAGTCTTTTCCAATTGTCGGTAATCAGTCAAATAACCAGTCAGTTGCGGGAAAATTACCGCAACCGACTGTTGTCGGGGCGGGCCAGTCCAGCGTGTCGCAGAGCTAGTCCAGCCTGTCGCCGCTCCAGTCCAGCGTGTCATGCACGTGGGATCCATCCTCGTGCCAGTGTCAGTCTAGGTCATTTCCGTTAGTCCTTTTGTCAGTCCATAGGATCGCTCCGATTTGCTCATAAATTCCCTTAATAGACAGTAATCATACCGTAATAATTTGCCATCACCTGCAGTTCCCTCAGCCGTCGAGTCCGCCCATCTCTCCATGACGCCGTCAGCAACTGTCAGATTACACACAGGCCTGCGATTGATCGCACGATTATCGCAGGCAAGAAAGATAGCAAGAATTAATTGCCGTTATGGAGTCTCATCAACTCCGCGCGTGCCAGCAAATGGCCCAATTTGCATGAAGGCTATCAGCAAGAGGATGACGGACCAGTTCAATTTGGAAGTTGCAGCGACTCCGGAGCATTCGCAGTATCAGAGCACACAGCACCTCGAAGGAAGTTACAGAAGAATCGTCCAAGTCTATCAGCGGCGCGCCAAGATGCCGAGAGCTCTCCTCTCAGTCCCTGAACCAGCGTTAGATAGCAGAATTCACCGAGTAGAGTCGCTGGTCGGCAAGTATGACAATGCACCATGTATGGACGCCAACTTGTCCGACCCGGCTGAGTTTCCTCACCTCCATTGGCAAATATACATGGAACACCATTACACGCCCGGGAGCAGCTCCAACAGTCGGATGCGTTCAGCATTCCGGGGCCTACAGCAGTCGACTTTGATGAATTTGAGGAGTCTTCCCGTCTTCGGAACTACAGGACTAGCTCTGCAATGTACCCGGTTCCTCCTCAGTCAGGTGCAGAACGGGTCCCTGTGGCTTAATGAAGAGATTCCGATACATGCCGCAGACATTAATCGGCTTACGGGGCTATCTCAAACGGGTGCGGATGTCTCCACTGCGGGCCAGACATCCTCCAAGCGCGCCCAGAAGTCGGCTGACGCGGACCTCTACACCAAGTATGGCACTCGCAGGGGTGGTAAAGGTGCCAAAATAGATTTGATAAACGTACCAGAAATCCGGTTCGCTTGCTACCTGATCGCTAGCAAGACCATGCGCCACTACACGAAGGGAGAGTGCACTCTGGACACAATTTCCATTGCAGAGCATTGCGTCCAGGGAGCCAGGTTGAATTGGAGCTCGTTTGTGTTGAAGGAACTCTTCGCGGCTTGCGAAGACAACTACAAGCGGACTACCAGTTTTATTTATGGGTAATTGATCTTAGCATTCGCCATGTGGAAATGGCACCTCCCTCCTATCCGGGATCCGGCGGAGACGACCATAAGCCAGCCTCTGGCGATGAAATACACCCCCTGGCAGGTGTCCATGGATCCCAGCACCAAGCAGGTGAACGCAGAGGCGTTCCGGGCGTGGTATGGGATGATGACCGATGTGGTCACTTACCAGCAACGGGTGCCCCAGCACCTGTTGGATGAATACAGTGAACAGGTGTGGTTTGGAGTCAGCCACAGCCACACTTTCATCCGGCCAACTTGCGTACCGCACCACACCTTTCATATGGCGCCCCTTCGCTTCCAGCTGAACGACAATGTTTTCCACAGGGAGGTCTCTGCGTGGCTGGGGGTTGTTCAGCACGTCCGTGACGGAATCATCCGCTACAATTTTGGGGGGATGAGGGCCGCACAGCAGCTTGCCACGACCGGCGCAGGGGGATCGTCACAATTTGCGGCGGAGACAACACCAGATGCAGCTGGGACCGCACCGGACCTGCCTGAATCGCTGGTCCCCATCGTCGAGCATTTCAACGACCAGGCACGGCGACTCAATGTGGCAACCCAGGTTGTTTCAAGTGGTGCCCCTATATTTCCTTCTTTTGCTGAATTTCGTATTAATCGGTCCCGTGGTCTCTCCAATACCGCCCCCCTCATTTCCCCCATTCCCACTAACCTGTTCACTTCTGCCACCCCCCTCATCACACCAATGGGTGAACCGGGCCCCGAACCCAATTCCTCCGACCCACCTCCATCCAAAAGGGCCCGCACTACGGTCACAGATCCAGTGGTAGATCTTACGGAGGATGATCCACCAGCCACTCCGCCCACAGAAACTTTGATTCCGGAGGAACCGCTGATTGATCCGGCAGATTTCCTCAACCTTCGTCTCCCTCCCACCTCTTTCACTCCATCCACCGCCCCCTCCACCAGCCGACCACATGCCACCTCCCCCAATCCGTCCAATTCATCAGCCACTGTGTCAGATTCTTTGATCCGGGAACTTTTCGGCGGTGACCACGGGGCGGAGGTCACCTCCAGTACTGCAACCGTGGTACCACCGGTTGACCCCGTGGCCACATCCCGAGATCCTCTTCCCCCTATATCTGTCCAGCCAGCCACAGTTGGGGCTGATTCGGCCGCCCCTTCCACAGAGCAGACCATGCAGCAGGACTGGCCGGAGCCTGATATGGACACTTCGGTGCAGCAGCAGATGCCGGTCCATCCTCCAGAGACTTCAGGCCGACCAGCCACCATGGGCCAATCTTCGCAGGAACAGACGCTAGAGTAGGGTGCACCCAGCACCACAAATGCAGAACAATTGAGTCCAGCACAGCTGTACCTGCTCATTCAGCGGGCGGCCCTCAAGGCCGAGCAGATTCACACAGAGCTACAGCGGCGGTGCACCGAGCAGCGGAATCAGATCACGGCGCTTACTGAACAGCGCAATCAGCTGCTGCAGGAGAAGACCTACCTCCAGGAGCAGGTCAACATTGCTATCCAGGCGATCTCCAGCGTATGGCCCGCTGCACGGGCTCACCATGCTCCACTTCCCACCAGAATCGAGGAGGACACTATCGCCCTACAGGCTCACCACCTCAAGGAAGTTTTCACTATTGTTTGCAGGGAGAACCAGGAGCTACAAGCGGCGTTAGCCGCACGGCCTACCCTTCCAGATCCACCCAGGGACCATTCAGGACAGGTGACTGCCAAACAGATGCAGGCAGTCAGTATGCAAGCCACTCTACATTCCACTACAGCCGCAGCTTCTGCCCTTCTGCGCAGTTTGCAGGAGTGCTCACTCGCGTTAACTGTCAAGACGTAGCCCATCGTTGCCCAGCTGCAACAGATTGCCCGGGACATTCAGGCGACCACGGACCCTGCAAGGTTAGATCAGCTCTACGCCCAGTCGGACGAGCTGGAACTTCACATGCAGCTGACTGAGGCCGAATCAGCAGCGACCAAGCACGTCATCCGGGAGATTCGTCCGCCCCTTCGCACCCATGCTGACGCTATGCACCAGCTGGATGCCAAGGCCGAGGGCCAGCTCGCCACGCTGTTCGGGGCTGCCCCGACGCCCATAGACGAAGCCGCCGCCAACCGAATCTCTCAAGACGCCGACTTGCTGATGCAGGAATGGCAGCAAGCGGTGGCGGCCTTCACAGAGCTTCGAGATTCAGCGCTCCGCCGGGTCCCGGAGTTGGGGCCCTTGTTTGAACCAGCAAGTGGCAGAGCACAGCAGGAAAGGGCGCAGGAAGAAGGCATAGCAGAGCAGAGTACGGGTGCCAGTGGGGCAATGGAAATAGAAACTGTTATTTGTGATTGACTCGCGGACGAGTCAAAGAATTGTGGTCGGGGCCTGTTGGGGCCCTTGTTTTTGTTTAAGTTTTGAACTCTTGGCCAAGACATTTTGAACTTTGACTCTTTTTGAGTTGCGGAATAAATACACATGGCAGCCGCGACCGCGCCGCAACGACCAGGAGTTGCGGAGCTACCAAGGTGGCGCGGAAGCACTCGATAGCTGGAGATCGAGCAGAGATAAGTGCAGATGAAAGAAACACAGCAGAAAACAGAAAGTAGAACACGCAGACATCAGAAGAGAAACTGGGAAAAGCCAGAGTGAAGACACAGAGAAGCTGTCAGTCGTGAGGAGCGGGTGAATAAATGACGATCACCCGGCTGAAAAGGAAGGTTGTTGAAGGTTGAATGGATACGAGAGAAGTCGTGAGGATCGAGACAGGGAAGGACGCGCAGAGCAGCTGCGGAAGAATCATGCTTGTTCTTCCTATGGTTTCTTACTTTCTATGTTCTTCCTTTCTGTTCTAAAGTCCATCTGTATCAGACTTGTGAGTTATCAGAGAGAAAGCTATGTAATCATGTGTTCGGCCAGAAGAATAATATAAGGGAAGATTGCTGTCTCAATAAGTTGTTCATGTGCTGTAATGTGTTTACACTGATTTAAAATTTTATGTTGCGACTGTCTGAATACTTAGTAAGTGATCTTGCATGTGTAATATTGGTAGATGTAATGGATGCACTTTCTTTCTTCGGTTGCGGGTTTATTCCTTACCAGTGATCTCATCCCCTTATGCATTTGGTCGCGGCACGCCTCAGGTGAGACGCACTGCTCTCCAAGAGCGGGGTGAAAATGCCGGCGTGTTCCTAGACTACACCGGACCCCTTGTTGGCCACAACCCTTGAACCTGAGTCTTGTCCGCGAGACCTGACTTTTCGCCAACAATGGAGATACTTGGGCCAGCATGATTTGCAGCGTTGGAGGAGAGATCCTTGGAGATCTAGTCTTCATATTGCCACTTGAGGGAAAGTATTTTGCAGCCCAAGATTAGAAATTTCTCTACATTTATCATAAGTGGAGAGATGGACAGTGTGGGGTAGGCTACATATTCTACCATGTGCAGATTTTCATCCCACCTACATTGCCGGAGCCAAAGGTGGATGACAACTTTCAGGAGTTGCCTAGTTGGAAGGTGACTCATTTTTCATGGCTCATAGCTTGGAGATGGAGGATCCATATGGGAAATATAGTTCCCATTTTATTTCATATCCCATTCTTCAAGGGTACCTCTAGACATCACTTTGCTATCCTCTTGAGTATTTCACTTTTACATGATGATGTCTTGATATCTGACTTGCATGCTGAGGAGGAGCAACGTGGAGGCTTGATTGATGAGATAGCGTCAATTTCCTTAGAGGAGATCATTATACAAGGATGCTACAGGGAGAGGAGAAGAGAACTCAGTCTATCCTTGCACTTGCTTGAGGAAAGGCAACCTTTGAGAGGGGAGGACTGTAATATTCCAAAATTTGCATGCAGCAAATTGGAATATTAATTTTTTCTTATTTCATCTAGGAGGTGAATAAAATGGGTAAAAGGCCCATGATTAGGAATAAGATCCTTCATAGTGTGAAAAGAATCAATGGAGTAGCTTAATTTTGCACCTTCCAGTGTGAAAATGGGAAATTGCATGAGGACAAGGTCAAGTTTGACCAAGTCAACAGTGTTGCCTAAGAGGTGTAGCTTGCATGAGAAGACAGCACAGTTTGAGGGGGAGGAATATTCTTTGTGGAAGAAACCCTAATGTGTGGGGTCTAGGGCAAAGATACATTCACTTTCATAAAAGGAGGAAGAGGCAGCCATAGTGACACATCTTGGAGCATTTGATCATTTGTCTGCTTAGACATATTTGCAGTCCCAACTGTTCAGCTGAGTTGCAATGCTGCTTAGCACGAGGGATTCTTGTTTAGGATTTCCTCTCCCTCTTGAGAGGCCTCTTGAAGGATTGCACTTCATTTTCTCCACATCTTGGCTCAAGGCCAAAGCCATTATTCAGTCACTGTGTTATTTCTGCTGAAGTATAATGTAGTGTTGCTGGGTGTTGCAGTGGAGGGATTCCACAACACCATTCCTTGTCTCATCTTTCAGATGAGGGAGATTTTATTCCTCGGGAAGATTAGTGAGGAAGGTTTCTAGAGTATATTTTCATATTTTTGCATCAAGACCAACATCTCCCATCATATACAGCACAGTCTAGCCTCCATACTGCATTATTTCAGTGCACACTTGCAGTGAAAGGTTGCACCAGCTTCTTGGAGGGCAAGATCTTCAGTGTCGGGATCAGCCTTGCATTAATAGATCCATTGGAGGAGGTTTACTTCAGATTTAGCATCATCTTCAGCCATATCCATGTATTTCTAGTATTGAGTTGCAGCTGCTACCCAGTAACTCCGACATTTCTACAGATTTTCTATTTTGATGTATATTGTAGCCAATCCTCCCGAGGATTGTGTATTATTGTTGTATTAGTGATTTCAGGGGTTGAGAGCTTGCTCCCCCACCTTTATTTGAAATGATATTGATATATCATCATATTATCATTTTGTGTGTTGCAGTATCTCCTATAAACTGCATTATTTTAGCCAGGGCTTTTCACATGTAGCAGTGCTCTTGTATTTTCTTGTATATGTTCTATTGAGGCTTCCCTTGCCTAGCTGGAGTGATTGATTCCTCCACATATTATATAAATTTTCTGCTATATCAGATATTTTTTTGCTATACATATCTTCATGTGTTCACAGCTATAGAATAACGTTGTCATTCCGTTATATGTGCTTACATTTGTTGCAGTCCCTCATCGGGCACATTTTTGAGGAGTTCTAGTAGTGGGAGATTTTTTTAACCACTCTAGAAGGATTTATTTGGAGCCTCCTCTTGGACTTAGCACTTAGACACATTTTTCTAAGGGATCCAGGTCTTGGTTTCAATTCCTGTAGCAGCCATTACTGGAAATTTCGTTTTCCAGTCATGCCTTGCTAGCTATTCCAGATTTGGAATATTACAAATTTACTAATGTTGCACTTTTGTACTCTTAAATTTTTCTAAATAGAAAAGGCTGGACGGAGAGTTATTTCTAAAATGAGCTGAGTAAATATATATATGGTACTTTTATATTATATGTTTAATTTGAGTTTCAAATGAGAAATATTTCATTGGTCTTATGATGTGTTGTTTTATATATTTGTTTTGAACATAGTTTGACATCAATTCACTTTTGAACGTGTTATGTTGTTATCATTTATATGTATATGCAATACATTCATTTTGTAAAAGTTGCGATATAAGCTTCATTAAATTGATTTAATTAACTTCTTAATTAAATCAATTATCTTAAATGTTTTTCATATCTATAAATGAATGTATGATCTTTATTTTCACTCATTGAAAGATTATTTTTGTAGATCGCACAAAGAAAAGGTTTCATCCCGGGATAGATAGAAATATATCTAAATATATAGATATAAATAGATATATTTACTATTTATTGCAAGCTTGATTATTTTTCCATTTATAAAATTCCACTTAGAGATAAAATCATTCATTCACTTCAACTATATTAAATTTGGAAATTGGTCCCACAAATCCAGTCGGAGCCACCATTCCAAATGGAAAATTGATGGTTTTTGAGTCCCCGACTGGGTGGTTTTCCCCAATGTTGTTGCACAAATTTTTGGGGCCTCAACACACTCTTAGCTAAATTTGATTTCTCTTTGAACACGATCTGCAAAGTTATTTCTTGTAATAGATAAAGGATTTCTTAAATCTAATCTTTGTCACCATGAGTGTGCTTCCACGTGCAGGTCTTCTAGCTACTAGTTTTATTACTCTCTTGTCATCTATTGGAACGATGCCTCCCACTACCCGTCAAGTGGCCTCAAAATAAGCTTAAGAAGAAAACACTTAAGAAGTAGCGGAAATTACAGATCCTACCATTCTTATCCTTATAAAGACACAATGTTTTATAGAAAAACCTTCCTAGGTCACGTGGAACGATATCAAAGACACATTAATATAAAAACAATTTCGTAAGGATTTGGAAGACAAGGAACTCTACATCAATATCAAGCAGTTGAGGATACACATGATTGCATGCAGGTTCCCAGACATGCCTTTTGCAGAGGAAATTGAATGGATTCTATCACATATGGATGATTCAAGTCTAGTTCTTCGCAATAAAAGTGGTGGTTAGTTTTCCACCTACCATGGATATGACATGCATACTCATTACAAGAGGTTGAAACCCTCATAATATGCAAACAATAGATTCTATACTATATTGGCCAATCTCAACACAAATGATATCATCAAGTTCTGGTGTTAAGAGGCTGCCAAATTTTGACAGCACCCAAATGCAGTTTACCCAAATAGGATTTTGAGGGAGGTGTACCAATACCTTATTGATATGTGATGTATATTTCATGGGAGAAAGGATGCAAAAATATTTGAAAATAATTGGATATTCATGCTCAACTTGGTTTTTACTTGAGGAAATATTCAATTAATTTCTTTTGAATTGCAACAACATGTTGGATGGGCCAAAGTAGCTCTAAGAGAAAACCAAGAACCAGAGTTTTACATGTCAGCATGTCTATTAGATGGGATATGTGCCCGATATGAATTCCTAAGGATTTATTGGAACTAGATCCCATAAAAAAAGTTGGAGGTCTACTTCCATTGCAGGGTATTGTCAGAGTTAAGTTTTATAGGGGCATATGTCAAATTGGTAGAGAATTTATTTTTAGTCATATTTCATATGATTTATGAGATCAGCGCTCCTTGCATGACCGACTAGGTGAAAGATTAATTTCATGATATCGCATATTTGTTTTCTACACCAGGCAAAACATATACTAGATTCTTTGGGCGACAAACTTCACCTCATGTTATGCCATGGTATGTGACTAACTAGGTAATCCTGCAAGAAGTTTCTTATCAGTTGAATAACGGATTATCAAGAGTAATCCATAGGAGAAATAGGGCCCCTTGGCCCACTTTCACTTTGAGAATTGAAATGTCTGAGTTGAAGACCCTCAAAGTGGAAGATGCTGAAAGACTAGAGTTAGACCGCCTGCACTTTGGAAGCGGGAAATTTCACAGGTATGATCCTAGGAAAGTTTGCAGGGAACATTGTGATGAGATAGGAAACACCTGGGCCTACGTACTAATGACTAATGAAGAATATGAAAAGGTAAATAATTGGTACAACGCATTAAGTAAGGCACACCCAAGAATTAAAGTTGGCCCCTACCAAGTTCCACAAGCTTAATATGTACAAATACATGAGGCACCACAAGGAACAAATACTCAAGCAAGCATTGCAGCTCCCAAGAAAAGGGTCAAGCATGATCCAGTAGCAAAAAATAACAGAAAGTGGAAAGTTAATCCATTGAATAAAGGAGTTATTAAGGATGAACAGGAGAAGAGAAAATTGGAGGAAAAGATGCAGAAAGAGGAAGAGGAGAAGAGGAAGTAGGATGAAATTCTTAGAAAGAAAAAAGAAGAAGAAGAATAAATAAGGAGAATAGAAGAAAAACAACAAAGGAAGTCACAGGAGGAGGAAGCAACATAGACGTTGGAAGAAGAACATATGACTCGGGAAATAGACGCAGAATTGGAGGAAGATGATGACATCTAGCCCATGGATGATGAAATAGGTTCTCTAATAGAACCTCCTCTTACAGGTGGCCATGTCCCATTTGATGAGATGTGAATCACACCTCCACCATAAGTCAGAGTCATGGACATATTTAATGTTACATTTTATCAACTGAATAAAATGATCGTGCAATAAAGACGAACATTCTTCTTGAATTATCCCCAAAATCTAGTTTCTATATCCATAGAGAAGGTGATAACTGCAAAATTTATGAGGAATCCCCAAGAAATTATGGAAGTTGATGTTTATTTTTCCACAACATCACATGATAACTGATAGTATCTCTTGAATCAAAATGCACAGTTGAAGAAAGAGTTGGCTGCAGTAAAGCAATAAGTGGAGCATATCACTGTAGAAAATCAATGATTACCTTCCAATTGTCTCAATGCAGCAAAATGGAAGTCAAATATACAGGAAGAATTGCGGCCAATGGAGGACATCATGGTGCAGTTATATGATGAAATGATACTCCTACATGAGGTAGTGTCACCCCTAGTTAGTATACAAAAGAAAGCGCAAGAATTCCTAAATATCAAAAACACGGGATGCCTTCAGTGGGATCACTTTGATAGACAAGGGGTAGAGATATCATCTTACAATAAGTGAATTAGTACTTTGAGAAGATCAAACAAGTATCAAAATAGGAATGCCTGGAAAGTACTAACAACATTATTCTACAATATGTCATTGCACTAGCTAAATCTCACATGAAACTGTCATGGTTGTGGAATAGTGTACAATCTAGCTCCAAATCCATATTGATAGAAGCATTGGAGGTAATGATGCAATTTGTAGTAGATTTTTCAGTCTTACTCGAAGTCATCGTTACAGATTTCAAAGCATGGCATTCATACATCAGCAATGAGCTCCATGAAGAAGAAAATGTCTTATCTATTTGAAAGCATATTGTCCTATTAGAAGTTTTATCTTATATAGCCACCGTCCTATATTTATTTTGTCTTTTGTAATAAGTTCAATGTAATGGTGTCCAAGAGACACATGTGGAATGTGAAAAGACACACATGGAATGTAAAAGGTCACACATAGAATGTGAAAGGTTATATGGAAGCCCATAGGTCATAGAAGTTGAAAATACATGAGGAAACTCAAAGGTCATTTTCATCGATAATAAATAGGTCCTCATAAATCAAGTAAAGGGCTTCGATTATTAGAGTTTGGCCTTGGCTTCTCTTGTATTGGAGAGGAGCAAAAGTATTATTTGGAAAAGAAAGTTGTGGCTTCATGTTCCACTACTATATATAGTGTTTCACCTATGAAACAATGTACTTGGAATATTTCATTAATAATCATAAGTTCCTCGAGCCACCACTTCTTCATGCGTGTATCGTGAATGTTGTAAGAATACTCTTGATATGTTTGCAGTATATGTTGGTGTAATACATACTAAGACTAATAAAATATTTCATTGCTTATATATCAATATTTTTGAATGAGCATTGTTATGCTTTTACGATTGTTCTTTATCTTGTGAACTAATTTTTAGGTTAATCAACATTATTTCTCTTTTTCTCGCAAGTTTCTATTAGTAGAGTAATATTACTTCCCTAAAGAGAGGCTCATATATCTTTATAGTGGTGTAAGTTTCTAGTGCATTCTACATTTGGTGTCCCACAAATATTATGTACTTGTTTCCCAGAAGAGTTTTTATGATCCCCTATGTATGTGTTGTAACCAAGGCACACATCTAAAGCATTTGCAATGGTGGTCGGACCCTATAGCCGAATGGGACTCCTACACCAAATGGTTTGAGGTCTAATTGGGACCTTTTATAAGGGGGATCTGTAGTGTGTTGGAACCATCCAAGACCATCAACATTTTGTCCCTAGAAGGAGGGAAAGATGAAAAGTTGACCCTGTGAATTTTGTTTGAATATCTTACCTTAAATGGTTTCTTCCTAGATCATAATCCCAAGGTTATTTTCCGAACCTTTAGATATTTCAATCCCCATGTAATTTTTACATAAATTGTCACATATAAAATTTTATGGCAAGGGTACAATAGTCGTCCTTGATTACGTGATTGAATTTTTTCAAAAAAAAATCAAGTGATGTTTATTCCAAAGGTATTCTTCCAAGGTTTTCACACCCATACATTGGATGGCCGTGCTAAGCAATGGTGTTATTCTTGACCTCATACTTTTGTATCCTATTTTTATCTATTTGTTAATGATCTTCATTAGGTTTTTGACAAGTATGAATATTAATATGTTCTTAACGAAATCAATCATCTTAGAATGGAATAAAATGAATCTCTTGAAAAGATTTCTCACATGTTTCTTCGCCTTTGTTATGAATTTCTAGATGAGGATTTGGATTGGAATTTTTTTTGGTGAAATTTTTTGTTTCTTAGTTATGATTTCAAGAAAATATTTTGAATTAGATTCATCGTGTATTCCCTTTTAAAAGGAATTTAAATGTATTGAAGAAGAATATGATATTCCTTTTATTCCTCATCCTCATCCTTTTGATGTTCCGTGTGTTGCACCTATTCTTATCAGTAAGTCGTAAGATCAAAGTATTGATGAGGAATAAACTTTTCTTTCACATATTTCCTAATCCTAATAATCAACCATCTTGTAATATCATTAATCCCACTGTCGATCTTCAACCTATTAATCAAGATGAATCCTTGGACAACCATTATCCTGATCATCCTGTTTCTTCTAAATTTAATGATAGTGATTGTTCAAGTCTTATGGATGAATATTTTTTCCCACGGGAAGATTCGGATTTGAAAAAGTTTCAAATATAGTTTGACGTTATCATTGAATATTTTCTTTCAGGTATCCCTTCTTTTATTCAAGATGATGACATTTTGGTATTGAATAATTTTTTTGTAATCTTGAAAATATACCTGATGGGCCTAAATTTCTACGTGAATCTTGTGAATTGAATAATAAATGTTGTTTATAAAAGTATTTTATCGTGATTTCTCAGTTTAACTCTCAAGATTTTCACAATTCAAAGTCAAGTCAAGAAAATAGGACACTTCAGCCGATGTTGATGGTTATGTCAAGTTCCTACTACCTCGATGGTACTTGTGAATATGGTTAGTTTAAAATTTTATCGCAAAATATTATCATCAATATAATCTCATGGGATGTGGATTATTTCTTGAGGTATTCCCTCTTTGTACATGTATATTTTTTAAACCCTCAAGACAGAATTATTAATTGTATGTTTAGACTTCAGTGGTTACATCCCCCTTCATGCAAATCCTTGTTCGGTGATGAGGAAACAAAGAATGATCTTAATGATTGTCAAATCCTCTGATATGACATCTCTTTTTCATCACCCATCAAAAGGTTCAACCTGCACATCAACATGGTTTGTGCTCAATTTATATCATATATTAATTTTTATTATAATATGGATATGTCATTGCTTAATATTTCTTGCCATGTTTTACAAAGGGTTTTTCCATGATCCTATAGCATATTGGCTTGAAGAGTCCTATTGATTAGGAATCATGTCTCACATCATGTTTCTGCATGCATTCAATCGAGTATTTTATGTTTGTGAACCTGGGAAATGTTTTTCTTATGGATTTCTTAGTTCGATAGAGAATTCAAGTGTGTCACACCGTTTTTCTTGCACCTTATTCTTTTTCGTGTCAGTGCAGATTTTTTTGTTGTTTACCTTTTTCACTGCAATGTATCTCACATTTATTTTTCATGAGCACATATTTTGACTCAAAAGTTGGGAGAACCTTCTATGGCCCCCTTGGAATTTTCAGTTCACTTAACCCGACCATGTAACTATCATTTTAGGTTACGATAGGTTGCATTTAGTTAGATGCACTTCATTTCTTTTTCCATTACATTTTTCAATTTCCATGTTTTTTATTTTTCAGTTTAATTAACCTTGCATGAGAGTTGGTTTTGAGATTCAACAGGATGTGGCTAATATTTTGTGAAAGTAAAGTTGTGGTCACATGCATCCCTTGGCTGATTTGTTACCTTCTTATTTGATTTTGTTTATAAATCTTTAAAGTCAATGATTTTGGGATGTTTAATACGATCCTTTCAGCCGAGAAACCATAACAGGAACGGTGTTGACCATATCTATTTAGGATTCTTGTTCCTACACTATCTTGTTCCTACAGTAAATTTTTTTTTATTAATGGTGTTCTTCTTGCTTATATATTTGAACAGAGAAAGATAATGGGTAAATATTTAGCATGCTAATTATCATAGGTTTATAAAATTGTCTATGAAGGATCAACCTCTTATGCTCTCAATAATTTAGGATCCCTCTTTTTCCATATTCTAAAAAATAATAACTGCCTAAGAACAGTTCAATTACTAAAAAAATAAAGGGTGAAAGAAGAGAAAGGATTTCTACGTATATAGGTGCAACAAGTAACTTCGTAAGGGTACTATCTAGGATCATTGACAGCAAAACAATGCTTGTGTTCCTAAAGTGACTCTGTGGGGAATTTTCCAAGGTTGTTGGCAATGAAGCAATAGTAGAGATGAAAACTCATACTCTTATCATTTTTTAACTTGTGATTCTATATTACCCTCATTATTATTGAAACAATTATGACACAGCTATATTTATGTTGTGTTATGTTGAGTAATGAAATGTAATATTCCCAGTTAGCTTTCATCTAGTTGGAATATTTAAAAAAAAAATTGCTTCTTAGTTAGAAGAATAAGAGGGTAGGGAGACCCATAAATCTCCTTAGTAGGAATAAAATCACTCCAAATGTGAATGGAGGTCATCAAAGTAGCTGGATAAAGCACCCTTATGTGTGAATAGGGGATGAAGCATGTGGAATGTGTCAACTTTGACCAAATCAATAGCACTGGTGTGGAGGGAGTGGACATTCAATGAGATATTGTGCAATTTTGGAGGGAGATTATTTGCATGGGAGTAGTGGCTTTAATGAGTGGGGCCCAAGGTGAGGAAGCTCACCAAGCATATAAGGAAGGGAATGGCAGCCATGGAAAGCATGTTTTGATTATTATTTTTATTATGGTCTGTTATGACTTGTTTCTCTCTTCATTTTTTTAAAGGAGACTGCAGTGTTGTTTAGCACGAGGGTATTCCCGAGTGGTAATCCCACCCTCATCCTCGGCATACTTTGAGAGCCCACTCAGGAGATGTTATTGGGCTACATCTCCACATTCCAACATATAGACAAGCTAAAACTTTCTTCTACAATGCAGTTTCTGTTTAGAATTGTGCTAAGTTGCAGGGTGCAGTAGTGGAGGGTTTGATAGGGCTATTTCTGAGCTTATTTTCAGTGGAGGAAGCATTCCTTCCATTGGGAGGACAGCAAGGAAGTTCCTTGGGAATAATTTCATACTTTGGCACTAGGCCAAGCTACCACCATCCCCTACAGTGCAGTTTCAATCTTTCATTGCATTATTTCAAAGATCAGTTGCAAGGGAGGTTTCAGTGTCTCATTTTGGGTGTTTTCTTTTCAGTGAAGGGATCAGCCTTTCACTTGAAGAGCCCATTTGGAGTATTTCCACTCAATTCTTCATTCTTTCAGCCTCCTCCTTCTATGTGCTTCAGTTGCAATAATTCTTTAGTCCTAGGGATGTAGATCACCATTTTATATTTTGTATATTTCCAGAAACCCTTTCTGGGTTGTCTAGGAAAAGTGTTTGGGAGCATAGATATCCATTTTGAGCCTTGTTTGAGCATTGTATTATCAGATCCATTTATTTATATTTCCATCTGCAGTGTTACTCACTAAAATTTTGTTGTATTGGCTTTAGTATTTTGTGTAGCAATTGTATTACATGTTTTGGTTCTTTTAGGCATTGGAGGCTTCTCTTGCCTAGCTTGAGGGACTTCATCCCCAAGATATTGTACTCATTTGATGATTTTATACTTAATACCATGGATATATCTTTGGGTCATATGTGATGTATTGATATTTACTATTGTTTTCCATTATTCTGTTCAATATTACTACTTTTCCTATTTTGGAATATTACATGAAACAGGGAATATTGTATCTTTAATTGGGTAAAATGGGGAGTTGAGGAAACTCACTGATTGAATCAATACTTCTTATAAAATTGAGACTTCATGCATAAAATGAAACCAAAATAGGAAATTTGGGATTATCCCAGTGTGTTTCCAAGTGTTATTGCTGCAAAAAATACCCTCCAAAATATATTCCTAATCTAATTTTGGAGCCTACATGAACTGTCGTTCCAAGCTACATAGTGTCGCCACGATGTTGTTTTTACTAAACTTGTGTCACCTCTACCTAAGTAAAAGTTTCTAAGTGTTGTCACCTTATATAACAACCATACCCTCAATGATTTTATGTTATACTAATAGATCGAGATATCTCATATAGTATTATATAGCTATAGGACTATATAGGTGTATGAAATATTCTATACTAATAAACTAGTAGGCAGATTATTTCATCTAGGGAGGATCCAAATAGTATATTATAACCATATAAGAGATATTATTAGGTGATTAGGAGTGTTCATGTCATCTTGTCTAGATATAGGAAAAGGCCTATTTTTCTTGACTTAGTAACCAAATTTTGTGACATGCATCACACAAAAAAAAGGGGGGAAAGACAATTTTTTTTTAATAAAACCACACTCTTTTAGCACAACATTTGTAAGAGGCACTGGTGGATGAAATTGTGCCCTCCTTGGGAAAATTTTCACTCTAAAATAACATTCATTATGCTCTGGTTGAGTACACTCCTTCAGAATGAGTAACTACACCCTAGTGGAGCACACTCCATCAGGCTCAGTGAGTGTGTCCGCTAGTTGAGCACACCCCTTCATATCAAAGAATTGTTCCATCTTCATCCTCATGCATGATATTTCCTTGTTGCATGTGGATGCACTCCTAAAAAATAGGATCCCACTTCACTTCATTTACCTATCTCACTCATTCGTCGACAAGTGGGGAGCATACATCGCTTTGTTTTCCATGTAATAACTTTATAATCAACTTAGTTAATCATTATTTCACACAATCACTCTCATCTGGGTTGAGCGGACCTCTTTGAATCAAGGAGCTCTTCATCGATTTTCATTCCAAATAAGTTTTTTCATGTCAATTCTTTTGCTTGCCTTTGATGTTTTTTGTTGTCTATCTTGCTTTCTTTGCTCACATTTCAACTTTTTTTTAGCTTATTTGTTAACATTTTAGTCTGTTCTTTCTAGTACAAGTGTCATTATGATGTTGTAGGTTGTGATTGTCTACATTTTGTAACTCTTCACATTCTGGTCATGATTGTGTCATAATCTATAAGTATTTGTGAATCCTTCCTCTTAGCATTCTAGTCATTTTATCTTGTTTTTGGACCTGTTTAAGTTGTTCTTGAATCATTTCAAGCAAGAGTACACTTCTGGAAACAAAGGCCTTGCTATCTTGGAAATTTTCTCCAGAGAAAACCAATTTTTCCTCTTGACCGCACTCCAATTCATCAAGCCACTCTTTCTCTCATAAATGGTTCCCTCCTTCAGTGCATGGCACACTATGAAGTAACATCACATAAGCTTCATCCTCCAAACTTGTTCCCTGTGCCCTCCTCGGTCTCTTTGAGCGCATAGCGCACTCTGAAGGCTCAAATCTTAACCCATTCATTCCTTCGGTGTGTGCCCTCGCACCCTATTTCTCACCCTTGAGCACACAAGCACATCCTGAACCAACACTGATCCTCCTTTATTCTTTTAAATTTTTCCCTACACCCTTGAGGTGTATCTCTCTTTTACTTGAGAAGCGCACCATGAATCCTCGCGTGAGCCTTTTTATTTCCTTGTTTCTCTGACATGTGCCCTCTTTTTCCTTGATGCATTTTTCTGGAATTTAAACTTATCTTGCCCCGTCTTTGATATGATTACACTCTTAGATACATTTTATTTCTCTTTGAACATGATCTACAAATTTATTTCTTGTAATAGATAGAGTATTTCTTAAAGATAATCATTGTCACCATGAGTGTTCCTCCACGTGAAGTTGTTCTACCTACTAGTCCTATTACTCTCTCATCATTTGTTGGAACAATTCCTCCCACTACCCATCAAGTGGCCTCAAAATAAGCTTCAGAAGGAAGCACTAAAGAAGTAGTGGAAATTGAAAATCCTACCATTCCTATCCTTACATAGGCACAATGTTTTATAGAAAAATATCCCTAGGTCACTTGAAAGGATATCAATGACACATTCATGCAAAAATAGTTCCCTGAGGATTTGGAATACAAGGAAGCTTGCATCAAAATCAAGTTGTCTAGGATACACAAGATTGCATGCATATTCCCACTCATGCCTTGTGAAGAGGAAATTTAATGGAACTTATCACATATAGATGACTCAGATTTGGTGGTTCACAGTGAAAGTAATGGTTAGCTTTCCACCTACCATGTATAGGAAATGCATACTTATTAAAATATTGTTAAACTAGCATAATATGCCAACAGCAGATTATATACTAGATGGGTCAATCTCAACACAAGTGATATCATCAAGTCCTCATGTTAAGAGCCTACCAAATTCTGACACCACCCAAGTGTAGTTTACCCGACAAGGATTTTGGGGGAGGTGTACCAATACCTTATTTCTATGTGTTCTAGGTTTCATGGGTGAAAGAATGCAGAAGTATTTGAAAAAAAATGGATATTCATGCTTAACTTGGTTGTTTATCGAGAAAAAATATTCAATTGGGTGGATATACTTTCTTTTGAATTGCAGCGACATGTTAAACAAGCCAAAGTATATTTAAGAAAAAATAAAGCACCAGATTTTTAAATTTCATCATATCTATTAGATGAGATTTGTGCCTGGTATGCATTCCCGGGGATATATTGGATTTGGACCCCACAAGAAAAAAATTTAGTCTAATTCCATTGCAAGGTATTTCCAAAGTTAAGTTTAAGAGGGGAATATGAAATATTAGCAGAGAATTTTCTTGCAATCATATTTCAGATAATTTCTTAGATCGTCCCTCCTTTCATGATTGACTAGGTGAAGGAGGAAATACATGATATTTCATATTGCTTCTCCACACCAAAAGGCACATATATCAGATTCTTTGGGTGCCAAACTTCACCCCATGTTATGTTATGGTATGTGACTAACAAGGAACTCATGCAAGAACTTTCTTATCAATTGAATAAGAGATTGTCAGTAATACTCCATATGAGGAAGAAGGTCCCTTGGTCCACTTTCCATTTAAGAATTGGAATGTATGATTTGAAGAGCCTCAAGGTGGAATATGTTGAAATAGAATATCTAAACCACCTACACTTTGGAATTGGTAACTTTCATAGGTATGATCCTAGAAAAGTGTGTAGTGCACATTATGACAAGATAAGATACACCCGTGGCTATGTACCAATTACTACTATAGAAGATGAAAAGCTGAAGAATTGGTACAATGCATTAAGGAAGGCACACCCAAGAATTAAATTTGGTCCCTCCCAAGTTCCATAAGCGCAATATGTATAGATACATGGGGCACCACAAGAAACAACTACTCAAGAAAGCACTGCAGCTCCAAGGAAAAGTCTCAAGAATGATCTAGAAACAAAAAGTGGTAGAACGTGGAAAGTTGATCCATTAAATAAAGGATTTGTTGGGGTTTAAAAAGAGAATATAAAATTGGAGGCAAAGATGCAACAAGAGGAAGAGGAGAAGAGGATGTAGAATGAACTTCTTAGGAAGAAATAAGAAGAAGAATAAGAAAGGAGAGTAGAAGAATAATAACAAAGGCACTCACAAGAGGAGGAAGCAACACAGAGGTTGGAAGAATAATAGATGACTCATGAAATAGAAGAATAATTGGAGGAAAATGATATCATCTAGCCCATGGATGATGAACTAGGTTCTTTGGCAGAACCTCCTCTTACAGTTGGCTATCTCCCATTTGATGAGATGAGAATCACACCTACACCAGAACACAGAGTCATGGATGTATGTATTGTTGCATTTTGGTAGATGAAGAAAAGGATCGTGCAAGAAAGATGAATATTCTTCTCGAATGATCCCTAAAATCTACTTTTTTTATCCACATAAATGGTGATAACTGCAAACACTAGGAGGAATATTGAGGCAGTTATGGAAGCTAATGTTGTTTTTTCCACAACAACACAAGATAATTCAGAGTACCTCTTGAATGAGAATGCATAGTTAAAGAAATGTTTGGCTATAGTAAAGTAACAAGGGGAGCATCTCAATACAAAAAATATGTTAGGCCCATATAATACTAATGTATCCCCCTTATTTTTATTATTAGTGTAGCCCCCTATTGTTATTGATGTTCCCATGTATCCCCCATGTTTTTATTTTTGTGCCCCATAAAATCCCACTATTGTTATTTTTGTGCCCTTACATTATTATTTTTATGTAGGATCTGATTATAATGTGACCCCATTAGACTCCTATAGATACCAAGGAGGTCTTATCATTTGTATCATCCAAGAATTGTTCATTATGTAATGTAAATGTTGAGAAATCTAAAGGGAGATTATTATAATTATTTCTCTTTACTTGATTAACTGCTTGTGATGTAGTTTTACTTATTATTTTTGTTCCTTATTATTATATGTTTGAGTCATAAAACAACTACCAAAACCAGAAGAACAAGAACACAAAATATAGGTTACAAGCTAGGGCCAAAACCTCTCCTCTTGAGAGGAAAACCAACAAATATCTTCTCTAACTTATAGATTCTTCAATTGACGAATTCCATGACCTTAATACTAATACTAGTGCCCTCCAATACCAATACCAACCTCTTCATATGATGGTCTAACCTTGATCCAGTCAAACCCTCTCAAATCTCTTCTAGTAACATTTTTTTGACTTTATATTGCAATATTCTCGGCCTCCACTGTAGATCTGAAATTTTAGCCTCACTACAATTGTTATTGCCACATGTGTGAACTTCGATCTTCCTTATGAGCCTTCCTTTGACCTTTTCTTTCCTTTCTATGACTTATGGAGCTTGAGGATGGCCCTTGGTGACCTTTTCTTTAACTCCTACCCTCATTTTCTCCAAAATAAAACTTGTAGATAGAAACCCTAGATCTATTGTAGAAACTCTAGTCCTCCTTAGCACATGTGAGATAGAATAGCCCAAAAAAAAGTATCATTTTCATTTCCTTCTTCTTCCTCTTCCTTCATTTGAATGAGTGGTGATTGAATATGTCTCAAGGAGGATGAGTTCTCTTCTATATATAGGCTCTTCAAGGTGGACGTGGCTCTTTCTTTAAGGCTGAATTTCTAGCTGCCATGTTGACTAGGTCTTGGAGGGTATTCTGAAACTTTTAAAGAAAAAATAATTCTCTTTACAGGTTACAATGTGCCCGATGGGGTCTTCAAATTATGACAATGAATCTTTTACATCTTTACCTAAGACAAACCCTAGAAGCATTCAATGGTTTCTTAACCTTTAAAATAAAATACCTTGAGCATGAAACACATGCTCTAGAAATAATAAGAAGAAGAAGAAGAAGAAATTTTCTTTCATTTTACAATTTACAAGATTTAAAAGTACATTTCATACTTATGAAGATAGAACCTAGTTACACATTTGTCAACGCTCCCTCTTAACTAGGGAGGTACTCATAAGAGGTACACGGACATTCTCAATCTGAAGTGATCTCATAAGAAGATTCATATTGGTAACCCATATGTCTAACATCATATCAACTAGCATAGTCACATAACAAGGCCTTCACTATTGACTCTATCTCTCCACAAGTGCAAAGCACAATGTTGGTGAGACCAATGATTTACAGAAACGATCATTATTGTCTCTCAAGGTGCATACTCCACCCAGGTGTTCATCGAGTATAACCTTCCTTGGACTATTCTTCTCTTCAATATCTAGTCCACAAAGAATATCATTCCACGACTACTCTTATCTTGGATTCCGTACCTCATCCTCAAAGAGTATTAGATGCCATATGGTTACCCAATCCTCCATTCTTTCTTCCTAGGTGAAGACAAGAATGATGTTCATATCTCTCCCTCTCAACTGGGGAGGATATTTCAATCAAACCAAGCTTGTCTCTTAAGTACAAAATCTTCTTATTAGGAAGATATTTCATCAATATGTCAGCTACATGCTCATCAGTGGAGATATATTGTAGCTGCAACACACAATTTTGTACTAGCTCCTAAATATAGTGATACTTATTGTTTATATGCTTAGTATTTCTATGAATTACTAGTTCTTCATACAATCATATGCAACTAGCATTGTCACAATGTATCATTATAAGGTCTATCGATCCTTCGAACAGGTCAGACAACAACTTCCTCAACTAGACCACTTCTCTGCTTACTTCACATGTTGAAATATATTCAACCTCAACAATACTCAAGGAAACTTTTTCTTGCTTTCTGCTCACCTGTGATATCATGGATGATCAAAGAATAAAACATCCTCCTGTAGTGCTTCTTCCATCCTACTCACTGCCTCCCTAGTCAGAATCTATATATACAATTAGATGGAAAATATTCCTCATATCATATTTTAGGAAGTCGTGGATAGTTCCTCATAGATATATCAGTCTTTTTTATATCCAATTATCATGCTTTGGATCTACTTGGAATTGACTAAGAATATTTACTGCAAAAGATATGTCTAGTTGAGTATTAACTAAGTACATTAGTGAGCCAATTAGTTGTCTATACTTGGAAGGATCCACAGGGCTTCATTTAGAACTCCTGAGTCTTTTCAAATTCATGATCATCGGAGTGGTCATAGTTTTGCAATCCATCATGTCAAACCTTTTCAACATCTTGACCACATACTTACCTTGAACCTGATAAATTTCACCTTGTCGTTGCTAGACTTCTAGTCCCAAATAGTAATGCATCAGTCCTAGATGCTTCATCTTGAATTATTCTACTATTTGATTCTAACATTCTTCAATTTGACCTTCTACACGTTTCAAGAAAATATAATCTACATACATAAGAATGATTACAAGTTCTCCCTTCACAACCTTGATATAAAGGTTTAAATCAACAAAACATTTTGTGAATCCTATATTTTTAGGTATGCATCCATTTATCATACCATGCCCTTGGTTCTTTCTTGGGGCCAAATATTTATTTCTTCAATATGAAAACATATTTCTTCCTTACTTTAACTTCAAATCCCAAGGGTTTATCTATATATACTTCCTCACCAATTGTGACATTGAGGATCGTAGCCTTGACATCCATTTGGTGTATGTTCCATCCCATCGATGCTACCAAATAGATCAATGAAAGGATCATTATATACCTTCTTGTCAGAGAAAATTTCTCTTCATAAATGATGCCTTCTTGTTGAGAGAATACCCTAGTCAAAAATATTGCCTTATACTTATCAATGCTCACATCTACCACATATTTAATCTTATAGATCCATTTGGAAGTTACCACATATTTGTCTTCGGTCCTAGGTACGATCTCCCAAACTCCATTCTTCATTATAGAATGATATTCTTCACTCATGGCATCCTTCCATTTCTTATGGTTGACATATTCTTCAAAGTTGGATGGCTTTGCTTGTATTAGTTGTTTCATGCATGTTGCATACCTATAATATCACTTGGGTTTATGTTAAACATATGCATGGTAACCACACATAAGGAGAAACTAAACACACATAGACAGAAAGATAAGCGTGAGATATTTTACTATTAACCATAGATGTGATTTTATAGTACATTAGGTGCGACACTTGGATTCCACATTCCAAGGTCACTTGGACTCCTTTATGACTATTTGGCTTCCCCACCTACCCGTTGAGGATTAGGTGTCCAACATTCCCCCCTTAATCCAAAGGGGTATGTGTGAGTCCAAGAAGATAGTTGTAATAAAAATCTGCAAAGTATGCAGGGCAGCACTTAGGCTGAATTAGCTCTCTGAAATGTTCGCATAAAGAGGTGGTTTAAGGATGACCACCAACACTGGAACGCAATGCTTATTACAGTTCCCGGAACTCTTCCAAATCTAGCAAGAAGATGAGGTATTCTGCTAGAGGAAGTGTCCCTCATAATTGAAGAGGGAGACCTTCAACCTAGAATTAGGGAGGTCTACAACATGCGATGGTTTAAAGATGACCACCATTGCTGGAATGCTTAATGCATTTCCCGGAACTCTACCAAAGCTGGCAAGAAGCTGAAGTCTTCTGCTAGAGGAATTTTCCTGAATTCTTTGAAGAGGAAGAATATCAACTTCGCATGGATGCTTTAAGGTTTTCCACCAACCAAAGGAATGCTCATGGGCATCCATGTCTCTGGCTACAACTCTAAATCTAGAATTATAGGTTGTGGCTCCAGCTTGCTTGATGTGGCTTTGAAGCTTGTAGATGACCACCATTTCCCCCCCTATCAGGTACAAGGTGAGATGATGGTGAAAACTCAACTACAAGATTTTTCAATATTCGAGAACAAGTTCTGACATGCGACTTAAACATTTTCTTGGTTTTTGATGCCCACTACCAAGAAGTGATCCATCCAAGATGAATCTTTGTTCTTGCAGGAGGCTTATTTTTGAATAATTTGTTTCAAGAGTGGGTGTGCTGACCACAGTGCTTTCATGGGTGAAGATCTAAACAATGATGTTTCATATGTCCAACACGTTCACAGTGTTGGCATTTTACAATCTGTTGTTGCTGCTATGAAATTGGAGCAAGATTTGGAGGACCTACAGGTGAACTATCATAAAGAAATCCGGAACTCTGAAATTTTATGGGCTTGGAGTATTCAGGAATATGAAAGAAAAAATCCTTGTCATATCCAAGACCAATTATGTGCTTTTTATGGAAAAGCTCTTCCCAAGGTCTAATGATGGGCTTGGGAAGTGTGGGTTGGATGTCTGCATATTTTTGCATATGCGCTCTTGAAATGGGTACTGAATGTGAATCAACATCAGAATTATTGGCTTGTTGCTTATGGGAGTTTGTTCCAATGTTCTAAACATAAATAGGTTCAAAATGATGGCTATGCTTCTGTAATTATTCTTGTTGTAGCTGAGATTCAAGCTGCAAAAACTCAATCTGTTATTGTGCATTTTGCAAAGAGGTTTGAATATATGTGAGAGTGTCTTTTTTTACTTTAACTGTGTCTTCAGCAAAGCATAGTATCAAATTATTTAATAACTCCAATATTGTACTAATTCTGGTCATTTTCATAAGTACTACTCCGAAGAATGATGAAATTACAATAATTAATGCCTAGAATTAGGCCTTAAGCTCACGACTCATTCCAACTTGTAAATGGAAGGTACCCTTCGATGAACAATGTAAATAATGTGTGTGCTTTCCAATCATGCAATAAATATTGGAAGATTTATTTGTTCTTCTCAAGTAAATCTAATCAAAAAAGCACTTCAAAACTCGAGAGAAGCAAACATTTGGGTTGAGCTATATGAATGATATTTATTGTATTTCTCCTCTTGCTCAATCAAATCAAATCAAATCACTTGTGCTTCGCCCCCAAGAACAAGAGAATCCAAAAGGCTTGAACCCAGCTTATTGGAAGAATAATGGACCATCCAGTTATTGTTCTTCAGAATAAGTGGCAATGGCATTCAACACGTGGAATTCAACCATCACATAATGAGATAGATGTAAAGCACAACTCAACGCTATTTGTTAAGCATGAAGCAACATATATAAACCAACGCACATGTAAATATTCAATCAATCGCACAAAGCAAAAAGGACCAGGTTTTAGTCAATGGAGCATAGAGAGGGTTCAACGCGTAGAGAGTAGAGATTGGAATATGAATAAATGCATACAATTCCAATGCACAAATAACTTTGGCAGAAAATAAGCCCCAAATATCCACATAACTTACAGTGTTATATATGTTGGCTAGATTTCTGGCTATATTTTTTTGTGTGGCCAATGACACTAGTCTGGCTCCCACTGTACAGCTCCAAACGTTTTTCCTTCTAATTTTTTGACCTTCAAATTAATGATTCAACGTAGGTTCAGTTCAACATAAATGCATTTAAAATTACTCTCAAGGTTGCATTCCATGCTGATATCAACGCATACAATTATGCATAGAGATTGAAACTTCATTCACCATTTTTCTAGTGTAATAACTTCACCACATATGTAACCAATATTTTTTTCCTTACACTACAATGCCTTTGTGGAATAATTCAACAATTCAGCGAGTAGTTTGAACTTTTAAATGCAACAACATTCTCCATGAACGAGCCCACGAACACCTCTACATTCAAATTATTCGATGCTTCAAATTGCAGCACATACAAAATTTGATACCCTCACATTATTTGTATTCCCTTTGACCAGCATATGCACGGACTTCAAGCATCCAACCAACGGAACAACGTACTAATCAGTGTTCAAAGCAGAAAATTTCACTTCACATAAGGTTGGTTTTCAACTAGCTCAACTCAACAACATTCGGGTGGCTCAAAATACAGATTGACTATATTTTCAGAGACCCACAAACATTGCTCAATGTACAGGATTTAATGATGACCCACAATGGTGTATCCGAAGTGATGAATGAATACAGGCTATAGTCAATATACTTACAACTCTTCTACATCAAGAGAGACATCGTGAAACTTTACTTATAAGAGCTACGAGTTTATTTCTTCCATTAGATAGTTTTTGGATCATTTTGTCTTCGAGTAGCCACAGAGTAGAGAAAAATAATTGGTATATTTTGGAATGTAAGAGGACAAACTATTGTCGAGCTAGACCATGGAAAGCCCAGTTCATGTATGCAGAGAAAGGGGCAACTGGTTGAGTCAAGATGTGAACGAGCCACACAAAAAAACGTTTCTGAACAGGAGAATAAACCGAGAGATGTGGTATTTCATTTTTTTATTTGGAATTGTACGCAGAAAAAACCAGCTCAAATTTAGCTCAAAGATGGCGGGGCTATTTCAAACAAAAGAGTGTAATGACAATGAAATTTTCAATGTTATTGTTGCAAGCAGGAAGCAAGGCATGGAGATATAGTGGAGAATGGCAGATCCTTTACTGTGGACATAAAATGGTAGAGCCATTACTGACAGGGCTTGACATTCTAATGGAAACTAGGCTCAGATGACAAGTCTCTGCTCTTACAAATACTCAGAAAGGGACAAAACCAACAAGGAGGAGAGCGCATGTTCACAACATGCACAAAAAGGCCGATGTAAAATTGTCAGGTGCGTTAGGTTGGAAGAGCATTAGAATACTGTAGACGACCTATAACACTAACAAAAATTTGGCACAGACAATTTTACCAGAGACCAGGCAAGGAAAATTGTGCACAAATGTAGAGAGACACCCAAAATCATTGCACCACAAACTAGTGGTTCAAACTTGAGCAAGGCAGGAAGGAACCAACTCCGATACCATGTTAAACTCAACAATGGTGAGCACGGTAAATACACAATACACATAGAAAGATAAAACTTTTATACGCTATTACTCACAATGATACATATTTATCATACATGGAGTGACCCTTGGATTCCATATTCCAGGGTCTCTTGGACTTCTTATGTCTGTTCGTCCTCTAAACCTACCCATAGCAATGGAAGTACATGGCCGACACTGAGTAGAGTGTGGGCGATGTCAATACTACACCATGGTAGTTACTTCTATGCCTGTGCAGCGCCGATGAAGGGTGGAGTGAGAGAAGAAAAGGGTGCAGCGGAGTGTGGGAGACAATGTAGAGAAGGAGAAGGTGATGCCAGGAAGGGAGGTCGAGTGGAAGGAGCAACAATATAATAGAGCAGAGCTGTAATATATATGACAACATTATAGCATTTAAAAATCTGGTGGGCAGCGTTAAAAATGTGGTGTGATAAGACACTAAGGATCAACTTGGCTCTCAACTAGGTGGATAGGTCGACAAACGAGTTGGTGGAATGGAGCCACAGTAGTAGCGAGAGTGGAGGGGAGTGGACTGTAATGGCATAGTATGAAGAGTCGATGTGATAATAGCTACTGAAGCAGTGTGGTATGGAGGAGACAAACCTCACATGAAATTCGAGCGGGAATGTGATACCAGGTCGGAATATCACTCCACCTCTCTGCGTTCTGCTTCTGAATGATAGAGGTGTTTCTTTTTTTTAGAGCACTCATCATTCCAATCGACTCTTCTTCTTTTTTTGCACTGACAACTTTATATAATGATTCCTTGAATAAAAGTGACAAATTTATATATTAAACCACACAACAATGATTTTCTCTTCACTTAGAACCATCACATCTAGAACGACCGACTCTCAATGGAATGACCATCTCAATAATGGTTCAAAACAATTTTAATTCAACATAAACATGATTCAACACACAGACCGAGAGTCATTTAAGTAACTCCATAAATTCAAGGGATGCAAAGAAGGTTTACCTACTCACAAGAGCTTCAGTGCACAGCTAGTCGTCAACGTTGAACCATTGGCTCTGGCAGAAAGCTAAAATATTGACTAGCTCTAGAGGAAGAGCGCAGTCCGAGAATCTTGCAAGAGAGCACCTAGATGGGGCAAATATAGCTGACAAGCCAAATAGAGAATTGATCTAGAATCTGAAAATTCTCAAGCCTAGCCTAGGCTTTGATACTATGTTAAACATATGCATGGTAACCACACATAAGGAGAAACTAAACACACATAGACAGAAAGATAAGTGTGAGATGTTTTATTATTAACTATAAATGTGCTTTTGTATTACATTAGGTGTGACCCTTGGATTCCGCATTCCAAGGTCACTTGGGCTTCTTCATGATTGTTTGGCTTCCACACTTACCCATTGAGGATTAGGTTTCCAATAGTTTCTTTCTTTATCTAATAGTTCCTTTCGTTTCTCCATGACCTTCAGCATCAAGTAGTGTAGATTTCAACTATGTAGGTGTCTTTCTTGATTTAGGGAGGAACATAGGTTGAATAGGTTCATTAGGACCCTCATATTCATTATGAGATTCTTCTTCTTCCCTATTAACTTCCTCTTCAAATACCGGAAGTTCTTCATCATCAGAGTCCATGGGAAGATCCTTTGATTTCTTGAATGTGATACTTTCACCAAATATGACATCTCGACGTGCTTCTATATGGTGTTCTTCTTTTATGTAGATTCTATATGCCTTAGAGGATTTTTTTTAGCCAACAATTTTTCCTCTCATGCCCGATGGATCCAACTTCTTTCTTTTGTCCTTTGGTATATGAATATATATGGGACACCCAAATATATAGAGATGGTCTATTTTTTTTTTCTTCCCAGTGAATTCTTCTTTGAGAGTTCTATTGTTTAGTGACCCGTGGGGACATCGATTTTGAATTTGTATTATTGTCTTCCTGGCTTCTCCCCAAGGAGTTAGATCTTGATCATGTTACATCACTTTTATACTTTCTTCAATGGATCAGTTCTTTCATTCTGCAACTCCATTTTGTTCTATATTGTACATGACTATCAACTCCCTCTTAATCCCATAATACTTATAGAAGAATATAATTTCGTTGGATGTATAATCTCCACCATTAGTAGATCTTAGTATCTTGATTATTTTTCTATAAGGTTCTCCACTTCAGCTTTGAATTCTTGAGCTTTTTAAATACTTCGTCCTTAGGTTTCATAAAGTAACCCAAAGTTTTTCTTCAATGACCATATATAAAGGTGACATAATATAGATGACCTCCAACTGATTTACAAGTAATAGGACCACATACATTGGAGTGAACGAGATCCAATATTTCTTTTGACCGTGAAGCATTGCTTCCAAATGGTCTCTTGGTATTCTTACCTAATGAACATCTGTTACATACTCCTTAATGATATTATTTCAATTTAGGGATTCCATCTACTATGGAACTTATAGTTGGAAGGATTTTGAAATGAAAATGACAAAATATTCTATGCCAGAGTTCACATGGGTTGATTTCAATGTGAACCAAAGCTTGTGCTATAGGAGAATTTGACCTGTAAAGTCTTCCTTCTCGAATACCAATTACTCTAGAATTCTCTATGCTTGAATTTTTACTCCACACTAAAAATTTCCGATAAATTAAAGCTACTCTATCACCCTTATATTCTAGACTTGAAATGGAATCGAAGTTCTTATGAAAACCTGGAACAAATAAGATTTTCTTGAACGTGAATTTTGTTTCCATATTTGTCTAGATGCACCACTATCAATTACCCAAATTCTCTCTTCTTAGAACGTGCCAATGAGCGCACAAAAGAGACATTCATCTTTAGCCTTGATTACTTCTTTGTTTGTAGTGAATAAAATATTCCATGCTTCCTTGATGAATTTATTGAGATATATTTCTACCTTTGAAGACTTCTTGATGAACTTCTTCAATGTAGTGGAGATACTCATAATTCCCTTAGCGAATCTTACCTCTAATACCATGTTGAGAAATGTATAGGGAAATTATTATAATTATTTCTCTTTAATTGATAACTATTTGTGATGTCTTTTTACTTATTATATATTTTCCTTATTATTATATATGTGATTCATCAAACAGATAAAATAACAATAATAACAAAAGCATAGAATATAAGAGTCAATACAGAGCAAAAACCTCTCCTCTTCAGAGGAAAACCCTCAAATCTCTTCTCTTCCTTATAGATTTTTTAATTGACAAATTCCATGATATTAAGACTAAGACCAATACCCTCCAATACCAAGACCAACCTCTTTGGATGATGTGATAACCTTGGTCCAATAAAACCTAGAAAAATATCTTCCAGCAACACTTTTTTTACCTTCTCCTGCAAGATTATCGGCCTCCATTGCAGATCTAAAATTTTGGCCTCCCTACAGTTGTTACTACCACACGTGTGAACTTCGATATTATTTTGAGCCTTCCTTTGACCTTCACTTTCCTTTCTAGGACTTTTGGAGCTTGATGATGATCCTTGGTGACCTTCGCTTGACCTCCTAGCCTTATTTTCTCCAAAATTGAACTTGTAAATAGAAACCCTATATCTGTTGAAAAAACCCTAGACCTCCTTAGCACGTGTGAGAGAGACTAGCCTAAACAAAAGTATCGTTCATCCTCTTCCTTCTTTGCTTCCTTATTTTTCCTCTTCCTTCGCTAGAATGAGTAGTGAGTTAATATGTCACAAGGAGGATGATTTATGTTCTATATATAGGCTCTTCAAGATGGATGTGGCTCTTTATTTAAGGTCGAATTTCCAGCTGCCAGGCCGACTTGGTCTTGTAGGGTATTCTGGCACTTTTAAAGACAAGAATAATTTTCTTTACAAGTCACAATGTTCCTGATGAGGTATTCAACCTATGACAATGACTCTTTTTACTTCTTGACCTAGGAAAAACCCTAGATGTGCTCAATGGGTGCTTTGCTTATAAAATAAAATACCTTGAGCATGAAACCCATGCTCTAGTAATAATAATAATAATTTTTCTTTCATTTTACAATTTACAAGAATCAAAAGTACATTTCATACTTATGAATACTGAACCTACTTACACATTTTCAATAGTAAATGAGGTTTCCCCCTCAAATAGGAAAATGTTTAAGTCGTTGATCTATATTTTCTTTTTTCCTTTAAGCTAGTTGCATAACATCTGGTATCAGAGCTTTGGATTCTAGGGTTTCGCTTATTCAAACAAGTCATCTTGTCATTTTCAATATAATGCTTTTTCTATGAGGATTTAGAAAATAAAATTGCAACCACGTGGAGACAAAATATTGGTGAACTTTGTGTACAAATTTAATATCTTGGTTCGTTATATTTTCAGAGATATAATCTGAGGAAGTTATGGTTTTGTAGGCTCTAGAATTTATTCTCAAATGGGTGACCTAGGGAAAATCATTATAATTTTCTCTCCGAGAATTGGATTTGAATTTCATAAAAAGTGAATGAAATAGAACGAACTTTATCTTTTTAGGTATAATTTCCAGGGTCGAAGGTCAGAATAGTGACACTTGGCACTTCGTACAAGTTCATTGTATTGAACTACTCTATAATCGGGTCATCATGGGAGATTGTGAATAACTCTTTCTTGAAGAATCCAATGTCAGTATGACTTGTGGTGTCGGAAAGAAGACTCAGAGGGATACCAAAGGATGAAATTTTAGATCTTGGAGAACTGAAATTGTATAGATACAATAGTTTCAATATTTAGCTCCTAAAAATCAAGAAAAAGGTGTGTATTTTTTAAAATTTTGCATAACTTTTGTTTGAAAATTTTGTTTGAAGTGATTCAAAGAACATAGTGAAGCATAGATATAATTGTTTTATTCAAAAATGCCTCGAAACAAAAAAATTAAAACACCTAGTAATCAACCAGGATTCTCTTCTATGATGCATGAAGAAGAGTAAGTGCAACATGATATATCAAATTACGAGACCAAGTGCAACAAATTTCTCTTTCGAAAAAAGTAACAAAAAATGAATTGGAATCCATGATGAATGTTAAGATAGTTGGTATACAAATGGATATGGGAGTTAATATAGATGGTATAAAAAGGGATATGGGAGTTTTGAATGATGATTTAAATGTATACATGGAAGCAATGATGAATTTCAAGATAAAGGGGTTAAAGTAAGGTTTGGAAAAGTTGCTAGAAGAAAGGCTTCCCAATGGTGACAAGGTAATCCATGAAAATCATGATGAGAACAAAAGGAATATGAAATATGAATTTAGAGACTATAATTTTGGGTTTAATAACCACCACATTCCAAAGATCGATATGAGGATGTTTGATGGAAAGGATTCAGTAACATGGATACTACAGTTGGCGCAATATTTTGATCTCCATGATGTGGAACACATGTAAAAGGTACGCATTGCATATTTATATTTAGGACCTAATAAATTTGTATGGTATCGATGGATTTTTTCTTGTAAACAACTTATCAATTGGTTATTTTTTACGAAGGAAATGATAATGAATTATGAGGATATAAAGAGCAACACCTTCTTTAGCCAATTGATAAATCTCAAACAAAAGGGTTCAATGGAGGAGCACATTTAGGACTTCTAAAAATTGAATATAATGGTAACTAATATTCTAGAGGAGTGTATAATTGATGTATTCATAGGCACTTTGAAGGATAACATCCTATATGAGTTTCTCATTTGGGAACCTGATACATTAGAGATGGAGTTCAGGGTGGCAAGAAAAGTTGAAAGAAAAATTATGGCAACAAGAAAGTCTATCACTCACAACTATAAAGAGGGAAGTGTTGTTGATCATAACCTTCCAAAACCTACAGGGTTGACGCCACAAATATTGGAGGAAAAAGGATCAAAATGGATTTGTTATAGTTGTGATAGAAAATACACCTAAGGTCATAAGAGTGTTGAGAAAAAAAAAATTTACATAGATTGTGAAGAGGAGGAAGAAAAGGAACAATCCTACATCAAAAGAGGAGGATATATACCAAGAACCAACCCCATAGAAAGAAGAAATGAAAAACTGAGACAATGAAAAAATGTTTGGAAGGATATATTTGTTTCTTCATATTAGATAAACAAACACAATAGGTCAAGTGGTTACCTCTAGCTAAATGGTGGTATAAAAAAAATTTCCTTATTGCAGCAAAAATGACCCTATTTATGGCACCTTATGGATATCATCCACCGCCCATCACATATTATTAAGATAAAATTCAAGCAGTGGAAGATCACATTGAGCATCAACAACAAGTTATCCAACTCTTAAAGGATAACCTCACTTTGGCGCAAAATCGAATGAAACAACAAGAATATCAGCATCATAGTGAGAGAAGTTTTGATGTAGGAAACTAGGTATTTTTACGACTACAACCATACAAAAAAAAAAATCCCTCGAGCAAGCTAAGAAGGATAATAAATTATCACCCACGTACTATGGTCATTACAAGGTGTTTCAAAAGGTTGGTACTATGGCATACAAATTGGAGTTGCCTTGATCTTCCCAAGTACATCCAGTTTTTCATGTTTCATGCTTAAAGAAGGTTATTGGTGACAAGTTCCCAGTTCAAACAGGGTTTCCATAACTTTATTAAGAAGGAAAAATCATATTTGATCCTGAAGCAGTCATAGAAACAAGAACCCGACAGCTACGAAATCAATCAATTTTAGAGTATCCCATTAAGTGAAATAACTTACCCGCTGAAGATTCCATATGTGAGGATGATAAATTTATTCAAAAGCATCTGGAACTGCTCAAATGTTGAGGACAACACTTTTTTGAAGGAGAGGGGCATGTTAGGTCGTTATAATACGAATGTATTCCCCTTATTTTTATTATTAGTGTAGCTGCATATTGTTATTTTTGTGCCCATGTATCCCCCATGTTTTTATTGTTATGCCCCATAAAATCCCACTATTTTTATTGTTGTGCCCTTACATTATTATTTTTATGTAGGCTCTAGTTATATTGTGACCCCCTTAGACTCCTATATATACCAAGTAGGTATTATCATTTGTATCGTCCAATAATTGTTCATTTATATAATGTAAAGGAGGTTTCCCTCTCAAATCATGAAATTTTTTAAGTCGTTGATCTATATTTTCTTCTGTTCTTTGAGCTGGTTGTATAAAAAAATCAACGATTGTCTTCCTATAGTCTCAACACAACATAATGGAAGTCAACTATACAAGAATAATTTGGGCCAATGGAACACATAATGGTGCAGTTGTATGATGAAATGATACTCCTACATGAGGTAGTGGTACCCCTAGTAAATATACAAAAGAAAGTGAAGAATTCCTAAAGCTCCTAAAGGTGGAAAATAGAGTTGTCGATCCAATACAAGAATGGGTTTCCAAATACTCTGAGGTTCTACAACAATTGGTAAGGAATGAAAAAGTTGTTGTTGAGGTAGATAGAGTAAAACTGAGACTCCATATTCAGAATTACATCTATATAAGTGAACAGTAAGCTAACATTATATCTTCTTATAGTAAACTGCACAATGGTTTGTAGTCCCTAGCACAGAAACATGAGATGCCTTCAGTGGGATCACTTTGAGAGACAAGGGGTAGGTATAGAATTTTACGATAAGTGAAGAAGAACATTGAGAAAATAAAAAAAGTATTAGAACAGGAAGGCTTGAATATTACCAAGAACGTTTTTCTAAAGTATGTCATTGCACTAGCTAAAGCTCACATGAAACTTTCATGGTTGTGGAATAGTGTACAATATAGCTCCAAATCCATATTGATAGAAGCATTGGAGGTAAATATGCAGTTTTCAATAGATGTGTCGATATGAATCAAAGTCATTGCTAAATATTTTAGAGAATGGCATTCATACATCACCAATGAGCTCAATGAAGAAGAAAATGACTTATCTATTTATCTATTTCAAATAATCTTGTCCTATTCGAATTTTTGTTTTATATATCCATTGTCCTATGTTTATTTTGTCTTTTGTAAAAATTTTAATGTAATGGAATCCAACACACACATGTGGAATGTGAAAATATGCATGTGGAATATAAAAGGTCACAAATAGAATGTGAAAGGTTATATGGAAGCCCATAGGTCATAGAAGTTGAAAAGTCATAAGGAAACTCAAAGGTCATTGTCATCTATTATAAATAGGTCCTCAGAACTCAAGTAAAGGGCTTGGATTCGCAGATTTTTGCCTTGGCTTATATTTTATTGCATAGGAGGAAAATCATTTTTTGGAGAAGCGATTTGTGGTTTCATGTTCCACTATTAGATCTAATGTTTCACCTATGTAGCAATGTACTTGGAATATTTCATTAATAATCAGAAGCTCCTCGAGCCAACACTTCTTCAGGCATGTATCATGAATGTAATAAGAGTACTCTTGATATGTGTGTGGTACTTTTTGGTGTAATACATACTAAGACTAATGAACTATTTTGTTTCTTAGATAAGAATATTGTTGAATGAGTTTTTTTTATTCTTTTACGATTGTTGTTTATCTTGTTAACTAATTTGCAGATTAATCAACAAGAATTTCTCTTTCATTCGCGAGTCTCTCTTAGGATAGTAATATTACTTCCCTAATCGAAGGATCATCTCTCCTTACACTAGTTGTGGAAGTTTCATGTGAATTGTACATTCAGTGTCCCACAAAGCTTATGTACTTGTTTCCTAAAATATTTGTCATGATCCCTTGTATATGTGTTGTAACCAAGGCGCACCTCTAAACCATTCATAGTTGTGGAAAGACCCTATAACCAAATGGGACTCCTACACCAAATGGTGTGATGTATAATTGGGACCTCGTATCGGGGATATCCCCTGTATGTTAGCGACATCCAACACTGTTAACAGGAAATTAAAGAGAAAATAAAGGAAAATGAAAGAAAAGAGGAAAAGGAAAGGAAGAGACACTGAACATTAATGATAAAAGGGCATCTGAGAAATAACTAATAGATTTTGTTTAATTTCAGTATTTTGAGAGCTTTATTTTTGCTAATGAATAAATTGAACCCCAAGAGGAGAAGATAGATCACTTGGACACAAGCAAGCAAGAAAATCACAAGAAAATGAAAGAAAGGGAAAACAAGGAGAAGATTCGAAGAGCATCTACAAAAAACATATTTTTGTAGGAAACAAGTTTCAAGTGTGATTTCCTTGTTTGGATTTGAATTCATGATGTACGCATTTGATTTACATGATTTGTTTTTTGTCATTGGCATGGGATTTTCTTGGATCAACAGTGTTTACAACCTTTCCTTGCCATTTCTTGGATATCCATGGTGTGACGGGAGTCATTCTTGGTTAAGCTTTAGATTGTCGAAAGATATTTTATCTGGGTGAGGTGCTCTCAAGAAAATCCCAAGGTCGTGTACATGTGTGCACTTTGGTGAATTTCCGAGGCATCCAACTCAGGGCAAGTGATTTGCTTAGAAAAAAGATTTATTACTACTTCTAGATGCCATGATTAGTTTTGTTTTGGTTTATCCCATGATATCCCACATTCACGCTTTGAATATGTCATGGGGGTGATTGGTTAAAAGAGATATTTGGTTCAACCCAATCTATGTGTTATCATAAATCAAATTTCATTTCTTATTAAGAGAGTCGTTTAGCATAGGTTTCATTTTCTTGTCAAATTAGTTAATGAGATTGATAAAATTTTATGAATGGTTCATTATCCTAAGTTTAGATAGTCCAACTTGTCATGTCATCATGGTCAAATCTATCAAAATCCACCAAATTTCTCCATGCATTAGTTTAAAATTTGGTTCTAGCCACCTGTCTGTCTTTCCCTAAGTCCACAGTGAAGTTAACAGAAAATAGGTTGTTTTCACTACGGACTCGCCTGACCAGTTCATAGAGAATATTCCATAATTAGAATAGAAACTGATACAAAATCATGTTTTTGTGCACCGATAAAGGAAATGGTGAGGTGTCGAGTCTTTAGAGGTTAAAGGTCAATCTAAGGTCACGTGATCAGTTAGAAGAGTCATGCAACATGCGTAATCATAAGTGGTCGCTCATCATTTCCCTTAACCTCTCTCATTTATCCTTATCCCTCTCATATATGAATTTTAACTTTTAAATTCACCTTTGAAAGCTATTTTCTGACATATTTCATTCTACCTCTATGTATATTTGTTGTTATCACCCTTAAGAATTCCAACTGTGTTTGCAATCTACTTATTGTGCAATTCATTTCTTTATAGGTGGCATAGCATCAAGAAGGCCAGCGCAGTGTTAAGAGAGATGGTCATGCATAAGAATACTAATAAAGGGGGCTCGGTTGTCAGATATGAGCCCATGGATCTAAAAATTCTCAATGAGGAAGCCTTCAGTAATGTTGGGTGCATGATATTCTACCAGAAATTACAAGGTTTTCATGCCTAGGTTTCAAAGGGCTTTGCAGTGAATTTCGTGGGCACTGCATCAAAGGTGCGTGTGCTTATTTTTGTGGTGTCACCTCAAACAATTGCCCAAGATACAGAGATTCTGAGGATGGGAGAAGAGTGTTTTAAATCCACTAATTTCAAGTTACAGAACTGTGATGAAATCATGAAACCTAAACACATTGTAGTAGATATGACATATAGAATTCCAAGGAGATTCCCTAAATAAAACTACTCCAAACTATGGCTTGTAATTAAAAAATACTTCACATGTGAAGGAAGGTTCCATATGATTTATCAATATCATTCTAGACTCTTGCTACATTTCACTGGTAAGCAACCTCTAGACCTTCCATTTTTCTTATTTAGAAGCCTAGGCAAGATGTCAGACAAAGTTCAAGCTAGGTCAAACGGTAGTGAAACTTCAATTTTTCATCATGGGTTGACTAAGCTACTTGTGGTGGAGGAGTTAAAAAGTTTAACAGAGACTGGGCCACATTCCTATTTCTTAGTGGTTATGAAGTAGATACTTTAACACCCAAGAAGACACCTAAATCAAAAGCTACTCCTTCAAGAAAGAGTGACAAAACTATAGCTGAAATAGAGGGTGTAAATGAGGAGGAAATGGATCCCATTGTAGAGCCTATGGAGATTGAAATAGAGCATGTACAGGAAACAGAAGTTTCATGGCCTACACCTGCAAGTAGTGAGCGAAAGACCAGCAAGCAGAGTAATGGAAGGATAACAAGAAGTCAAACATTGGGAAAGGTAACCTTGAGGATATTCTTCAAGCCATAAAAATAGAAGAGACTCCAGTGGTCAAAGTTTTAAAAATCAAAGGAAGCAAGAAGAAAAATAAGGGTCTTACTGCAAAAAAAACTTGATTTCTCAGGAGAATATGCAGGGTATATGTTCCAACCAAGAAAACCACTCACTGGGTTGCAACTTGCCAAAGGTGTCATGGCTAGTATAAATACTAAAGTGACATACAAAGGTAAGAAACCTATGTTAGAGGACATCATTTATTTGTCTCCAGCAAAAGAAGAAATCAGTGTGCAGAGGAAAGGTAAAGAGAAACTTGTTGAAAAAACTTAGGTGCAACTTTTAAAGGAGCAGTTAAGAGAAGCCACGGAAGATGTTATTGAAACCAAGTTGGAATTGCAGGAAGCCAAGCTAGACAGAAAAATTATGGAGGAATTCGAAGAAAAATTAAATGAGAAAATCAATCACTATGATGAGTCTTTGACCAATTCCAAGAAATTGTTGAAAAGAACCCTTCCTCTATGCAGGGTAATGAAAAATACAAGGAAGAGGAATATTTGGTTGCAGGTGGAGATCAAGAAACTTAAAATTCAAGTGAAAGAGATAGAAGAGAATATGGAGATGATATAATCAAACCTCAAGAGGAAAGGTTTAAAAAAAATAGTCATAGATGAACTTGTGGAGACTGAAGCCCTTACTACCAAAGCTTAAGCTTCTAAAGCTTGAAAAGTGGATAAATTACCTTTTTGATGTTTTTTGCATCATTTTGAATCATCACTAGCAAAGCCATAAGAAAAATTTGAAGAAGGAAAGCACAATTTTCAATTATGCTTCCAGTTAGGCACATTCGTAGCATGTCTCAGGCTTGAATCCCATAAATCATTATGAACTCGTTGTAGGATTTTCTTTCTATAAATCACAGGTATTGTCATGATGAAGGTATCTAAAAGTTTGTATTTAGTTATTTGGACTCAATAAAAAACCTCAGATCAGCAAAGGGATAAAATAGGTGGCAGATATGGTCAAATTCAAAGTGATACAAACTTTCGCTACGGACTTGCCTAAAGTCCCTTGTTTCTGCAAAAAAGAAGTTTTTGGAGATTTTTCAAATTTTGATGGTATATTTGGGATAAGCCAGCCACGTGGAAAGGTCAAGGTTCATCATAAGAATTTTTTTATGGATACATGATCTTCAACCAATATTTTCAGTTTTCCAACTCATCATGAAGGCACTCATCAACCATCATGACACCACCTCCTAAAAAGTAGGAATATAGGTCTCCTGACTTGGTGGGAGAAATTATTTTTTGTTCATGGTCAGTGCCACCCAGGCACGTGACTTTTCTTGATGTAAATATGCAGTCTTAAAGTTTTTTGATTTAATAAATAGGTTACAGAGTCCTATTAGGTCTCTAAGTCCTAAAATCAGTAGCTGTCACTTTTATCTCCATGTAATTTTCTTATGGTTAGATTAGGTGTCATCAAAGAGACTCGAAGGTCAAACCTTGTTGGCAGAAACAATGTAAAGATGCCTAAGCCTATTCATAGGCAGATTATTGAATAATAGAGGGTTGATTGATGTTTACTACAGAATTACTATTGTAAAAACCTCTCATCAGTAATATACATTGGAAATTGGCTTTTATTCACTTGAGATTCATTGATGTTTTCATGAGTGTTTGTCTTAAATATTCTTTATTTTTATCTTTAGTACTATGATGTTTGATTACTTAGAATTCATGTATGACATTATCTAACTTCCTCCAAAAATTATACTATTGTGTATCTATGTATGTTATATTTTCATCGGAACATCTATATGCCTCAACTTCCATTAGAAGAGTTCATATGTCATTGAGTTCTTTTCACTGACTCCATATGCACAATGGTAGTGATTTCTCCACATCTCTCACCTGCATAAAAATGCACTTAAAACAATATTTCAAAGTTATCCATCTATTGAAATGCATTTAGAAAATATCATTCTATATCTTTGAGAGAGCCCTCTCAAGCTGAAAAAGGCTAATTTTCAGGTACAAGTAGTTTTGAAAGAGTTACTCTAGGTTGACTGGTGAAGAAAACCATCTATACCAATTCAGAGATAACACTATGGTCGGGTGGTACGTGGAATTCCGTCACTTGGTTGGATCTATGAATATGTTATTATGTGTCATTACTTATTGAGATAAATGAGCACATGTATTGGTTATTCTGTTGATTTTATAGCTAGTTTTTCATTTCTTCATTTTGGTTAAATGTTGGTTATAAGCAAGGTTAAATGATGTGCTCTTATTATGGATCTTATTCATGATTTCAATAGGTTATTGAATCATCATATTAATGTATGAACTAACAAGTGTTTTGTAATATTCCCAAATGGGAAAAGCAGGAATATAGTGCAAAATTCTTGAATAGAAGTGTAAAACATCATATAAAATTATGAGACCAATATGGAGCCTTTTCCATTGATCATAACAGCAGCATATATGTATAAAATAATGGGCCACAAACCATAAAACATGATACAACAAGCCTCTAATAGATAAAACTCTCAATATTGAGGTGATGCAACTATATCAAAATGCCGGAAGACTGCTACAGCACAGTCATAAGTTCAATGCTACAACAAATGAATACACAAAATATGTATGGCTGATATATGCCTCAAAATATACAACAAATGTAGATCTAGGCTCTATACAACCTCCAACAAAGAACCCAAAAAAGGGTTTTTAGAAATACACCAATATACAAGATATGAATCAAAGCCCTAGGGCTAAAGATTCACTGCAACAATAAAACTGGAAAGGTGTCGCTAATATGATAACCCAAAGAAAGTAGCCTCCTCCAATGAATCCTCTAGATTAAAGGTTGATCCCTTCACTAGAAAACCTCCTCCCCAAATGGTGTACTGAAACCACCCCTGCAACTCCTCCCTAAAATAACGCAGTCCAAGACAGAAATTGCATTGTAGGGGGAAATGATGATGTTTCCTAATGTCAAATGTTGCAATAAGGCTCAAGGGCCTTCCTCATGAACCTCCCGATGGAAGGAAACCTTCCTCCACTGAAATAAAGATCAGAAATCACCTGGATCTATTCTCCATTGCTACAACCTGCAACTCAGCACATCTCTCAATAGAAACTGTGTTGTGCCACAAGGCTGAAGCTTTGGCCTAATACCTAATTGTGGAATGTAGTGAAAAACTCTTCCTTTGAGTCTCCTCAAGGATAGAGGTGGGATTCCCACTCAGGAAAACCCTGTGCTAAACATCACAGCAATCTTAGCTAAACAATTGAAGAAATATATATGTCTAAACAGACCATATAATCAAAATATCAAATACATAAACATGAATAACTATGGTTTCCATCCTCTTCCTTATATAAGTGGTGAGCTTCTTCACCCTTGGACCCACTCATTAAAGGCACTACTTCCATGCATGGAGTCTCCACCCAAAACTGTGTTGTCCCATATTGAATGCCACTCCTCCATGACAGCGTTGTTTCTTTGGCCAAATTTGACCCAGTCTATGTGTTCCAACCCCTTTTCACACACAAGGGTGCTTAAACAAGCAGCTAATAAGTCCTCCTTTCACATTAGCAGTGATTTTATTCATATTACAGAGATTTATGGGTCTCCATACCCTCTTATTCGGCAAATTAAGAAGCAAAATAAAAAATTAATATTCCAACTAGCTCATGGCTAATTGGGAATATTACAGTCCTCCCCTACCAATTGTTGCTTGTCCTCAAGCAACTGAAAATTTTAGTGATACAACTCTTCTCCTCCTCCATTGGTGACACCTCCATGTGATAAGCTTCCCTCATAAGCCAAGTGTCTCCCAATCCATCCTTCCATGACATGCTCCTCCCAAGTTCTCATGAGATGCAAATGACTCATCCCACAAGGAAGAAAAAGTTCCAATGTGGCAATCATGGTTTGCCCAATGTTCTCCCTGAAAAATGAAGCATAAGAAACATGGAGAATATCTCTCCCAAAGGTAAAATCTAGTCCTTCCATCCTCCCTCCATTCGTTCCCATAATAATAATAAGAACATCATCAATGCATGGGATCAAAACCAAGTACACATAAACATCCATATGAAAAAATGGAGGTGGGTCATAGTCCCACATGTGGAACTAGCACAGTATATCTATCGACTGCATCAGATAATGATATGGTAAGTGGGTTCCCCACCACTTAATTTCTTCCATAGTCTTCTCACATATTTTGAGAAGGTGAGAAATGTTTGATGCCTTTGGAGTGCACCCTAAATGATATATCATCTTCCTATATCCTCCTAGGGAGTGGCCATCCTCAACATTGTTTATGGCCCAAAGTTGACCATGAATTTTATAGGGAAGAATGATCCTTCTTGGAGAAATGGCCTACACATGTATGGTAAAGGAATGAAAATATTCATCATATAAATCATTATGCATAAAAACAAGATCTTTACCATATACTCTGCTCATACAAATGGAGTGGCTCATAGATAGATCCCCTCTAATTCCCAAAGAGGAAAGAGGTGGTTGTGATAACTCCTTCAAATATTTATGTATCTCCTCCATCTCCACATGGTCCATGCATCTCCTCAAATGCTGATATATCTCCTCTTCAAGGCCTTTGCAAGCAAACCCCTCCATGATAGTGTGATAGGAATAAATGTGGCTGAAAATAAAATCCTCATGTGCTACATGTAGTAACTTCTCCTTGAGCTTGGAAGCTCTAGATAAAAATATCCTACCATGACATTAGATGACCTCATCTTTCACTGAATATCCCTCCTCTTGTAGTTGGTCATCTAGTATCATGCAAGTAAAAATATTCTTGAAATAATCCACCAACAACTGGGATTTCCAATATGGATCTACTCTCCAAAGTGACAACGCTGATGATCTATCATATAAATCATTTGTCATATGGCTTTCCTCCTCTTTGACATCTCCCATGCCAAAGTCACATAATGGAAGGTTTCTATCCTCCCTCTGCTGCTCCTTTCTCAGCGCAAGATATGAGATGTGAGTGGGTAATGATGATGTTGGGGTAATGTCTCCCTCCTCCTTTAGTCTACCCAAGACTCTCAGTGCTATACCATGACTTACCAATTCTCCCACTCCTTCTGGATCTATGAGTGATGCTCCATGTTGTGAGACACTTCTCACAAAATTCTGATCAGGTGGCCTCCCAGGTGGTTTGCCACAAAACAATAATGTCCCATGGGCCAAATTCATGTGCATAATAGATGGGACTGTTAGGTCCTTGCTTCCACTGTGCAAATCCATCTTTGTTTTCTGTGTGGAAGTTGTATGTGAGGGATATGTGTGCATGCCCTTAATCATTTGATTTTTTCCACTCTTTCTATCCACCCTTTCCATCTAGAAAGTCTCCCAATCTATGGTGACCTTCCCCAAAGTAATCAACCACTGCACACCCAATATCACATTGGTGTTAGGTATGTCAACCACAAAGAAGTGATCATTCAATGTATATACCCCCATGGTGACAGATAAATATGGAACAAAATGCATGCACTACATAGTTCTAGCTCCTGCGACCAAAATAGAAAACCCCTCAAAATCATCAGTGGGTATTGCCCTCCTCTGCATTAGTTGGGCATCAATGAAATTGTGGGTAGCCCCACTATCAATCAAAACTGAAACCATCTAATCTAAGATGGAACCTCAAACCCTCAAGGTCAAGTACTTGGGTACTCCTCTCAATGAAGCAATAGCCCCTCCAATTGGAGCAAATACCCCGTCCCCACTTCCTGGTGGTGGTGGATCATCTACTACTATACCAACGTTGTGACCTTTTTCTGGTTATTCTTATTCTTCCTCCTCATCATCTGAGAAGACCTCTATATATTGTGCCTTTCCTGCTGCACATATATGTCTAGGTGCCCATGATTCTTGGCATGTGAAGCAAAGGTTCATTCTCCTCAAGTCTCTTCAGACATCATCACTAAGAGGTACTTTACTTTGGCTCTCTTTTGAAAAAGGGGCCTTTTCATATTTTCCCTTTGATGGAAAAGTGGGCTTTTGTTGAAATGTTTCCTTTGCTTCTGGAAAGGCATCTTGTAGATCTCTATCCCTTTCAATGGCATCTTGAAGGGTAGTGGGCTTGGTTGATTTAGCCAACCCATGAAGAGGTTCTTCTAACCCATCAATAAACATATAGACCCTCCATGCTGCAGATAAATCAAGAACCATAACAGAAAGTTTTAGAAATTCAAAACGTAAGTTTCTGGATTACCTAATTGTTTGAGCTTTGCTAGCCCCATGAAAAGTGCCTCTAGGTCTCTTTGATCAAACCTCTCCACCAACCTCATTGTGAACTCTGAATATGTAGTCACATTGGCATGACCCAATGTAGACAAGCCATGAAACTACCAATCATGTGCCTCACCCTCAAGGTGCAGCGTTGCTATCTTGATGGCATCCATCTTTGGTAATTTTTTCAACTGAAAGTAGATGTCTAGATTCTCTACCCATGATTTGGCAGTGCCTTTAGATGACCCATCAAAGTTGGGTAAGAAAAATTTGCTCATAGTTTGGTTTAGATCATGATTTTGTATGAATCCTCCACCTCTGTGGTGATGCCTGGGTCTCCTATTGTCCTTTATCTAACAAAATTCTTGAAAAATTAAGTGATCCTTGAATCTATGAGATTGAGACTCATACTCCATGAAATATTCTTCAAGAGTTTCTTGTTCTGGAAACCATTCATTTCCCACTGCTAAGAATCTAGGCATTATAGAGCGTTGGGAAACTTGCTACAGATTCATTGGTTGATCACTCCAGTGATGAGAAATGTTAGAGCCTTCACCATGTAGAAACCCTTTAGGGGATTCCTTGTATCTATCCATCCTCATTTCCTTTATTTCTCTAGCAATTTCTTGCATAGTTCGAAGAAGATGCTTTGGGAACTCCTTCTCCTCATCTTCTCCTAATAAATGGGTTTAACCCTTATCTTCTTTATCATCTATATAATCAAACTTCCAGTTTCTTCTTCTGAGATACCTCTTCTCTCTATCTTTGAAAGGATCTCCTTCTTCTGATGACATATTGGCTTAAGATGCACAGGATGAGCCAAGATTATGCACTGATACCACTTTAAAACATCACATAAAATTATGAGACCAATATGGAGCTTTTTCCATTCATCACAAGAGAAGCATATATGTATAAAATAATGGGCCACAAACCATAAAACAAGATACAACAAGCCTCCAATAGATAAAACCCTCAATATTGAGGTGTTGCTAATATATCAAAATGTCAGAAGACTACTACAACGCAGTCATAGGTGCACTACTACAACAAATGAATACATAAAATATGTATGGCTGATATATGCCTCAAAAGATACAAAAAATGGTTTTCAGAAATACACCACTATACAAGATATGCATCAAATCCCTAGGGCTAAAGATTCACTACAACAATAAAACTAGAAAGGTGTGGCTGATCTGATAAGCCAAAGAATGTAGCCTCCTCCAATGGATCCTCTAGATGAAAGTTTGATCCCTTCACTAGAAAATCTCCTCCCCAAATGATGTACTGAAACCACCCCTACAACTCCTCCCTAAAATAACACAGTCCAAGACAGAAACTACACTGTAGGGGAAAATGATGATGTGGCCTAATACCAAATGCTGCAATAAGGCTCAACGGACTTCCTCACTAGCCTCCCAATGGAAGGAAAACTTCCTCCACTGAAAGACAGATTAGAAATCACCCAGAGCTATTATCCACTGCTGCAACTTGCAACTCAGCACATCTCTCAACAGAAACTACATTGTAACCCAAAACTGAACCTTTTTCCTAATGCCTGATTTTGGAATGTAGTGAAAAAATCTTCCTTTAACGCTCCTCAAGGGTAGATGTGGGATTCCCGCTCGAGAATACCCTGTGCTAAACAACACTCCAATCTTAGCTAAACAGCTGAAGAAAGCTATATGTCTAAATAGACCACATAATCAAAATATCAAATACATAAACATGAATAACTATGCTTGCCATCCTCTTCCTTTTATAAGTGGTGAGCTTCCTCACCCTTGGCCCCCCTAATTAAAGGCACTACTTCCATGCATGGAGTCTCCACCCAAAATTTTGTTGTCCCATAATGAATGTCACTCCTCCATGACAGTTGTTGATCATGATCCCTTTCTCATAAAATTTCATGAACAATTTGGCTTAAAGCTCTCAAATCTCCCTCTTGCAGCCTTGCAAAACCATTCTCAAGCCTGTCGTTATCATTTCCCACCTCCAAAACACCATATCAAAGGCTGGAAATGCATGTTTAAAAATATTTGTGGCATAGCCCCTTCAGCCAAGCCTCCGCCCCTTTCTTCCACAGGACCGAAAGCCAGAACCGAGAGTAAAAGCACTGGACGCTTATCAAAGAGTATCGGGTGCGTCCTGAGCTGTCCAATCAAATCATGGATCAACGGTTTGCTACCCGTCTACCTTGGTGGTCCCCGCGCCCGCATCCACTGTTCAAAACCAGCGGTTTATATCGCACCGCCTTTCGGCGGTAGGCGGTAAATCTCCGCGGGCCAGCGATTCCATTCAATGCCTGCCACGCGTCCCAGCATACGGTTTCAATACCGCCCTTCATCGTGTATTAACAATCAGTCAAAGTCACGCAGCGATATGAACGTGAACCGTCAGATCTGTGGGCCTCCATCCGACAGTGGTCGTTTTTCGAAGTTGCGCGAGTGTTAGTCCTAATGTACAGTGCCCCAGCCCCACAGTTTAGCGTCTTCTGGCGTTGTTTTAGCCGTGAATCTCCGCCGAGATCAGATGGCCTTGATTGAGTCACATGCCCGTCGTTGACCCCATGCCACCACGTCACCCTCCCCACCTAGTCTATCGTACGTCCACGTGTCACAGCTCTCACATGTTTATCGCATTTTTCTCCACCATTCATATTCTCCATTCGTAAGTCATATTTTAAGGTTTTACGTTGAAAGCTATCGCCAGTCCATCCTCCATCGTTTCAATGTATTTTTCCGCCACCCTGAGTCATTTCACCATTGCGCCATGCCTGCACAGTCACTTCCGGTTAACCTCACCACATCCTCCATCCCCATAGCATGGTTTTCTTTAACAAGTTTGTAGGTTTTGCAGGTTTATAACGACGGAGATATGACCATTACTCACAGCCTCAATTTCAGAAGCCGAGGCCGCTTCAAAGAACCATTATTTAGTGGCTAAATTTATGAAGAAAGCTTGGGTAGCTGCTGCGACATGACCGCTATTAAAGGAAACAAGGGTAAAATCTATCAAACTTTGCAGAGATATTCGAGGTGCTGATTTCACAGATGAAAACATTTATGGAGCAGTAGAGGAAGATCAATAGATGGTTGAGGAATTCAGTGTTCGGTATTGGGGATTTTAAAGCTTAATTCAAGATTGGGAATGTAGAGGGTATGATACACAAAATCAACACCTTCCAGGTTTTATTTTAGCCGATTTTTCCTTCAGGAAAGGACAGAATGTTTTTGGACTTTTACTCTATGCTGTGTTCCTGAAGAGGCTTTCACCTAGCACATTTATTTCAAAGAACAGGCAGCAAAGTACTTACAGCACTTCAGTGCCATCAAGAGTATGGGTGTGCACGTCTCCACCATTTTGTCTTAATGATGCAATTAAATGTTCAGCACCCACCGCTTTTACTAGGTTTTGGTTTCTTCTATAAAAACCATGAAAAAACGCTTTGTAAAGGTTCCAGATTTCTATCAAAAAATTATGCAGTGAAAGGCTTTTTGTATACAATTTGTAAAACTCTTGTATGAAGGCTTAGAGCCCATAGGGTCTCAGTGAGGAGGAGTTCTGTCTGTCAAAGAGGATTCTGGTCTTTGGTATTTCACAGTCTGTAACTCTCTTTTATATGTTATTTAATATATCATTTCATCTCACCCACCTTTCTTGTATCATGTTTTGGAATGCGAGTGGCTCACTGATTCCTGGTAAGGATTCATCCTAGTTGATGCCCATACTTGGGTCAGTCGAGCGCTTTAAATATGGCTCATGCATGATATGTTGTTTCATTACTCATCTAAACCGTGTTTCTGCTATATTATTTGCTTTGGGAGGGTGCTTTTAAAATGCTATTATCATGTATGGATTCTTAGATCGGTAAGCCCATGCATGGTGGTATTGTATATCTGGGTATCAGCTCAATGTTAACTAATATCTTCTCATTATTTCTTTCACTACATACACCTTCTGATAATTTATGTCTATGGAGTATTTTTGAATCGGCCCGCTTTGCAGTAAACTGTCTCTGAATTGTCTGTTGCTTTCGTATTAGAGTTCTGCATCTTGCCTTTGCAGTATCTCTTTCTCTATGTCAGTTTCTGAGGGTTTGGTCCCATTCTATTCCATTTTCCTATTTTCAGGAGATAGCAGGAGAGCTGAAGCTGACAACTTCATCCATTATATTATAAGCTCCTTGCTATGCTAAGATGTCCTAGGCATTGGTCTATCACAACTCTAGGCTGTCTCTAGGAGTTACAACATCTTTCTAGCACCGTTGTCGGGGACGAAGTTAAGAAAATTATAATCCCTGGGCCTCGACAAAATCATATTCACTGTCTAAGTAGGTGAGCACAGAGAGTTGAGAGTTGTATATCCCTCACCTTGGCGACTCCACATTTGTTATTTTCTGTATCCATTTGCAGTCCTAGCTCCTCGTAAGCCACACCTGAGGTCAGATTCGTCTAAGCCAAAGACACCTTCTGTGTCTGACCCTAAACAGATTATACATAGAAGAAATTGGAGGAAAAGAAAATCAGCCCGTTCCCAAATTCCTAAAGTGCCTGTAGAATATTTTGCTTCCTCCTCCTCTCAAGATTCTCAGTTGCAAATTCCATACTCCACTGTGGGAGATACTGATTATTATTACTTAGATAGTCCACCCCGAGAGGGTATCAGAAATAAAAATAGTCTTCACCCTACTCCTGAGGCTGAAGAGGTCATGGAAGTAACCGAAGTATCTACTGTTAATAGACCTTTGTTCCCCTCAAATCCTCAAGCTGTAGTTGAATACATTCCTATTATTATTCATACTCCTCTTCCACCTCCCCCTCCTCCTCATACTCATCAAACTATTTCCCTACCTCCACCTCCTCCAATGGCTAATGTTCCGGCTTTCTTAATGAATAAATATGCTCCCCTGGCATTACCCCAAGTGCTGAATGATATGCCCCAAGATTATCTGAAGGTCTTTCCCAGATTCAATGGATAAAATGAAATCGATGCTTAGAAACATCTTGATACTTTCTGCTCCTTTGCAAATAATTTTAATGTTGAACATTTGGATGTGGTTTTGAGATTGTTCGTGCAATCTCTAGATGGTGAAGCTTGAAAATGGTTTAAGACATTGGCTGGTCGTTCTATTACCACCTGGGACAACATGGAAGACACTTTCCTCAGGAAATGGAGAGAGAAGAAAGATCATGGAAATTCTCTCATTGAGTTCAATACATTAAGGAAGAGACACAATGAAGGAGTGTCAGACTTTATCAAGAGATTCAATAAATTGTACCTGAGTCTCCCTGCTGATATGAAACCCCACCAAACTGTTGCTAAAGTTGTTTTTGTAGCAGCCTTTGATTCAGAATTTGGTTTCTCTCTCAGAGAAAGAAAGCCTGCTACTCTGGATGATGCTCAGTCAGATGCACTAGAGTTGGAAGCAAACTTTTCCTCCACTGGTAAATCAAAGGGAAAATCTGAACAAGATACCAGGAGAAGGGGCAAAGAAGAGGTATCTACCTCTAACCAAGACAGAGACTCAAACAAAATGAAAGAAATGAGCAAATTAATTAAGAAAATGGTCAAGCTTGAATTGGAAGCCAAGAATTCAGCCTTCAGGAATTACCAGAATGCTCCAAACAGAGGATACAATCCTCAGTACAAGAAACCACCCTTGCAAATATTGCCAAGGGAAGCAAAGGAGAAACAGGATCAAGTGCCACATCCATTGTACCTGGAAGGTCCAGTAGATGACTCTATTGAGGATACTGCTTATAGGCTGGAGGACGTAAATCTTGCCTTTTCAAATAGTGATGGAGAAGAATGCCCTTTGCAAGGGAATGATGAAGCTGGGTGCTCATTGCAAGAAGAAGAAAGGATCAGAGATGAAGATCAAGCAGATTTTGATCATTATTGTAAACAATTTGATGATTTCATGCAAGCTCATTTCAATAGAAGATATGATCTCAGATCTTCTAGGAAGAGGACTCATACCGAAGAGCAAGAAGAAGAACTACCCCAGAAGGAAGCACCTGCTCAGAAGGAGTCTACCATGCAGAAAGTTGCAGACAAAGGTAAGAAACCTCTTAATAAACCTTTGCAGTCTAATGATCAAATCCCTTCTTCTTCAAAAGTAGTCACTTCCTCTTGTACCAAGTCTGTGTCAAAATAAGCCCAACCCCAGGCTGAAAATAAAGAGTTAAAAGAATTTGTGATAGAAAAGTCCCCTCCTGCTTTTAGTCTGCAAAAGGAACTTGAAAAGGTCAAAATCCCAGTCATCTTGACTGAACTATTGAAACAGCCAGCATATCAATCTCAATTCACATCATTCATGCTCCCCCCGGAAGCACCAATCATCCCAAATAGCCTCAACCTTCAAGAAGAGAGACCCATGGTAGTTTTTGGCCCCCATGTTGAGGAGGTAGATCCCTCTACTCCTCCCTTCTATGTGTCTCTAGTGATTCATGACCTGCTATTACATAATTGTATGCTAGATTCTGGAGCTTCCCACAACCTTATGCCTCTGTCAGTCATGGAACAACTAGGTTTACAAATCACACGTCCATATAAAGACCTCTATTCATTTGATTCCAAAAGAGTTAAATGCTTAGGGATGATCAAGGATTTGGTAGTCAATTTGGCCAAAATCCCAGCAAAAAGTGTGGTAATGGACATAGTGGTAGCAGACATCCCATCTCGTTTTGGTATGTTGCTGTCAAGGTCCTGGGGAACAAAAATTGGTGGATCAATCAAGATGGATTTAACATATGCCACTATCCCAGTTTTTGGCAGCCAAGAGAGGAGATTGTATAGGGAGACCAGATTTGTCAAGATGGTGACTAAGGCTGAAAATTCTGTAAATTTACCAGTCTACAGTAAGGAAGGAGATTTTTCACGCTTGATGCTGGAAGGAGATCAGGATTATGCTCATGAAACATCCTTTTTCTAGATCAAGACTGAGCAGCCTTCAGAAGGACATGAAGCAGAAATATGGACATCACATTTTGATGGAGCAAATTCAAGAGAAGGAAATGGAGCTGGAGTGCTACTAATTTCTCCTGCAGGCAAATGGATCCCACTGTCTTTTAAACTAGAATATGAAGCCACAAAAAATGTGGCAGAATATGAAGCACTCCTGTTAGGATTGCAGACAGCCAGGAATATGGGTATACAAAGTTTAAAGGTCTTGGGAGATTCAGAACTAGTAGTCAGACAAGTCAGGAATCAGTGTCAGACCAAACATCCTAGGCTAAGGGCTTACAGGAATGAAGTTTGGGACATGATAAAGAATTTATTTTTGGCATTCAATATCCAGTTCATGCCTCGAGAACAGAATAGGATGGTTGATTCCCTTGTTGTGGCTGCTAGTACATTTCGACCACCTCAGAACCCTCTTTTAAGATATGAAGTTGAGGTGCGTTATCGGCCTTCAATCCCGGATAATATCAAGCACTGGCAGGTATTTGAAGATGAAGAAAAGATGAAAATATTTTTAGAGACAGTGGGAGAATTCTCTAATATGGAGATTGATGATGAAGAAGAGGTAGAATCTGAAAATACTCCAAAAAGAAATTGGGAGGAGAAAGTGGCAGGAAATAAAGTGTTGCAGTTAAAGGGAAACATAATACCTAGAGGGTTAGTGCCTCTAGAAAGATTATTTGACAAGAATGATGTCTCATTGCAACCAAGCAAAGCGGTAGAAGAAAATCAGGTTGAAGACCTGAATTTAGGTACTGAGGCTGACCCCAAAATTGTAAAATTTTCCAAGAAAAACCCAAGAGAATATAAAGGACTGTATCAGAAATTATTTCAGTCTTACCAAGATGTATTTGCATGGTCCTATCAGGATTTGAAAATTTTCGATATCAATATTATGCAACACAAAATTCCACTGAAGACATATGCAAAGCCCCATAAGCAGAAACTCAAACAAATTAATCCCCTGCTGCTGCCTTCTATTGAGAAAGAAATTAAGAAGCTGCTAAAAGCCAAAATAATTGTACCACTGAGGTACTCTGAGTGGGTGGCCAACCTCGTCCCTGTACGCAAGAAGAATGGAGAAATAAGTCTGTGTGTGGATTTTAGAAATTTAAATAGAGCATCCTTAAAGGATAATTATCCATTACCTAAGATGGATTACATCCTGCAGAAAGTAGTGGGAGCTACCAGAATGTCAATGATGGATGGATTCTCTGGTTATAATCAAGTGGTTGTACTTCCAGAAGACCAAAATAAGACTGCTTTCACCACACCTTGGGGTACATTTATGTATGCCAGGATGCTTTTTGGGTTGATTAATGCAGGGGCCACTTTTCAGAGGGCTATGGACATTGCTTTTGTTGGGGAGCAGGATAAATTTCTGGTAGTCTACCTTGATGATATCACTGTATTTTCCAAGAACGATGCTGAGCACATTGAACATCTATGGAGAACTTTTGAGAAATGCAGAAGGTATGGTCTTTCCCTTAATCCTCAAAAGTATTTATTTGCATTAGAAGAGGGAAAGATTTTAGGCCATATCGTGACTAAAGACGGGGTGAAGATAGACCCTAAGAGGGTAGAGGTCATAAACAGTATTGATTTTCCCATAAATAAGAAAGAAGTACAAGTGTTCCTTGGGTGCATAAATTTCTTGAGAAGGTTTATCCCTAACTATGCTGAGATAGTTAGGCATATAACAGATATGCTGAAGAAGAATAATGAGGTAAAGTGGTCACAAGAATCACGGGAGGCATTTACTAGGATAAAGAATGCTTTCGCAGAAGCCCCTGTGCTGGCTGGACCAGATTATGATAAACCTTTCATGATTTTTTCTTTTGCATCACCTCACACAATAGCAGGAGTTTTATTGCAGAAAAATGAGGAGGGTTATGAGCAGCCTATTGCCTTTTTCAGTCATGTGCTCCGTGATGTAGAATTAAAGTACAATATATTGGAAAAGCAAGCATATGCCCTAGTGAAATCCCTCAAAGCATTTCGTGTATATATCTTACAGTCCCACATCACCACATTTGTGCCTGCAGCTACTGTAAAAGACATCCTTATTCAGGGGGATAGTGAAGGAAAAAGGGGAAGGTGGATTGCCAAAATACAGGAGTATGACTTAGACATCCGCCCTACTAAGCTGATCAAAGGACAAGGGCTCGCTAGAATGTTATCTAAGTCAAACTATCAAGCCCTGGGCATAAATTTTTCCATTATAGCAGGTGAAGAATCTGAGGAGAAAGAAGAAAGACATGGAATTGGAGTAGCTACCCCAGAGACACATGTAAAGTACCTCACCAGTCCGTGGTACAAAGAGATAGTAGAATATCTCCTCACACTTAGCCGCCCCCCAAGTTGTGAAAAAACTAAATACAGAGCTCTAAGATTGAAATCACAGAAATATATAGTCGCCAATGGCCAGCTATACTAGCGAGATCCCTCAGGTGTCTTACTCCTGTGTCTCACATAAAATGAAATAGAGAGCATTATTGCAGAATTCCATGAAGGGATATGTGGAAGCCATTACAGCTGGAGGGCCACAGCTCATAAAATTCTGAAAGTTGGCTTCTATTGGCCAAAGATTTTTGGAGATGTTTTTGCCAGGGTAAGAGCATGTGATAAATGTCAAAAGTTTGCTGAGAGACAGAAATATGCACCATTTCCCCTGATTCCAGTGCATGTGGATGAACCATTCAAACAATGGGGTATTGATTTTATAGGTGAAATACATCCTCCATCTAGTGGACAACATAAATGGATATTAACAGCCATGGATTATTTCACCAAATGGGTGGAAGCCATACCTGCAAGGAATGCTACAGATACTGTGATCATAAAGTTCATGGAAGAAAACATCATATCCAGGTTTGGCTGTCCTGCTAGGATAGTGACTGATAATGCACAGGCCTTCAAGTCTGCAAAATTTGTGAATTTCTGCCAGCAGTATAATATCATACTCAGTCACTCCACAGCTTACTATCCACGGGGAAATGGATTAGCAGAGTCTTCAAGTAAAACTCTGGTGAGGGCATTGAAGAAGACTATAAATGAAAACTAGAAGAATTGGGATTCCCAGCTGAAATTTGCTCTATGGGCTAATAGAATCACCAACAATAGAGCAATGGGGAAATCTCCCTATGAATTGGTATATGGACAAGCAGCAGTTTTTTCTGTACAGTTGGCTTTACCTGTGGCACGCTTCATGCAAGAAAGTCAGGAGGAGCCTGATGATATGATCAGAAGAATCAATCAATTAGTGGAATTAGAAGGAGCACGAGGCCAGGTGATTCAGATATTAATAGAATATCAAGAGAAGATGAAACACATTTTCGATCAGCATGCGAAAGATAGGAAGCTGCAGATCGGCGATTTGGTGCTCAGATGGGACGTCCAGAGAGCTGAGAAATGTAAACATGGCAAATTTGACCCCCTTTGGTTTGGTCCTTTCAAAATTGTGGAACTAGGGGGCAACAATACTTTCAGGTTGGAGAATTTACAGGGTGATGTGTTGGATGCCCCTGTGAATGGTCAATTTCTCAAGCCATACTTTCAGTTCTGACTCAGGCCAAGGTAGCCTGGTGTATTATATTGTATGATAGTTTCCTTTTTATTTTCGTTTGAATAATGTGGGTGTTGTGATGAATTATAAAGTGAAAAATGAAGGTGTTTAAGAGCAGAGTCTGCATACAAGATGATCAGAGGGTCTGTGAGTTCTCGACATGTCCAAAGATGAACATGTCGTCCCCAGATGGAGCCGATGATGATCATGATCCCTTTCTCATAAAATTTCATGGACAATTTGGCTTAAAGCTCTCAAATCTCCCTCTTGCAGCCTTGGAAAACCATTGTCAAGCCTGTCGTTATCATTTCCCGCCTCCAAAACACCATATCAAAGGTTGGAAATGCATGTTTAAAAATATTTGTGGCATAGCCCGTTCAGCCAAGCCTCTGCCCCTTTCTTCCACGGGACCAAAAGCCAGAACCGAGAGCAAAAGCATTGGGTGCTTATCAAAGAGTATCGGGCGCGCCCTGAGCTGTCCAATCAAATAATGGATCAACGGTTCGTTGCCCGTCTGCCTTGGTGGTCCCCGCGCCCGCATCCACTGTTCAAAACTAGCGGTTTATATCGCACCACCTTTCGGCAGTAGGCGGTAAATCTCCGCGGGCTAGCGATTCCATTCAATGCCTGCCACGCGTCCCAGCGTACGGTTTCAATACTGCCCTTCATCGCGCATTAACGATCGGTCAAATTCACGCAGCGATATGAACGTGAACCGTCAGATCTGTGGGCCTCCATCCGATGGTGGTCATTTTTCGAAGTTGTGTGAGTGTTATTCCTAATGTACAGTGCCCCGGGCTCGCAGTTTAGCGTCTTCTAGCGTTGTTTTAGCCATCGATCTCCATCGAGATCGGACGGCCCTGATTGAGTCACATGCCCGTCGTTGACCTCATGCCACCACATCACCCTCCCCACCTAGTCTATCGTACGTCCACACGTCACAGCTCTCACGTGTTTATCACATTTTTCTCCACCATTCATATTCTCCATTCGTAAGTCATATTTTAAGGTTTTACGTTGAAAGCTATCGCCAGTCCATCCTCCATCGTTTCAATGTATTTTTCTGCCACCCTGATTCATTTCACCGTTTTGCCATGCCTGCACAGTCACTTCCGGTTAACCTCACCACATCCTCCATCCCCATAGCATGGTTTTCTTTAACAAGTTTGTAGGTTTTGTAGGTTTATAACGACGGAGATATGACCATTACTCACAACCTCCATTTCAGAAGCCGAGGCCGCTTCAAAGAACCATTATTCAGTGGCTAAATTTATGAACAAAGCTTGGGTAGCTGCTGCGACATGACCGCTATTAAAGCAAACAAGGGTAAAATCTATCAAACCTTGCAGAGATATTCGAGGCGCCGATTTCACAGATGAAAACATTTATGGAGCAGCAGAGGAAGATCAATAGATGGTTGAGGAATTTAGTGTTCAGTACTGGGGATTTTAAAGCTTAATTCAGGATTGGGAATGCAGAGGGTACAATACACAAAATCAACACCTTCCAGGTTTTATTTTAGTCGATTTTTCCTTCAGGAAAGGACAGAATGTTTTTGGACTTTTACTCTATGCCGTGTTCCTGAAGAGGCTTTCACCTAGCACATTTATTTCAAAGAACAGGCAGTAGAGTACTTACAGCACTTCAGTGCCATCAAGCAGTATGGGCATGCACGTCTCCACCATTTGTCTTAATTATGCAATTAAATGTTCAGCACCCACCACTTTTACTAGGTTTTGGTTTCTTCTATAAAAACCATGAAAAAATGCTTTGTAAGGGTTCCAGATTTCTATCAGAAAATTATGCAGTGAAAGGATTTTTGTATACAATTTGTAAGACTCTTGTATGAAGGCTCAGAGCCCATAGGGTCTCAGTGAGGAGGAGTTCTGTCTGTCAAAGAGGATTCTGGTCTTTGGTATTTCACAGTCTGTAACTCTCTTTTATATGTTATTTAATATATCATTTCATCTCACCCAACTTTCTTGTATCGTGTTTTGGAATGCGAGTGGCTCACTGATTCCTGGTAAGGATTCATCCTAGTTGATGCCCATACTTGGGTCAGTCAAGCGCTTTAAATATGGCTCATGCATGATATGTTGTTTCATTACTCATCTAAACCGTGTTTCTGCTATATTATTTGCTTTGGGAGGGTGCTTTTAAAATGCTATTATCATGTATGGATTCTTAGATCGATAAGCCCATGCATGGTGGTATTGTATATCTGGGTATCAGCTCAATGTCAACTAATATCTTCTCATTATTTCTTTCACTACATACACCTTTTGATAATTTATGTCTGTGGACTATTTCTGAATCAGCCCGCTTTGCAGTAAACTGTCTCTGAATTGTCTGTTGCTTTCGTATTAGAGTTCTGCATCTTGCCTTTGCAGTATCTCTTTCTCTGTGTCAGTTTCTGAGGGTTTGGTCCAATTCTATTTCATTTACCTGTTTTCAAGAGATAGCAGGAGAGCTAAAGCTGACAACTTCATCCATTATATTATAAGCTCCTTGCTATGCTAAGATGTCCTAGGCACTGGTCTATCACAACTCTAGGCTGTCTCTAGGAGTTACAACAACAGCGTTGTTGATTTGATCAAAGTTGACCCAGTTTATGTGTTCTGGCCCCTTTTCACACACAAGGGTGCTTAAACAAGCTATTGAGAATTCCCCCTTTCACATTAGCAGCGATTTTATTCATACTAAGGAGATTTATGCATCTCCATACCCTCTTATTCAACAAATTAAGAAGCAAAAGAAAAAATTAATATTCCAACTAGCTCATGGCTAATTGGGAATATTACATGTTTTATGCTACTTGCTTAAGAGGGCAGTGAACCCTCTTTATGATTCTCTGGAAATATTAATGAGACAATGAATAGATATGCATTCATGACTTGTATCTACTATGTTTATCATCTGTTCGTCAAAATTTTCATCATGTTTTTGGCATGTTTGGGCAAGATATGAGCCTAAGTATAGGTTATGCATACATGTGATTATATTAGACTTGATTTTGGAAAGTTAAGGATAGTTTTGGGTAGTGTCATGTAGGCTAGCCCTAAAATTGTGGCATTGAATCCACTGTCATAGGCACGAAACTGCGTATTTTCAGCAGTATCTGCATGGAAGGTGCGTTGTGCATGTGGCTGGAGCCTTCTGGCCGCATACACAACTTGACATACGTGCAAATGAGTTGTGAAGTGAATCAATAAGGTATTTCCTGATCTTGACTTATGTAGGAACACAGTAAAATATAGAAATACACATAAACGCATAGTTGCAACAGAAATAAGACTTCATTTCATTAAAATCACATAACTAAAATATGCTTATAGACATAATGGAAATAAACTAGCTAGGGCGCTCATAGCTTATCTCTGAGAAGAGATGTGGTGGCTACTGTTGAGTCTCAAATCTGCAACTTTTCCATACACCTTTCTATACCTTTTTCATTCACTTGAACCTTCCCAGTTGTCAATATCATTGTATATTAATTGCAAAAGAGCATCTAATATGGTTTTTAACTATATTTTTGTGTCTGATGTTTGATTTAGATTTTTCTCATTTAGCTGCGGAATCTTGCCACTTTCCGCAGCCGCTGCAACTTTCCGCAGCCATTTTGTGAAACTCTATGTTACAGGTGTCTTCAGGTAAAACGAGCCACATGGGCAAGTCAGAAATGATGTGGACATGGATTGCGTCCTATTGGCTCGGGCAAATTCATCTCAGGAGGCTGCGGTCAAAGGTGGCCAAGTGGAAGTCAACCGTAGAGTCCCACGGTGACAGGACTCTGTTTCTCGTCACGTGGAGATTTCTATGGCCGTTTCTGAATTGCGGGAGACAAATCAACACTTTTACATGGCTCCATAAGCCGAATTCAAGCATCCACTTCTCATAAATTTACTCCTCAACGCGGCCATGATCCTAGATCTTTGGACGTAATGGTTTACGTGTTTTGTATCAGCATAAACTTTAGGAAATTAGTTACATCACCTTCAGTTATAAATAATGTGTTTGCATACGCATAAGAGTTAGTTTTTATTAGTCTCCATTAGCTTCCAGATAGCTCTGTAATGTAATTACGCTGCCACTATGCCGTAATATCACCTTGCTGTTATGACTGCATTTTAATATATAAGAAGACTCTGTTTCCAAGCGTAATTCGTACTTGAAGTCTGTTGCCAAGGCTGGTGTAGAGGGCCCCTGCACACGCTGAGGTTTTGTGCATTATTGTATAGTTCTTGTTTTATTTCTTTAAGATCATTGTGCCATAAGTCATTCATGTGTTTATACATTGCATCTTTCATGGTATATGTGCTTCATTTCTGTTTATAATCTTTCATGCTTTACATCTTGCTTCTGTCCATAATCTTTCATGTTTTATGTTATTGTTAATTGATCAGTGTTCTTGTTTCAGGTTATAAATAGGCGGCCTGGGCATTTGCATAAATTTTTGACTAATGACATGGAATTAATATTGTTCCGCTGCTAATTTAATTTTCTTAGTTTCTGTTTAATTTCAGTACTGCTTTGTTTATTTCAGTCTTGCACATTTGTTTCAATAGTTAGATTTAGATATATCAAATTGTTCGTGTCATTTTCAGTTACCTCCGAAAGCCACAGCTGGACTGATGGTGAGGGATTGAAGTATGAATGTATAGTTTGATATTAGTTTACTTTCTGCAAGTTAGATATATTAAATTGCTCATAACATCTTCAGTTGCCTCCGAAAGCCACAGCTGGACTGATGGTGAGGGATTGAATTATGGATGTGTAGTTTGATATTAGTTTCCTTTCTGCAAGTTAGATATATTAAATTGCTCATAGCATCTTCAGTTGCCTCCCAAAGCCACAGCTGGACTGATGGTGAGGGATTGAATTATGAATGTGTAGTTTGATATTAGTTTAATTTCTGCAAGTTAGATATCAGGTTACTCAAGTTGTTTATGGTTACCTCCGAAAATCATAGCTGGACTAATGATGAGGGATCAGAAGATAAGTTGATGTAATTTGATTTATATTTACTTTGTTGCAACTTTTGGATTTCTTTCAGCATAGTTTCTTTTGTGTTTGAATAGCAGCAAGAATAATGAGTTTCATGATCAGTAGTTCATTGTTTGATTTATTGGACTAGCAGCACATTTTCATTTCCTTTCAAGTTTTGTCATTGTATGTTTCAAATTCCTTTTGAAGTTTCAAGTTGGTAAATCATTATAAAGGATATCATTTCCTTGAACAATCATAACCATACTTGTTTTTATTTTTTTCATCTCACATTAGAAAACCAAAAACGACAAAAAGTTAAGAAATAGGTTATCTTGCACATATAGTGCGCCACACTTCATCAGCTTACGAATCCTGGATTGATAAATTAATGTAGAAATTTAGGACACACTATATTGACCAAACATTTTGGCGCTGTTGTAGGGGAAGTGTAACTAGGTAGCCAATTTCTTAAAAAAAAAAAACAAAATAATAAAAGAAGGGAAAACTTGATAACTTCTTGAAGTATGCTCTCCTCTTGCACCTAGTGTGATCTGGAGGATCGGAAAAGAGAGTTATTGGTTCAGTAATTTCTTAAGTATGCTCTCTTCTTGCACCTAGTGTGACCTGGAAGATCAGAAAGAGAATTATTAGCCCAAATTTTTAAAAAATAAAAAAATGACATGCATAGAGCAAGAGATTCTAGGGGAAGGTTTATAGCTAAAGCCAAGAGTTTGATTTTCACAACTCCATCTTCTTCAAGGCATAGACAAGATTCACCACCATCTACCCCTACCCTTAAGATTTTTGGAATTCAAGGAGCTGCTGAATTAGAGGATTCTCCTATACCACCTACTAAATCCCATATAGAAAACAAAGAGACTCTCTCTCATCCTCCCTTGATAGAAGAACCAGAGGACTTTAAGGACTCTAAAGAAACTATCATGGCAGAGGAAATAATAGATGGATTTGGAGGTAGAGGAGGAGGAAACAATGGAGACAACAATGGTGAAGATAATAATGGAAGAAATAGGGAAGGAGATAACTTGTTTGGATTCCCTATAGTTGATGAGGAAACTCATACAACAATGAAAAATATCTCACCATCTATCCTCCCCAACTTTTATGGATTGCGAAGTGAGGATCCTGAAACATTTATGTTCGAGTTTGAAGTCGTGTGCCGAACCTATGACTATATGGAAGACTCTCAAAAACTCAAATTGTTTCCTTCAACATTGAAGGGAGCTGCTTTGAAATGGTTCATGGGATTAGCCACTCAATCTATTAGGACTTGGAATGATATGAAACAAACATTTTTGGATAGATACTTGGATTATTATATGCCCACCAATCACAAGGATGAGGTATTCAAAATGATGCAAAAAGAAGATGAAAATTTGGAAGACTTACTTGAAAGATTTCAATACAACTTAAAAAGAGCAAAGATGAGCAACTTAGATGATGAAACCTTGAAAGCCCTCATATTAAAATCCATTAGAGATGAATGGATAAATATTTTAAACATGATGGGGAAAGGAGACATTTTTCAACTTCCACTTCGTGACATAACAGAACTATGTGTCCATCTCTCAAGAGGAAAATCTAAAACAGGAAAAGGGCCTAGGGATCCTTCTCTAATTAGGGCTAACAAATCTGAAACTGGATCAGTAAGTAGGGCAGAGATTGGTAATATGCTTGATGATTTCAAAACTGATATCTTAGGGAGCCTTAGTGAACAAATAGACACCCTTAAAATCCAAAACAAGCAGAAAGCAGAAACAGATGCTTTAGCTATCTTTTGTCCGAAATGTAGAAAGAAACATGCTTTAAGGGAATGTCCCTTGGATGCAAAAGTTGTAGAAACATGTATGATTTGCTCAGAGAATCATGAGACCAAGGATTGTCCTTCAATTCCTGGACTCAAAGATGTCTTTCAAGAAGATCCAAATTCAGTAGAATCTCTCTGTTTTGTTGCAAGAAGACCTTGGCAGGGACAACAAACTCAAGGGTTTAACAACCCTATGAATCTTCAAACCCCACCAAATTGGAATCCTTGGCAACAACCTTGGCTCCAACATAAAAATCCATATTAGCCATGGGTACAAGGGATGAAAAATCCTTATGGGAGATTTGCTCAATTTTATCATTATCCTCCATCTTTTCAAAATCAACAAGCTCCACAACTTCCAAACCCAAATCCACAACTTTCATTGCCATTTCCACAACAACAACCTTCTCAACAAAATCCAAATCCTCAACTCATGCTCCCATACCAAAAAAAGACAAATCAACTTCCAACTCAGCCATTGCCAAATCCTAACAATAAAAATCCTCAGAACACTTACATGGTAGAAGGACAACAATTTCCTACCTATATGATTGTTCCTCTCAATGATGTACAACTCAGATCTAGTAGAGTTTTAGAAAAACCTTCTATAGATATTCAAGAACAAGATACCTCCGAGGAGGACTTTCTTAAATTCAATGAGGGTTCTGAGGAAGCATCTCTTCAAAATTCAAACATTCAAAAAGAAAAAGAAAAGTTAACACCCACAACTCCTATAGTTGAGCAACCTGCATCTTCATCTACACCTCCTTTTCCCGAAAGACTACAAATTGACAAGGGGGTGGAAAAACAAATCTTGTTGCCTAACTATGATTTTCTAGATGAATTGAAGAATGTTTGTATCAAGATTCCCTTGCTACAAGCCATTCGAGAGATTCCTATTCTAGCAAAAACCATAAAGGATTTGAGTTTCAAAAGACCAGGAAGGAAACTAAAAGACATAAGAAGAATCCACCTGGTAGGAAAGATTGCAGATATTATGATGGGAAAAATTACCATGCAGAAGTATGTAGATCCAGGAAGTCCAATTGTCAAGACACATATAAATGGGATAGAAATTCCAAACACATTGATTGACTTAGGGGCTACTATCAACATTATGAGTAGACAAACTATGGACCAGCTAAAACTTCCTAACCTTATTTTTACACCTACTTTACTGCAACTTGCAAATCGATCAATTATTAAACCAGATGGTGTATTAGAAGATATTTCAGTCTCCTTAGATTCTTGGGAATATCCAGTAGATTTTATGATTTTGACTCCCAAGAGTAATCTAGGAGGACACCCACTTATCTTAGGAAGACCTTGGCTAGCCACAGTTGATGCTTTTATTAGTTGTAGATCTGGGGACATGTACATTTCTAATGGTAATTCGACAAAGAAATTCAATTTGTATCCTCCAGCAAGAGCAATCACAGAAGTAGGAGACAATGAATGGGTCAATGATGAGGACATTATACAACCTGTCTTTACCATTTCTGAAATCAGTGAGGATAGTCAAATTCTGAACACATTAGAAAATTTTGAGATATCTTCAGAATATGACCCCACACAATTTCAGTTGGAATTTGACATAGAATATTTATCATCAAGGCAAATGTCTCTTTACTCTATGGAAGAGTTTGGTAGTTCTACTATTGAGATTTTTCCAGGAAAAACATTGAATATCAACAAGCATTTGGAAAAGTCACAACAAGAATAACTAACCAAAATCTTGCAAAAACATTCTACTGCATTTGCATGGGAGTATACTGACATGAAAGGTATTGATCCTAAGACTTGCATCCATCATATCTATATTGAGGAAAACAGTAGACCAATCAGACAACCTCAAATAAGGATGAATCCAAATATTAGGGAGATAGTGAAAGAAGAGCTCCAAAAACTACTCAATGTAAACTTCATTTATCCAATTTCAGATAGCCGATGGGTTTCTCCTCTGGTTATAGTACCTAAAAAGAATGGTAAATGGAGGGTGTGCATTGATTATAGGGAATTGAACAAAGCAACTTTGAAGGATCACTTTCCTTTGCCTTTTATCGATCAAGTATTAGATACATTAGCAGGTAAAAAGTAATTTTCATTTTTGGATGGTTTTAGTGGCTATAATCAAATTCAGGTAGCACCTGAAGATCAAGATAAGACCACATTTACTTGTCCATGGGGAACTTTTGCCTATCAAGTGCTTCCTTTTCGGTTATGTAATGCACCTGCAACATTCCAAAGAGCAGTACTAGGAATTTTTTCTGATCTAATCCATGATTGTGTAGAGGTTTATATGGATGATTTTACAGTTTATGGTAATTCAATTGAAGAGGCATTAGAAAATTTGGAAAAAGTTCTTATAAGATGTAAAGAAACAAACCTTTCATTAAGCCATGAAAAATTCTTTATGATGTTTACTGAAGGTATTGTTTTAGGGCATCATATTTCAGGAGATGGGATTAAGGTTGATAAATCAAAAGTTGAAGTCATCTCCAAGTTACCTATTCCAAATTGTCAAAGAGATGTTAGAATTTTTCTAGGATTTACTGGCTACTATAGAAGATTTATAGAAAACTTCACTAAAATAGCATCTCCACTCTTCAAATTGCTTACAAAAGACCGTGAATTTAAATGGGATCCTGATTGTCAATCAGCCTTTGAAACTTTGAAAACAAGAATATCTTAAGCACCTATCTTGAGAGGACCAAATTGGAAACTCCCTTTCCATATTTCTACGGATGCTTCAGATACAGCTCTAGGAGCTGTGTTGGGTCAAAAAGATTTAGTTCCCTATGCCATTTATTATACCAGTAAAAATTTGACTCCCACAGAGTTGAACTATACTGTGACTGAAAAAGAGTTTTTAGCTGTTGTTCATGCAATTAATAAATTTAGACATTACATAATAGGCTATGAAACTTTTATTCATACTGACCATTCTGCAATTAGATATTTAATGAACAAACCTGTTACTAATGGCAGAGTGACAAGATGGCTCTTATTTTTGCAAGAATTCAATATTACTGTGTTGGATAGACCAGTGAAACAAAATACAGTAGCTGATTTCTTGTCTAGGATTCAAAATACTAAAGAAGATTCTCCTGTAGAGGATAAGTTTCCTGATGAATACTTGTTTGCAGTAACTATTAAGACTCCTTGGTATGCAGATATTGCTAACTATTTGGTTACAGTGAAACTGCCTTCACATTTATTTCCAAATGAAAAACGAAAAATTATTCAGGAGAGTTCAAAATATTCATGGATTTCTAACGAATTGTTTAAAACAGGGCCAGATATTGTGATTAGAAGATGTGTCAGGGAAGATGAAATGCCTGATATTCTTAAGGCATGTCATGATGAACCATGCGGCGGACACTTTGCAGACAAAAGGACGGCCTATAAAATCCTCTCTTTAAGATATTATTGGCCTTCCCTCTTCAAAGATGCAAAACAATATGTCAAAAGGTGTGACAGCTGCCAAAGAGTAGGGAAACCTACCCTTTCAAATGAAATGCCATTGCAACCACAGGTACTCATCGAACCCTTTGAAAAATGGGCTTTAGATTTCATTGGACCCATTAATCCACCATCTAAGCAAAAGAAGTATATATTGGTTTGTACTGATTATGTTACTAAATGGGTAGAAGCCAAAGCATTAGTATCTGCGACTGAAAATTCAGTTGTTCATTTTCTTTATGAGGATATTTTTACTCGCTTTGGTGTTCTAAGAGAAATTGTGACAGATCAAGGAAGCCAATTCACATCCAACTTGGTGGAGAATTTGATGGAAGAATACAAAATCAAGCACAGAAGATCTACTCCTTACCATCCGCAAGCAAATGGTCAAGTGGAGTCCACAAACAAAGTTCTTGAAAGTATCATCACCAAAACTGTTCATCTACATAGAAGAGATTGGGCAGAAAGGCTTCCAGAAGCCTCGTGGGCCTACAGAACTACATGGAGGAATACAACAGGACATTCTCCCTATGAACTTGTTTATGGGAAAGAAGTCTTGCTCCCCATTGAGTTCCAAGTCAAGACCTTCAAGATAGCTGTTCAGTTGGGGATGGACTTATCAGAAGCCCAAAAGCATAGAATGGAGCAGTTGAATGAGCTAGATGAGATCAGACAAGAAGCAATTCTAAGAACTGATCTAGTTCAATATCAAAGAACTAAATGGCATGACAAATATATCAAAGGGAAGAAGTTTCAAGAAGGAGATTGGGCATTGTTATTTGATTCCAAGTTTGAAGATTTTCAAGGGAAATTTCAGACTCATTGGCTTGGGCCATATGAGATTGACAAGATCTTTAGCAATGGAGCTGTAAGAATCAAGACCATTGATGAGTTTCAAACTCCTCTTATCGTGAATGGCCATAGATTGAAAGTTTATCATAGGCCACTCTCAAAAGAGGATTTTGTCAAAATGTTTCAAGAAAATTCTGCAATCAGACTGGTATAGAAGAATTCTTCTTCTCCACCAGCCTAGTTTTTGTTCTTATCAGTTAAAAAAAAAAAAAAAATTGTATAAGCCTAAAAACCGATCACTGATTGGAAGTCTTATACAGAAAATATAGGGTGAAAATCAGGAACACCTGACACTCTATATTTTCCAAAAAAAAATCTCTCTTTCATTTCACAAGTTTTGTGACCACCCACTCCATTCCATTCCACTTCATTCCACTTCATTTCGCTTCATTTCACTCCATTCCACTTCATTTCATCTATTTCATTCCATTTTCACCAATAAAATTCTTTTTCATGACCATTTCCATCTAGTCATTTGTCATCTGTTCATTTTCATTCACCCAAATAATAGTTGTGTGAGTTTCCGCAGCTGACATCTGTTTCCGCAGCTGACTCTAGTTTCCGCAGCCAGAAGCAGATTCCGCAGCTACCACTCTATTTTCAAAAGAATGTACAGCCAGATGTTATTTCCATAATCATGAAATAAAATGCAGGTATGAGGACGAAAAATGAAGACATGGAGCATTCAAGATACCAATGAAGAGCAACTAATTGAAGACCAAGGAAAAGGAAAAGATTCCAAGGTATGAGTAAAATTCATTTCAAATAGCATTGAAAACACATTTTTATATAGTTCTAAACCATAAGCTCCATCCATTATGTGCAATGATTATATTGACAAATTCTGTAACCCTTTCACGATCTCCATATGATCCTCCCGCATTCATTCTCAAACGGTTCCATAATTAAACCCCCGATATTCACTCATACTCCGATATTCCACCAGTGACAATGAGACGTAGTTGATTTGACCACGGGCTCTTACAGCCGCATAAATCCATAGCCGTTGTTTAAATGTGCTCACATTTATTTTGCAGCCACCAAATTTCAAAACACTGCCGGATGTGTTATACTCCTCCCATTGTTTTGTTAATCTCACAGCCGTATCTCTACCGTGCTCATGAAACCCCTCTCTGTTCCGTTTCACTCTATTTCGTTCTCTGTTACGCTACAGCCTGTATACCCACTCTCTAATATCTACCTACAGTCATTGTGCTCATTTCTGTGCATTCAGTCGTTCTACTTCCATTGAACCCTCACGCAGGCAAATTTTTGAAGATCTGAAAAAAGGATGGGTAAATTGCTAAGAGCAGAACCAGAAGGGCCTAAATTCATGGAGGGATATCCGCAAGTAAAGGATATATTGAAGAAAGCAAAGCGGATGCGGTTTATCCAAAAGTTCAGAGGCTATCATAAAGAAGTGACAAAAGCATTTGCAAGGTCGTTCAATGGCCTGGAAGTAGAGATTGGAGACCTTAAGTTTGCGGTGAACGAGGCATCTATAGCAACTGCCACGGAACTTCCTCAAGAGGGTGAGCGTTGGTCTAAGAATAAAAGCATTAGTGATGAAGCCTGGAGAATAATCTTACGAAACCAAGGTATGGACATAACTATTTTTAAAAAGAGGAATTCCTGTTCATGCATTGAAAGAGGAATGGGCTACTTTGCTGCTAGTTGTTCAAAAATTCATTACCTGTGAAGGCCGTTTTGGGTCCATGTATATGTACCATACCAGATTGCTGATGAATTTCTAGATAATCAAACTCTCAATCTCCCATATTTTCTATTAAATAGTTTGAAGAAAATGTCTGTGACTGTTCAGAAGCATTTATGGGATGTAGAACCACATCTATATCACCACGGTCTTGTAAAAAATTTGATTGAAAAAGAGTTAAAGGAGAGGAAAGACACATGGGAACAATTTTTGATTAGAAATTTCTTTGAGGAACCTCAGGAAATTCCTGAAGGTAGCACATCTAGAAGGAGTAGGAGAAAAAGAATAAATGATGAAACTCAAAGTACTCCTACTCAAAAAATTCTTGAAGGTAACACATCAAGAAGGAGTAGGAGAAAGAAAACAAATGATGAAATTCAAAATACTCCTACTACTACAATTGAAAGAACTGATAAGGAAGAGAGACTGTCAAAGAGGAAGAAGAAAGAAACTAAGAGTAAAAAGCCAATAACATCAAAAGAGAGAAAAAGTATTGAGGCTATACATCAAACCCCTTCTTCCGAAGAAGAAGATCATCAAGTGTTATCTGAAAGATTGGTTCATCTTCAAGAACAGTTATCTATAGCCAAGAAGAAAGAGAAAGGGAAACAAAAGAAAAAGGACAGTGTTCCACAGCGTGTGAGAAGAAGTTCCAGACTTAAGGGGAAATTGAGGAAAACGCAAATGAAAGGACCCCATTTCATTGATTTAGGAGAAGAAACATCTGAACAATCCCCAGCTGACCATAGTCCATCTCACTCTCAATCAGTCAGTGAACCTGGTTCATTTCATTCTCAGTCAGACATTGAACATAGTCCATCCCATTCTCAGCAAGATGTTTATGTGAGCCCCTCTCAGCCAGATTTTGAAGATAACTCTCCTTCACGGCATTTTGGGGACAGCCCAATAAAAATGACACCTGATATAGACCCCAAGCAGCAGGAAGTATATGATTATATAGAATCTTTAGAAAAATCAGCTACAGGTCTCAGTACTTCGTCCATTCAGCCTCACACAGTACAAGATGATTTAGTCCAATCACTGAAACAGGAAATCTTTGAGCTAGAGCTTGTAAATAGACACATTAAAAATGAAAATGACACATTGAAGGAACAAGGCAAATTGGACAAAATCATTCATGATAATACCATGCTACATCTGGGAATATGGCAGAAGAAGAACAAGAAATTGAAAAGGAAATGCCAGAAGTTAAGCAGAGCACTGGTTAATATCAAATTTAGGTGCTTAATGAAGAAGCCCAGGATGATGGCAGCACCAAGGAAGAAGAGGAGAGGATTGGATGTACTGGCTGAAGTATCAAGGCATATGAACTGAAGAAGGATTATCAAAATTTTGGTTGCATGAGGACATGCAACACCTTCACAGTGGGGGTATGTTGAGTCTCAAATCTGCAACTTTTCCATACACCTTTCTATACCTTTTTCATTCACCTGAACCTTCCCAGTTGTCAATATCATTGTATATTAATTGCAAAAGAGCATCTAAGATGGTTTTTAACTATATTTTTGTGTCTGCTGTTTGATTTAGATTTTTCTCATTTAGCTGCGGAATCTTGCCACTTTCCGCAGCCGCTGCAACTTTCCGCAGCCATTTTATGAAACTCTATGTTACAGGTGTCTTCAGGTAAAACGAGCCACATGGGCAAGTCAGAAATGATGTGGACATGGATCGTGTCCTATTGGCTCGGTCAAATTCATCTCAGGAGGCTGCGGTCAAAGGTGGCCAAGTGGAAGTCAACTGTAGAGTCCCACGGTGACAGGACTCTGTTTCTCGTCACGTGGAGATTTCTATGGCCGTTTCTGAATTGCGGGAGACAAATCAACACTTGTACATGGCTCCATAAGCCGAATTCAAGCATCAACTTCTCATAAATTTACTCCTCAACGCGGCCATGATCCTAGATCTTTGGACGTAATGGTTTACGTGTTTTGTATCAGCATAAGCTTTAGGAAATTAGTTACATCACCTTCAGTTATAAATAACGCGTTTGCATACGCATAAGAGTTAGTTTTTATTAGTCTCCATTAGCTCTGTAATGTAATTACGTTGCCACTGTGCCGTAATATCACCTTGCTGTTATGACTTCATTTTAATATATAAGAAGACTATGTTTCCAAGCGTAATTCGTACTTGAAGTCTGTTGCCAAGGCTGGTGTAGAGGGCCCCTGCACACGCTGAGGTTTTGTGCATTATTGTATAGTTCTTGTTTTATTTCTTAAAGCTCATTGTGCCATAATTCATTCACATGTTTATACATTGCATCTTTCATGGTATATATTCTTCATTTCTGTTTATAATCTTTCATGCTTCACATTTTACTTCTGTCTTTCATGTTTTATGTTATTGTTAACTGATCAGTGTTCTTGTTTCAGGTTATAAATAGGCAGCCCGGGCATTTGCATAACTTTTTGACTAATGACATGGAATTAATATTGTTCTACTGCTAATTTAATTTTCTTAGTTTTTGTTTAATTTCAGTACTGCTTTGTTTATTTTAGTCTTGCACATTTGTTTCAGTAGTTAGATTTAGATATATTAAATTGCTCATGACATCTTCAGTTACCTCCGAAAGCCACAGCTGGACTGATGGTGAGGGATTGAATTATGAATGTGTAGTTTGATATTAGTTTACTTTCTGCAAATTAGATATATTAAATTTCTCATGACATCTTCAATTACCTCCGAAAGCCACAGCTGGACTGATGGTGAGGGATTGAATTATGAATGTGTAGTTTGATATTAGTTTACTTTCTGCAAGTTAGATATATTAAATTGCTCATGACATCTTCAGTTACCTCCGAAAGCCACAGCTGGACTGATGGCGAGGGATTGAATTATGAATGTGTAGTTTGATATTAGTTTACTTTCTGCAAGTTAGATATCAGGTTACTCAAGTTGTTTATGGTTACCTTCGAAAATCATAGCTGGACTAATGATGAGGGATCAGAAGATAAGTTGATGTAATTTGATTTAGATTTACTTTGTTGCAACTTTTGGATTTCTTTCAGCATAGTTTCTTTTGTGTTTGAACAGCAGCAAGAATAATGAGTTTCATGATCAATAGTTCATTGTTTGATTTATTAGACTAGCAGCACATTTTCATTTCAGCAGCACATTTTCATTTCCTTTCAATTTTTGTCATTGTATGTTTCAAATTCCTTTTGAAGTTTCAAGTTGGTAAATCATTATAAAGGATATCATTTCCTTGAACAATCATAACCATACTTGTTTCTATTTTTTTCATCTCACATTAGAAAACCAAAAACGACAAAAAGTTAAGAAATAGGTTATCTTGCACATATAGTGCGCCACACTTCATCAGCTTACGAATCCCGGATTGATAAATTAATGTAGCAATTTAGGACACACTAAATTGACCAAACAGCTACAGGCCTCTGAATTGTGTTACAATGAGGCTCAAAGGCCTATTTATTAATGAGAAACAATTTAAAACCATAAAAATCCAAAAACCTAACCCTAGGAGATGAAACACCAAACTATGAGCCTTATTTGGGTAAATTGCTACATCAATTTCCTAGGCTCGTAACTTTGGCATACGATCTTCGTTTGACGCACATGATACCTTGTTAGAAAGATCTATCAAAGGAATAAAACTAATAGTAGCGAATGTCAAGTTGAAAATTTAAATTTTCCAACTGTGATTTTCCCAAAAAAAACATCGTTTAGGGCCTTAAAACGTCTTCACAAGTTCAGGACCCTAAAAACTGCCAAAAATAGTAAATTGTGCTACAATTAAGGAAACTGAAAAACTGAAAGAAATTATGGTGGGGGCCCAAGTGGAATAGGAAATTGGTCATCGATATCCACTGGGATCATTCCTACCCCCTTATGAAGAAATAGTCCCCATTTCATTGAGTTCCTCCATGAGATGAGGAAAATTCTCCTAAACTTGGTCCCTAGTGAGCCACTTGCCCTAGTGAAGGAGTTGGTCTACTTTGACAACTCAATATAATTGGATCCTCTGCTGGTAGGTGTTCTTGATATGTGTATCCATGGTCCGTTCAGTTGAGGCTTTTTCCATGCAGTCTGGGTTTAACTCTCTTGATGTGAGTTGTTCTGCCATGTCGAATGTGTCTAGTAGAGGTGGAAAGTAGGGTGGAAAGCATTCCACATTGAACGCTAGGTGCAGACCAAGGAATGATGGAATAATGAGTTTGAATGAATTTTCCCTACGGCCTTGGTGATGGTGTATGGCCAATATCAGAGTGGGTGAAGCTTGCGATGGGGTCCAACGAGGCGCTCCTTCTACAATGTGGCCACACTTTGTTGCCCACCTGGAAGTTGTGTGGCACCCAATGGTTATCATGTCACCATTTTTACTTAGAATTGGCTTTGTCCAATATGTCATGAACCTATTGGCGGATTTTTTTAATGCGCTCAATGAAGGTATTTATCTTTTCAGCTTCAGACTGGACATGAGCCGAATCGGCCTGAGTAGCTGCAAATGGCATGGCTATGTCAATGGGACATAATGGCTAGAATCACAAGCCCACCTAAAAGGGGTTGTGTCCGATTGAGCTGTGGAGAGCCCAATTATTGCTTTGTTGTACATAGGGCAGGCTCTCATCCCATGTGCGTGGATACTTTGTGTTGTAGATGCACAAAATGTGTATGATCATCTTGTTGACAACCTTTGTCTGGCCATCAGTTTGGGGATGGAAATTTGTGGAGTTGTTGAGCTTGGTGTCCAACGTTGACCATAGGCTACACCAAAATGTATTGAGGAAATTTTTGTCCCGATCTGAGATGATGTACTGCAGGATCCAAAATTGTACCCACACTCATTCAAATAAGATTTTAGCAGTGGCTTCTATTGTGGTATTCCTCTTACAAGCTGCCATAATGGACATCTTCGAGAACTTTTCGATGACAACAAAAACATAGTCATCTCCATGCTTAGTAGAAGGAAGGCCCAACATATAATCCATGGAGATAGATACCAAGGTCGACTAGGGGTAGGTAATAGAGTATAGAGGCCTTTCTTATAGATGGTCGATTTAGCAATGGCACAGGCAGTTCAGGATCTAATGTACTTCCCGACATCCTATCAAAGTTTTGTCCAATAGAAATAATTTTGTAGTACTACCATTGTTTTCTCGACGTCGAAATGTCCAGCGACCCGACTATAGTGTGCTTCCCAAATCATCTTGGCACGCTCACTTGAAGGAACACAAAGGTGTCATAGGTGACATAGCAATGCATCTTGGAGGTCAAATTTTGGAATTTTCCTACACTCCAAGGGCGTCTTGTATGTGTGGTTGAGTTTTGGATCGCTCTTGTAGAGAAGCGTCATTTCATAAATCTCGTGCCCATAAGAGTTGAGCACGATGGTTAGTGCCACAATCGGTGGTCAGCTGAGGTAGTATACAACATTATTGGTGTTGCTCTTCTTGTACTTGATGTTCAAATGAAACTATTGTAGATATGTGGACCACTTATGATGGTGATTCTTCTACAACTTCCCTTGTGTTTGTATGAACTACAGGGGCTAGTGGTATATGTGGATGACCATTTCCTTCCCCAAAATGTAATGCTTCCATTGTCAACAAGCCTACACAATGGAATACATCTCTTTTTCATAAGTGGGATACTTTTGGACTATATCAGATAGTGTCTCACTATGATATGCCACTGGATGCCCCTGTTGAGTAAGAACTGCCCAAATAAAATAGTCATAGGCATATGTCTCAACCTTAAATGGTTGTTGAAAATCGGGTAATATGAGAACTAGGGTAGAGCAGAGGTGATGTTTCAACTCTACATTCCTTCTGTTGAGATTTAGACCAAAAGAATTTTTCTTTCACTCCTCCCTTGGTAGCTTGACTCAAGAGCTAAGTGATATGAGAGAATAATAACATGAAACTGTGGTAGAAATTAGCAAGACCGAAAAAGTAGTGGAGATATGTTAGAGTGGTTGGGGCTGGCCAATCCTATATGAAATGGATCTTGGCTAGATCTACATGCACCCCCCGCTCATCAATAATTTATCCTAGATACTTAACCTAGGCCATGCCAAAAGTTCACTTCTCCAAATTAGCACACAACTTGTGTTGCCGCAGTGTTTGGAGGACCTGTCGAATGTGGTGGAGGTTCTCTTCCTAAGTCTGCTTGAAGATTGGGATATAATCCAAGTACACAACTACAAATGAGTTGGTGAATGGCCATAAGATTTCATCCATCAGCCTCATGAAGGTTGCGAGAGCATTAGTCAACCTAAAAGGCATGACCAACCATTCGAAAAATCCCTCCCTATATTTGAAGGCAGACTTCCACACATCATAGGTTTCGATTGGTACCTAGAGATACCCAGACTTCAAGTCAATCTTGCTGAAATATTTTCCCCCCTTGAGTTTGTCTAGAAGTTCACCAATCTATGGGATCAGGTACCTATTCCATACAGTGATCTTGTTTAGTGCCACATAGTCAATATAGAGTCTCCAAGTCCCATCCTTCTTCTGCACCAACATGATCGAGCTCCCACACGGAGATGAACTTGGTTGGATGTGACCTTTCTGCAGCAAATCCTAAATCTATCTCTTGATTTCGTCATTCTATAGAAAAAAACGCTGATAGATTGGTCCATTGGGCGGCATTGCACCTTGGGTAATTTCAATGGGGTGCTTGACCTAACAATGCAGAGGCACCCCTACGAGTGAGGTGAAGATGTCCATGTACTCCTCTACAAACTTTTCCATTTGTTTTTGTCATGTAGAGGAGCCTTTTCTGGAGGTCGTGGCCATAATCTTCTTCTTTCCCTGAGGGTGGATCATCAGGAAAGAAAATTTTCTGGTTTTGGAAATGAGCTTACTGCATTTTTTTTGCTGTAACCAAAGAGATGGCGATAGGTGGTGCTACTTTCGATATCTTGTACAACTTATTTCCCAAAATAACAATAACAGTGCAAGGTCAGTGTTGGAGTCCCATAATTTGGCAGGTTGGTAAACCAAATGACAGGGTAACATCAGACCAGTCTTTGGAGTCCTAGGACCTAGCCTTCCTAAACTCAGAGAGGTCTCTCTCTACTATAAGCAAAGGATGTGAACTTGTTCACTTTGGGTGATTGATTTTAGGCTAGTTTTTAAGTGTAGTTTTGTTTGTTTGTTTTGGGTTGGGGTAAGATGAATAAGTAGGATAGGTGGAATGAGAGGTTATCAAATCAATAGGGCTATGGGGTCAGATGAAGTCAAGGGTGTCTAAATGATGAAACAGAGTGTATTTCAAGGCTGATTTAGCAAGGTTAATGGATCCTTTGGGTGATGTATGATGTGTAATGAACATCAAGTTTGGGAAAAAAACTAAGAGGTCTTAAACATATATAGTTTGAAGCAATAACTCATGAGGTAGGGCAAACCATTAATCTCTACAAATAATACTCAAACTGATAAACATGTTAGATGAACATTCCAGTGAAACATAGAGGCATTAGAACTCCTAACTTTAGAAATTCACCTTCATCTTTTGGGAAAACAAAAAAGATAAAAAAACAACTCAATTTATGGAGAGGGAACTCCTAAATAGCGTATATCAAGTTATTGGGAACTCTGAAATAATTTGGTAAGCATGGTCAAAGGGCAAGATCGAACAAGACCTCTTTGTCTTAACCTAATCAATCAATATTTCATAGAAAAGCTTCAAGATGGGGTTTTGAAAACTTTAAATAAGCAAGGCATACAATGAATCATACTTATAAGCTATCATACTAACCATTCATGAAACAAAAACAAGTTTTAGTGGGCCTAAGAAGCAATCAATAATTCCTTAAGATGACTAAAAGAGGAAAACATCAAGGGTATAACAAATAGGAGGTTTGAGGTGCTTCCATGAGCATGTCTCAACCTATACTTTTCTAATCTATAGCAACCAAGAAGAACGAAACAGAAATGAGGACAAGAAAACATGAACAAGTTAAGAAAACATCACCATTCACCAAGCTATGGAATCCTGCAAACATGCTTCTCCATCATCAAGCCAAACAAGCCATTCATTCACTTCATAAAACCAATTTCTTCTCCAAGCTCATAAAACCATGTATTTCTCTTAAACACATCAAGTCCCAATGTTTAAAATCAATCCTCACGCCTTATATAACAAATAAGGATAGGAGATCCTACTAGAGCATCTAGAAGCCTATTGGCCCAAAAGAAATATCCTAACTTGTCCTTGAGGCCTTGCAAGGACCAAGGCACAAAAATATCCTACAAATATGTTTTCCGGTCCAAAATAACAATTATATTGACTTTTAGGCTCTGAAAACCATGATAAAACTTTCCAAATGCATATTTTTCCCACTCATCTACAGGTGCGTAGCACACTGTGTCAAACAATGAAAAAATGCCAAGTGCGTAGCGCAGAAATAGGCTTTTTGCAGCAGTTGTTTGGAGGTCTTCCTGACACCAGATTTGGCTCCATGATGGCTCGTTGGAAAGCCTGATAAGTCTAATTTACAAAAAAAATTGATTTGTGCTGAGTGGATTCCATTTACCTTCTCAAAAATCAAATCTCCCAACATTTCTCTGTGTGTAACACCTGGTTTGAAAAGGAGGCAGAAAGGTCAAAATTTTGATGTTTTTTGACCTTTTGAGGGGGTAAAAATGCTCGAAATGATCTAAAAATGGGTGAGTAGACTATTGGTGATGTGAAAAATAAAAAAATATGAATTTTGAGAGCTGAATATGCACAAATTTTGTGTGTAGCGCCTAGGGTGTTGCGTTCCTAGGGGTCAAAATTTGGAAAAAACAAAAATTTGTCCAATTTGCCTCAAAATTTGTGGAAATAACCCTCAAGAGGTTTTGGACACTTGTTGAGAAGACTCAGCCAAGAATCCAAGGCTTTCATGCACTTTGGCTCTTTCTAGGTGTTCTAGTTTAATGAGGGCCTTCTTTAGCTTGGCACTAGCAAGCATTCTTTTCCTTGCATAATGTTTGGCCTTTTCTTTTGTAGCGCAAGGCCCCTCTTGACCTCCTTTAAATTCTTATGTTTCTCTTTGTAATAGTGGATGACCCTTTGAGCCATATCAAATTCCCTTTCCCACTCCTGAAGCTATGCTTCTTTTTCCAAGAGCAACAACCTAGTTTTCATCTCCTGGTCCTCATTGTCACTGTCTAGATCAATGAATTGAGACCCTAGAGAAGTCTTCTTGATCCTTTTGCTCCTTCTTACCTATACCTTCTACTCACCTTTGTCCATATTTCCCTTTCCTTTTTCTTGATTCTTGATCGTTGGAGGAGAGATGGCCCTTTGCCTTTTTTAGGCAGCAAACACATCTCTTTTGCCTCTGTGATAGGTGCATGTGAGAGGATTAATGATGGTGTTTTTACATTTGGAGGTGCCACAAGCCTTTTCATATTTTTCATGGCTTTCATGAGTCACTTGATGCTCCATAGGGTCACTGATTTCTTGACCTTTGACATCATCATCATCCTTTCTTTTCTCACTGTTTTCTTCACTGCCATCTTGACTCTCAAAATGACCACTACCCTCTTCACTTACCTCATTTTGGCTTTGTCCTTCACTGAAGTCTTCTTCTCTGTCATTTTCTGCATGGCCACTTTGAGTTCTTTGGTCATTTTAAGGTATATTAGTGTCATGAAAGTCATGACAATTGTCATTGATTGTCTCAGTTGTATCACTGTCTTGGTCAATGTTTTCACCCTCATCCCTTGTTTCTTCATCTTCACTTTCTTCATTTATTTCAGCACCTTTGTCACTGTGATTGGTTTCACTATCATGCTAAAATTCATCATTGCTTTGCTCATTATCTTCATTACCTTCATATGCCTCCTCCCCACTGTCTTCATATGTTTTTTCAGTGTCATCTTCTTCATCATAAGACCCACTATTTTGGCCCTTTTTCTCATCATGAGGCTTACTAATTTCAACTCTGTTTTCTTGCTCACTATTTCCCTCTTGAGAGGCTGCCTCTTCTTGGTCATCATCACTCTATTTTTCTTCTTCTTTAAACTCTATTTCTGTCCCATTATCTTCAACATTTTCACCACTTTCATCATCTTTATCAAGCTCTGCATTTGCCTCAATGTTTTCAACCTTTACCTCATTTGCATCTTTCTCCTGATTTCTGTTGTCATCACTTTCTTGTTTGTTGTGGCTATTATCACTTTCCTGCTCACTATTGTCCTCTCTTTTTTTTTTCTTCATCTTCCTTAGTTTCTAACTCAATTCCTTCTTCTTTGTTTTCTTCATCTATCTTAGTTTCTACCTCACTTTCCTCTTCCTCATTATTGTCATCTATTTGCTCTTCATTAGAGCCATTGTTAGTTTCTTCACATGGTACATTAGGAGAATAGATAGGAGGTGAATTTATTTGTGGAGAAGGCATATGGATAGATGATGGAGGAGTGGAGGTAGGTGGTTGTGAAGCGAAAGGTAGATTCTACTGAATGAAGGCTTGGAGGTTTGTAAACACATCATGTGAGATGAAGACTTCCCAAGGGATTCCTTGCTGCTCCACCTGGTGTAAGACAATAATTTTGATGAAGGAGTGGTGGAAAAGGCTCAGCATTTGGCAGTCATAGCTTCTCTTCTTGAAAACTAAGGCCATCTTGTCAATACTTCGGAAAAGGTAGTATGGCAGGTTCATCATTTTGACTTTGGTGAAGTGCATCAGTAACCTCATATGATATGAGTAAATCCTGGAGTATCTCCCCTCACGAGTGAAATACCTGATAATCTGCCTCATCAATAGGGCATACCTCTCTAGCAAGTGGGAGAAGGGGAAGATCGCCTTGCCACCTTGTTGACAGCTAGGTTTTAGGTAGGGCTCATAATAGCTCAAATCCAACTTCTTTTTTTTAAACCATATCTCACCAATGTCTGGCATACCTGTTGCTTAGAAATGCATTTAGATGAGAGTTAAAACTCCACTCTTGCTAGGTTAACTTGGTGATTTTGTAAGCCAAGGATGAACAATATAGTCAATTCTAAGTGGCTTTTGACTTGCTTTGCCTTTTCACAAAACTGATAACACCCAACATCCTGAAAGCATGATAGGATCATGGGAGAGGAAGTAATTTGAATAGTGTCTAAGGGCTCAAACCTATTTTCCCTTCCTTTCTTGTGTTTAGGCTTGGAAGGTCTTTGGCTTTCATCACTGCTTGTATGAATTTATCCTTCAGACATGGTGACTGGTTCTAGCACAACAAGATTTTTAGATTTTGTTTGAGAGCCTTTAGGTCAAAAGGCTGCAATGAGTGAGGTGAATGGAAAATTTTGCAAATGGGGGCCAAGATGAAACTTTCAAGGAGTTCACTCAGTGTTTTAGAGGTTTGTTTGTTGTCACTCAGTCTTCTCTGGCATATACAACATTTTTCTCCTTTTCAAACCCTAACCAAAGATATTTAAAACTGATTTCTTATGCAGCCTAGGGTTTGGTTTAATTAGGCCTTTAAATATCTCTTTTCTTAGGAAAATGAAAGCTTGGAGGCAAGAAAATAAACCACCAACCTTGTGTCTTTGATTGCAAGAAGTTTAGAGGCAAAAAATTGAATTTTTAACTCCTTTTAGAAAATTTATACACACTTTTTCTGTGCGTAGCACCTGTGCGTAGCACCTGTGCGTAGCGCTGGGTCATCTTGGACCGAAGATGGGCTAGTCGGGCCCGTTGGAGCGTAGCACTGGGTGGTCGATAGGGAGTTTCGGGCAGCTTGGGCGCTTTATTGTTTCTATGCATAATACTGGCCCAGGTGTGTAGCACTGGGCCCTAGGTGCATGGCGTAGTGTTAAATAACACTGCAGCCACCTCTCCTGTGAGTAGCGCCGAAGGCCAAGTGCGTAGCGCCGACCTTGGTGCGTAGCGCATAGAAACCCTCGAAATCTCTCTCAACAGCTTTCTTTTTCTTGGAGATGACAAATGATGTGGGGGAATACCCAAAAAGGCCTTTATAACCTTTTTTAAAAGTAAATTTGAAGCCAAAACCCACTTTTGTAATGTTCATGTTTCTTCACTTTTTCTCACTGTCTTTGACTTTTTTGGTCTTACAGGTGGCATATTTGATTGAAACAGATGCTTTTCTTCATTGCTGGAGGTTTCTTAAGGCTCTTTTTAATTTGACACCCTTCCTGAAGAAACCAAGCCTATGCCTCTCGGCCCTTTTTGGAAAAAGAACCTGTTTTTGACTTTAACACTTATACACAACAAACTCATCATTTTTTCCATTTCTCCTTTTGACTGATATTTTGTATTTGAAACATTTTTTCCTTTGACCTTGTCATTCTTTCTGTGGGAAAAACACCTTTGTGAACTCTGTAAAGTGTTATTTATGTCTTAGTCATCTTTTTTGCAGAATATTTATTTGATAAAGAGGTCCTTGTTGGGAGTTCACTGCTCTGCTGTAAACCAGGGGTATATCTGTTTGTTTTTAGGTCACTTTGATCACTATCTGTTTTGAACTTGGATAGCTTGCTTTATCAAATAATGACCCATGCTTATCATAGTTGTTATCTTTGGCAATTTCTACCCATGTTTGTCCCCTTTGGCCACTTGGAGATGTCTCTAACTATTTTTCGGAGAAAAATACATTTGAACTGACATTTCTTGCCTCTTCTTGCTGATAGCCTTCATCATCTTTCTGCCTTTTGTGTAGTGGAGTATTTTATCTTCATGTATGCCCTTCTTGATCTTCTTTAAAACCTATGATTTTACCTTTTGCTGAGGTGGAGTTAGTGCTTGTCTGCCAAACCCTATAAGGTAGTTTTAAAACCCTTGAAACCATTTGTTGTGATGAAGGAGGTTTCTTTGTCACTATTTTGGCCATCTTTGTCTATCTTCCCAAGATTCTAAGTTTTTAGGGATACTTTAGAAAAACAAACAGTGTTATCTTCTAAGTTCTCAAAGAGACACTTATCAAACTCACTATTTATGTCTAAAAACCCTTCAATGATCATTTGAAGGGGTTTAGGGGTTATTTTCCTTTTAACCTTAGCATTGTTCTATTGCTTGGTCAAAAGAGTCATGAATCTTGATTCCCATCACACACATACCTTGTTGCTTTCTTCTTGGTTGTGAGTGGTTTTCTTGTGATGATGCCTCTCATTACTTTACCTCTTGCTAGGTTGATTGCCCTTTAACTCTTTTGCGGAAAAGTAAGTAAGGGCAGTTGTCTCCATAAAAAACTTGTGCTTCAGGCTAAATACCTTTTGAATGATATCCTTTGTGAACTTAAGCTTGTTATATCTTACCACCTGCTTTGGATGCCTTTATAAATTTTTTAGGCCTTCTTCTTTGGTTGTGTTTCTACTATTGACCATTTACAAAACATTCCTGTAGAAATGCTTGTACAGGTAGATTTCTCCTTTGCAGGCTTACTGCTTGATCAAGAGGATATCTTTGGAGGTATTTGATGTTCTTTGGACAATGATAAGCCTCATCCTTGTGTTCTCTTGACTTCACCTTTGAATACCTATGGAAATAGTGAATTTAGAACCATGATAGTGCATAACCTAGGTGATCCTATTTGACTTATTGTAATGTCCTTGGAATAGGTTTTTGACTGAAAAGCCTGAATCAAGGTTTGGATGAGGAGACAGGATTTTGACACTCTATTATGCACTACCATCCTAGACAACTAGAAACCTTGTTTTACTTCAAAGAGCTTTAGAAAGGGAGTTTTGAAACCACCATTGCTTGAGGCACTTGGTGAGTAGGGGAAAAAGTTTGGTTTACTTGGCGAAAAAAGGTATGAAAATAGAGGGCTTAGGCAAACAGAGACAGAGTGTTATAGGTAGAGGTGGAAAAAATAGTGAGAGTGAGAGACATCAATCGATTATTTGGTCTTTTCTAGGTGATATATTGGCCATGCTTCGACAGGGAGGCAGGATAGGGGAAAATTTCCTTTGAGGGGATTTCTAAAACTCACATAATTCTTGAATTTTGTTTCTAGAAATCCAAGACAAAGCATTTTAGTCATCTAAACAAGAAAAAATTATTGATGACTAACAGTGGCTCCACTTGGGGAGGACAACTCATTTTTAGGAGGTGTCCATAATTTCAGATCTCTTGGTTTATGAAGACCAGTGCCTCATCCATTGGGCATATTTTCTTCTTTCTTTTGCTGTTGCTTTCCCTGAAGTAGTGATTTTGAAAATCTGAAAGCATGATTAGCTCAGCTTCACCTTTACCTACCCAACCTAATTTGCTAACATTTTCTCTTCCTTGGGTGCACTTGAACTGGCAAACCCATTGACATTTTTTCTTTTGAAAGAAAAAACAAACTATCTACTTCTACACTTATTTCTTCCAAGAGTTCAGATTATGCTAGTGAACGCTTCTTATTCTCTACCTAGTCTATTTGACTTTCAAGATTAAGTAGTATGACAGACTTCATTCTCTAAGCTAAAAACATGAAATTGATAACATGACTAAATCAGGATTAGACAATCTGATTTATCATGGGTTTGTGGCATAAAAACAAGCTGCACACAAATGTTATTTTTGTACAAAACAAGACTTAGAAAAATCAGGGCTAGGATATATAGTTTGCTATTCATCCCTATTTTTCTCCTTGGTTCTATTTTGAGCATGTGGAACCAGTAACTTTATTTCCTAATCTATTTTCTTCGACAAGTCAAGCTTCAATGATTTGACCAACATTCTTTTCACTAACTTATCAACAATAAATTTAAAAGATGTTTAGCCATGATTAGGCTAGATAGATGAACAAGACATTCTTTTTGCACCAGTAGTGGCATTTAGGCTTGCACACTTTCAGTATCACTATTTTTTGGGTATGGGGCTGTACCTTCTTTCCAAATGTGCTCTCTTTTTCCATTTCTATGTGTTTTTGTGTTTTCATTTTTCTCAAAACAATCTAAAAATAAAAGGATGTTCATATGGCTGAGCTTATTTTTCATGCCTATCTATCCTAATCTAAGCTATACATGATAGAAATTTATTTGGTGAACTCTCTTTTCCAATATAACCAGTCAAGTAGATGATTGCATGGGTGATCTTGGTTTAGCTCTTTGAGGATGCTGAAGAAATTAAAAGGCCACTTGCACCTCACTTGTGCTTGAACAGTAGTGCCTAAAATTTTCTTTGAACCTTGCATCAAATTGTTCTTGGCAGAAAACACTCCCCTTTTAGATTTCTCAAGGAAAACAGAAAATGGATCTTGGAATGATACCTGATCTTGAGAACTTGAGACATAAGCTTCATTCAATACTACTTCTTCCACTTGGCTATGCTTGAGGCTCTTTTGGGAAAGAAACTCTTCCTCTTTCTCATGATTACTTGAACTGTCACACTCATCATATATTGCAGTGTAGTCCTCTTCCCAAGATGATGTGTTATGATTGAGTGGATTGGAATTTGTGTGAAGGTCATCATGTTGATGAGTAGGGATACTCTTTGGTAGTAAATCCTCTTGAGAAGGTGGTTCAACAACTCTCATGTGATTATCAACTTCCAAGCCTTCATCTGCAATTGGAAATTCAATGGGACTTGGTGGTTGCTCATTGACAACTTGCCCAAGGAGTTCATCATCCTCCTCAACCTCAACATCAAAGCTGGAAGACTGCTAATTTCCAATTATGTGAAATCTATTTCTGATGGACTGAAGTGAAGCAGAGCAAAGATTCAGAGACTGTTCACTTACTTCCAAACTTTCAAGGCTTTCCTCATCAGTGTCATAAGTGAACTATCTTAGCTTATTACTGCTTTCAATTTGATGATAGTGAGCTTCATTCCAAAAATCAACTGTTGATGGCTCTACAAGGTTAGCTTCTATTTGGAGAACATCATCATCATCAGAGTTATCAAAATTTGGAGAATGATCATCAACATAAATAATTTCACCAATCAAACATATTGGATTACTAGTTTTTTCTTCTTGGGTTGATCTAGAAGCTTATTTTCTGATTTATGGTGGATGGCATTGGTCAGATAATGAACAAAAATGTTTGGCTCATATGAAGGCTCAGAGGCTGGTTGCATGTTTACCATTTGATTTATTTCCCCTTCAGTTAAAAGAGGAGGAATTTTTCTCTTTCTTTGGATCAGGGATAATTTTAAGGATGGAAAATTATCTTGAAGTTTAAGAAATTGGCGAAACTCACTAGTCCCTAATATGAAAACTATAAAATGTTTGTTGATGTATTTGTAAAATTATTCAAATTTATAATGATATTATATATATTTTCTATATAATGTTGGTGATTTTTAACGTAAAATAATTTTATATTGTAAAATTTGGACGAATCATTTTTATAAAAAAATGGAAATTGGCAAATCTTTTTTTTGGAAAAACCATGGAAAATTAGCCCACCTGCGAATATTAGCCCCTAAAATTTTCCATGCTTTGGATAGGATTACAATAGCTCTCTCTTTCTTGTGAAAGCTGATTTTGAGGCTGAATGTCTTCTTGAACCTCACTTAGAAGGGATGATAAATCATTACTTGTGCTTTCAGAGAGATCTTGTGGGTTTCCTTCTATTTCTTTATTGATTTCTTCCTCAACTAACTCCTCTAGGTTGTTATGATAGTTATTTTGAGAATGAAATTCATGGGTTGTTGATAAGAGACCTTCAGGATGCAAGTTTCCTAAATCTTCATCACTATCTAAAAGGTATTGTATGATGTCCTAATATTGATCACAACAGTTTTCAGCTAATGATAGAGATGGACAATACCCTATATAGTACTTATGAAATATCTTGTGGAAATTCTTTAATGAAAACAAGATGCTAGGTTCTAGCCATTCATACCAATTTCTTGCCTTACCTTCTAATGTTACCATCAACATTTTCATGGGGCAGTCTTTGTGCCATTCAACTTTTAACCTCCATATGTTATATGAAGTTTGATGAGATGTAACAAAGGGTCATCAACTTTTTCATCTCGAAAGGTAGGTAGGTTTTTCATCCAATTTATTTCAGGCATTTTGTGTGGGAATCTAGGGATATGTGCTCTATTCATTGGAGCATATCTCCTTTGTATCCTTGGATCCATGTTTGTAAATTAGAAAGGGTCACTGAATCTTTTCAACTAGTCTAGAGCTCTCTACCAGTGGAGTCTTTTGGTATATTGAGGGTTGTGGAGTAGCCATGTGGAAGATTTGAACTTTTCTGTCCACCATCAGCATGATTGGGATTGCTTAATGCATTCACAGGGGAGTTTATAAGAACTAGTGGAGTAATAGTCCTACTGGAGGCTAGCAGAGTCGCCAGGTGGATGTTTTTAGTTGTTTTGAAGGTATGTGTCTATGGTCCACCACTAATACTGACAAGAAGCTAATATAGGAACGTTTTGGGGTTTTGTGAGTTTTTATATGCAGCCCTTAAGGTATGTAAGAGTGTCCTATAGCTAAGTCATAAATTTACTAGGATGGTGAAAAAGCTAGGTTCTATTCTTAGGCTATTAGTTAAGTTCTCTACGATTTGACGAAGGTTTCTGAAGTCCTAAGGGATACTTAGTTTTTCACTGACATCAGAGGTTGCATCATGATCACCATTGTGTTGTTGAAAGTGATGAGGTGATTTACAAATCACAGGATTTCAAAGTTTAACTGAGGGTTGAAAGAGTCTATAAGAGTTTTTAGGCTACTACGTACTCGGTCCCACCGTGATCGCCATTATGTTGGAGTCCCGTAATTTGGTAGATTGGTAAACCAAATGACAGGGTAACATCAGACCAGTCTCTGGAGTCCTAGGACCTAGCCTTCCTGGACTCAAAGAGGGCTCTCTCTATTATGCGTGAAGGATGTGAACTTTTTCGCTTTGGGTGATTGATTTTAGGCTAGTTGTTAAGTGTAGTTTTGTTTATTTGTTTTGTGTTGGGTTAAGATGATGAAGTAGGATAGGTGTAATGAGAGGTTATAAAATCAATAGGGCTATGGGGTCAAGTGAAGGCAAGGGTGTCTAAATGATGAAACAGAGTGTATTGCAGGGCCGATTTAGCAAGGTTAATGGATCCTTTGGGTGATGTATGAGGTGTAATGAACATCAAGTTTGGGAGAAAAAAAAGAGAGGTCTTAAACATATATAGTCTGAAGAAATAACTCATGAGATAGGGAAAACCATTAATCTCTACGAATAATACTCAAACTGATAAACGTGTAAGATGAACATTCCAGTGAAACATAGAAGCATTAGAACTCCTAACTTTAGAAATTCACCTTCAACTTTTGGGAAAACACATAAGATAAAAAAAAAAACTCAATTTATGGAGAGGGAACTCCTAAAAAACATATATCAAGTTATTGGGAACTCTAAAATAAGTTGGTAAGCATGGGCAAAGGGCAAGATCGAACAAGACCTCTTTGTCTTAACCTAATCAATCAATATTTCATAGAAAAGCTTCAAGATAGGGTTTTGAAAACTTTAAATAAGCAGGGCATACCATGAATCATACTTATAAGCTAGCATACTAACCATTCATGAAACAAAAACAAGTTTTAGTGGGCCTAAGGAGTAGTCAAGAATTCCTTAAGATGACTAAACGATGAAAACATCAAGACTATAACAAACAGGAGGTTTGAGGTGCTTCCATGAGCATGTCTCAACCTATAATTTTCTGATCTATAGCAACCAAGAAGAATGAAACAGAAATGAGGACAAGAAAACATTAACAAGTTAATAAAACATCACCATTCACCAAGCTATGGAATCCTTCAAGTATGCTTCTCCATCATCAAGCCAAACAAGCCATTCATTCACTTCATAAAATCATGTATTGCTCTTAAACACATCAAGTCCCAATTTTTACAATCAATCCTCATGCCTTATATAAAAAATAAGGAGAGGAGAGCCTACTAGAGCATCTAGAAGCCTATTGGCCCAAAATAAATATCCTAACTTGTCCTTGAGGCCTTGCAAGGCCCAAGGCACAAAAATATCCTACAAATAACTTTTCCAGCCCAAAATATAAATTATATTGACTTTTAGGCTCTGAAAAGCATGATAAAACTTGCCAAATGCACATTTTTCCCACTCATCTACAGGTGCATAGCATACTGTGTCAAACAGTGAAAAAATGCCAAGTGCATAGCGCGGAAATAGGCCTTTTGCAGCAGTATTTTGGAGGTCTTCCCGACACCGGATTTGGCTCTGTGATGGCTCGTTGGAAAGCCTGATGAGTCTAATTTCCAAAAATTCTTTATTTGTGCTGAGTGGATTCAATTTACCTGCTCAAAAATCAAATCTCCCAACACTGCTCTGTGTGTAACACTTGGTCTGAAAAGGAGGCAGAAAGGTCAAAATTTTGATGTTTTTTGACATTTTGAGGGGGTAAAAATGCTCCAAATGATCTGAATATTGGTGAGTAGACTGTTGGTGATGTGAAAACTCAAAAAATGTAAATTTTGAGAGTTGAAGATGCACCAATTTTGTGCGTAGGGCCTAGGGTGTTGTGCTCCTAGGGGTCAAAATATGGAAAAAAAAACAAAAAGTTGTCCAATTTGCCTCAAAATTTGTGGAGAGAACCCTCAAGAGGTTTTGGCACCTGTTGAGAAGCCTTAGCCAAGACTCCAAGGCTGTCATGGACTTTGGCTCTTTTTAGGTCTTCTAGTTTAATGAGGGCCTTCTTTATCTTGGCACTAGCAAGCATGCTTTTCCTTGCATAATGTTTGGCCATTTTCTTTTGTAGGGCAAGGCCCCTCTTGACCTCCTCGAAATTCTTATGTTCCTCTTTGTAATAGTGGATGACCCTTTGAGCCATATCAAATTCCCTTTCCCACTCCTGAAATTGTGCATATTTTTCCAGGAGGAGCAACCTAGTTTTCATCTCCTAGTCCTCATTGTCACTGTCTAGATCAATGAATTGAGACCCTTGAGAAGTTTTCTTGATCCTTTTGCTCATTCTTACCTGTACCTTCTGCTCACATTTGTCCATATTTCCCTTTCCTTTGTCTTGATGCTTGATTGCTGGAGAAGAGATGGCACGTTGCCTTTTTGAGGTAGCAAACACATCTCTTCTGCCTTTGTGATAGGTGCATGTGAGAGGATTGATGATGGTGTTTTTTCCTTTGGAGGTGCCACAAGCCTTTTCATCTTTGTCATGGCTTTCATGAGTCACTTGATGCTCCATAGGGTCATTGATTTATTGACCTTTGACCTCATCATCATCCTTGCTTTTCTCATTGTTTTCTTCACTGTCATCTTGACTCTCAAACTGACCACAACCCTCTTCACTTACCTCATTTTGGCTCTGTCCTTCACTGAAGTCTTATTCTTTGTCATTTTCTGCATGGTCACTTTGAGTTCTTTGGTCATTTGAAGGCAGATTAGTGTCATGATATTCATGACAATTTTCATTGACTGTCTCAGTTGTATCATTTTCTTGGTCAATGTTTTCACCCTCATCCCTTGTTTCTTCATCTTCACTTTCTTCAATTATTTCAGCACCTTTGTCACTGTGATTGGTTTCACTGTCATGCTCAAATTCATCATTGATTTTCTTATTATCTTCATTACCTTCATATGCCTCCTCCCCACTATCTTCATATGTGTTTTCAGTGTCATCTTCTTCATCATAAGACCCATTGTTTTGGCCCTTTTGCTCATCATGGGGCTTACTGATTTCAACTCTGTTTTCTTGCTCACTGTTTCCCTCTTGAGAGGCCGCCTTTTCTTGGTCATCATCACTAGGCTTTTCTTCTTCTTTAAAATATGTTTATGTCCCATAATATTCATCATTTTCCCCACTTTCAGCATCTTTATCAAGCTCTGCATTTGCCTCAATGTTTTCAACCTTTGCCTCATTTGCATCTTTCTCATGATTTTTGTTGTCATCACTTTCTTGTTTGTTGTGGCTATTATCACTTTCCTGCTCACTATTGTCCTCTCCTTTTTTTTCTTCATATTCCTCAGTTTCTAACTCATTTCCTTCTTCTTCTTTTTCTTCATCTATCTCAGTTTCTACCTCACTGTCCTCTTCCTCATTATTGTCATTTGTTTTCTCGTCATTAGAGCCACTGTCAGTTTCTTCACTTGGTACATTAGGAGAAGAGATAGGAGGTGAATTTATTTGTGGAGAAGGCATATGGAGAGATGATGGAGGAGTGGAGGTAGGTGGTTGTGAAGTGAAAGGTAGATTCTGCTGAATGAAGGCTTGGGGGTTTGTAAACACATCATGTGAGATGAAGAATTCCCAAGGGATTCCTTGCTACTCCAGCTAGTGTAAGACAATCATTTTGATCAAGGAGTGGTGGAAAAGGCTCAGAATTTGGCAGTCATAGCTTCTCTTCTTGACAACTGAGGCCATCTTGTCAATACTTCGGAAAAGGTAATATGGTAGGTTCATCATTTTGACTTTGGTGAAGTGCATCAGTAACCTTATATGATATGAGTAAATCCTGGAGTATCTCCCCTCACAGGTGAAATACTTGATAATCTACCTCATCAGTAGGGCATACCTCTCTAGTAGGTGGGAGAAGGGGAAGACAACCTTGCAACCTTGTTGACAACTAGGTTTTAGATAGGGCTCATAATAGCTCAAATCCAACTTTTTTTGTTTAAACCATATCTCACCAATGTCTGGTATACCTGTTGCTTTAGAAATGGATTCAGATGAGAGTTCAAACTCCACTCCTGCTAAGTTAACTTGGTGATTTTGTAAGCCAAGGATGAACAATCTAGTCAAGTCTGAATGGCTTTTGACTTGCTTGACCTTTTCACAAAACCGATAACACCCAACATCCTAAAAGCATGAAAGGATCATGGGAGAGGAAGTAATTTGAATGGTTTCTAAGGGCTCAAACCTATTTTCCCTTCCTCCCTTGTTTTTAGGCTTGGAAGGTCTTTGGCTTTCATCACTGCTGGTATGAATTTCTCCTTCAGACATGGTGACTAGTTCTAGAACAAAAAGATTTTTAGATTTTGTTTGAGAGCCTTTAGGTCAAAAGGCTGCAATGAGTGAGGTGATTGGTGAATTTTGCAAATGGGGGCCAAGATGAAACTTTCCAAGAGTGCACTCAGTGTTTTAGAGGTTTTTTTGTTGTCACTTAGTCTCCTCTGGCATATATAACAGTTTTCTCCTTTGCAAACCCTAACCAAAGATATTTAAAACTAATTTCTCATGCAACCTAGGGTTTGGTTTAATTAGGCCTTTAAATATCTCTTCACTTAGGAAAATGAAAGCTTGGAGGCAAGAAAATAAACCACCAACCTTGTGTCTATGATTGCGTGAAGTTTGGAGGTGAAAAATCAAATTTTTGACTCCTTTTAGAAAATTTAGACACAATTTGTCTGTGCATAGTGTCGGGTCAGCTCGAGCTGGAGGTGGGCCAGTCGGGCCCGTTGGAGCGTAGCGCCAGGTGGCCAACAGGCAGTTTTGGGCAGCTCAAACGCTTTGTTGCGTCTATGTGTAACACCAACCCAGGTGCGTAGCGCCGGGCCCTAGGTGTATGGCACAGTGTTAAATAAAACTGCGGCAACCTCTCCTATGTGTAGCGGTGAAGGCCAGGTGTGTAGCGCCGGCCTTGGTGCGTAGTGCCTGGAGATTTTCACTGATTTTGCATTGAAACCCTCGAACTCTCTCTCAACGACTTTATTTGGCTTGGAGATGACAAATGATGTGGGGGAATACCCAAAAAGGCCTTTATAACCTTTTTGAAAAATAAATTTGAAGCCAAAACCCACTTTTGTAATGTTCATGTTTCTTCACTTTTTCTCACTATCTTTGACTTTTTTGGTCTTGCAAGTAGAATATTTGATTGAAACAATTGTTTTTATTCATTGATGGAGGCTTCTTAAGGCTCTTTTTAATTTGACACCCTTCCTGAAGACACCAAGCCTATGCCTCTCAGCCCTTTTTGGAAAAATAACCTGTTTTTGACTTTAACACTTATACACAGCAAACTCATCATTTTTGCCATTTCTCCTTTTGACTGATATTCTATATTTGAAACATTCTTTTCTTTGACCTTGTCATTATTTCTGTCGGGAAAATACCTTTGTTAGCTCTGTAAAGTGTTATTTATGTTTTAGTCATATTTTTTACAGAATAGTCATTTAATAAAGAGGTCCTTGTTGGGATTTCACTACTCTGCTGTAAACCAGGGGTATATTTGTTTGTTTTTAGGTCACTTTGATCATTGTCTCTTTTGAACTTGGACAACTTGCTTTATCAAATAATGACCCATGCTTATCATAGTTATTATCTTTGGCAATTTCTACCCATGTTTGTCCCCTTTGGCCACTTGGAGATGTCTCTAACTGTTTTTCAAAGAAAAAGACCTTTGAACTGACATTTCTTGCCTCTTCTTGCTGATACTCTTCATCATCTTTCTACCTTTGGTGTAGTGGAGTATTTGATCTTCATGTCTACCTTTCTTGATCTTCTTTAAAACCTTTGATTTTACCTTTTGCTGAGGTGGAGTTAGTGCTTGTCTGCCAAACCCTATAAGGTAGTTTGAAAACCCTTGAAACCATCTGTTATGATGAAGGAGGTTTCTTTGTCACTAATTTGACCATCTTTGTATATTTTCCCAAGCTTCTGAGTTTTTATGGATACTTTAGAAAAAAAAAGCAATGTTATCTTCTAAGTTCTCAAAGAGACACTTATCAAACTCACTATTTATGTTTAAAATGCCTTCAATGATCATTTGAAGGGGTTTAGGGGTTCTTTTCCTTGTAACCTTAGCTTTGCTCTATTGATTGGTCAAAATAGTCATGAATCTTGATTCCCATCAAACACATACCTTGTTGCTTTCTTCTTGGTTGTGAGTGGTTTTCTTGTGATGATGCCTCTCATTACTTTACCTCTTGCTAAGTTGATAGCCCTTTGACTCTTTTGCAGAAAAGTAAGTAAGGGACAACTGTCTCCCTACAAAACTTGTGCTTCAGGCTAAATACCTTTTGAATGATCTCCTTTGTGAACTTAAGCCTATTGTATCTTACCACCTTCTGTGGATTCCTTTATAAGTTTTTTAGGCCTTCTTCTTTGGCTTTGTTTCTATTGTTGACCATTTACAAAACATTCATGTAGAAATGCTTGGACATGGTAAATTTCTCCTTTGCAGGCTTACTACTTGATCAAGAGGATATATTTGGAGGTCTTTGATGTTCTTTGGACAATTATAAGCCTCATCCTTGTGTTCTCTTGACTTTACCTTTGAATACCTGTGGAAATAGTGAATTTAGAACCATGATAGTGCATAACCTAGGTGATCCTATTTGACTTATTGTAATGTCCTTGGAACAGGTTTTTGACTGAAAATCCTGAATTAGGGTTTGGATGAGGAGATAGGATTTTGACACTTTATTATGCACTACCATCCTAGACAACTAGAAAACCTTTTTTTACTTCAAAGAGCTTTAGAAAGGGAGTTTTGAAACCACCATTGCTTGAGGCACTTGGTGAGTAGGGGAAAAAGCTTGGTTTACTTGGCGAAAAAAGGAATGAAAATAAAGTGCTTAGGCAAATAGAGACACACTGTTATAGGCAGAGGTGGCAAACATAGTGAGAGTGAGGGACATCAGTCAAGGATTTTTTCTTGTCTGGGTGATAGATTGGCCATGCTTCGACAGGGAGGTAGGATAGTGAAAATTTTCCCTTGAGGGGATTTCTAGAACTCACATGATTATTGAATTTTTTTTCTAGAAATCCAAGACAAAGCATTTTAGTCATCTAAACAAGAAAAAATTACTGATGACTAACAGTCAGGAATCATACACAATGTGTCGCTTCCACAAGTATGGTTGGCCCAATAATACATTGCAAACGTCAAGACAAGCAATGTCACATAATACCTCATCCGTGAAGGGCTTGATGTTGTAGGGAAGGTGGCACTACTGGCTGACGTGGAGATCCTTTCATTGGTGAAGCCACCCGATGATGGTACAATTGTGGGTGTGATGTGGTCGGCAAGCCCAGCCACTTCACGACCTCTGCTGAAATTAATTTATTTTGGCTCCCGCTGTCCATAATGAGCTGCAGCGGGGAACCTTTTACCCACATATACGAATGGAAGAGGTGCTCCCCCTCCTCTAGATCTTCTAGTTCCTCCTTAATGATCTTTTTGGTGGCAACGGTGGCGTTGGGATCCACATCGATAATCTGCTTCCATTTTTCATTCCCCTTGTCGGGTTCTGATTCAGAGTCAGAGCATCCATCCGATCTAGAAGCCTTCATCTCGGCCACCAATGAATACTTAGACCGACACTCACTTTTTTTGTGAGTGGAGATCTTATGGAGCTCACACCACTTTCCTATGTCCTTATTTTGTTTCGCAGTGTTGTTCTTTTCTTGTGGATTTGGCATGTTATCTTGGGCCACCCCACCTTGGATTTTCCCTTTTTTCTATGGTTTGGGGGAACCTTTCCCTTGCTTCTGAGTCGCATATCCAAAGTCTCACTTCTTTTGTTTGAACTTCTTCTCAATCTTGGAAGCATACCGTTATGTTGCACAAAGCGAGTAGATTTCAAGGAAATCCATTTCCTCCTGAATTTATCTATTTAGACAACTACGGTACTTCAACACCAAATGCTTCTCTGAATCTTTGATAACCAATTTTGTGCGCAAGGTATGGTTCAGATTCGTCAACTCAAGCACATCTTGATCCCTTTGTTGTCGCAGCGTAGTCCATTGTACGTAATTGTCATCATAGCTCCCCACAAGGTAATATTGTTCCTTAATGGCATCTCAAAAATAATCCCAAGTGAATGTGGTTGAAAACAAAGAGGGTTCCCTCTCGTCCTTTTTCTCACAGTAGGTTTCGCACTATTCCTTGACATGGGGGGTGACTTTGAGGAGTGCAAAAGTAATCTTTTCCCCGTTGGAAAAGTCATCAACTAAGAAATACACTACTAATAGATCCAAACATCTATCTATGACATATGCATATATTTGACCCTAAAAGATGGGAATATCAAAGTTTAGTTATACCTGAAAAGGATTTGCGCCTCCAGAGTGGCCGCTGGATGCAGATGCGTCATCGGTGGGCAGTCGTCGAAGGATCTGGGAAAATATATCCATCATCGCATTCCTTTGTTTCTCAAGGGCCTCCTCGAGCAATATTTTAATAGGATCTCCTAATCCCTTGTCTTTATTTTCATCCCCCATGGGCGGTCATCAAGGTTTGCGAGGTTGATCTTGCAAAGGTTCAACCAGATCAAGCCCTAACTCCTTATACACCAACCTCATTGGGGACACGCAAAGAAGGATCAAGAAAAAGCAGACCGCTATGATACCACTGAACCAGAATTATGCAAGAACACAAAAAAATACAAAAATACACATAAACGTAGGGATACATAGTAGAAATAAGACTTCATTTCATTAATATCACATAACTAAAATATGCTTACAGAGAGAATGGAAATAAACTAGCTAGGGCGTTGGCAAGTTATCTCTGAGAAGAGATGTGGTGGCTACAGGCATCTAAACTGTGTTAAAATGATGCTCAAAAGCCTATTTATTATTTAGAAACAATTAAAAACCCTAAACATCCAAAACCTAACCCCAGGAGATGAAACACCAAACTATGGGCCCCGTTGGGGTAAATTGCTATATCAATTTCTCAGGATCGTAACTTTGGCATACGATATTTTTTTGACGCACATGATACCTCGTTAGAAAGATCTATCCGAGGACTACAACCAATAAAAAAAATGAAATTCATGACCCATATTCATCGACTGTGATTTTCCAAAAAAAAATGTCGTTTATGGCCTCAAAATGGCCCTGGAAGTTTAGGACCCAAAAAAATGCCAAAAATAGTAAATTGTGCTACAATTAAGAAAACTGAAAAACTGAAAATAAAAATGGTGAGATTCCAAGTGGAATAGGCAGGTGGCCACAATATTGATCCACGAGCATTTTTCTCTCAAGCCAAAACTAGCATATAACTCAAGTCTAGAGTCTTGACATTGGTCCAAATGGGACTTGTCATTGTAAACATTTATTTTTCCTATATTTTAAGAGGTAGTTTAGAAAGAAATGAGTGAAGATCAAATGTAATCGGATTTGGTCCATAGTGGCAGATTTATAATAGGCTTCTAGGAGACTTGTTGAGTCATTTTAGGATTTGTAGAAATCTTAGGAGCTCTTGAAGATATTTTGGATTTAGGATCACATTTGAGGAGTAATGTTTGGATCTGAACTAAATTGAGGTTTAGGAGTTTATTTTTATATGAATTATAAGTCTCAAAGGCATATAGAAAAAAGGGAGAGATTTGAGAGACGTAGAAGGGCATAGAGGTTGGTAGTGGCCACAAGGCTGAGAGGCCAATTGTTGTATTCAGGCCAAGGCCTTTTGTAATTATTTCTATATACTGTGTGAGGACACACTGTTTTGAGTGTATGGAAATAAAATTTTGAGCCATTTATTTCAAAGCTGACAATCCCGGTATATATATATATATATATATATATATATATATCTATATATATATATATATATATATATAGATATATATATATATATATATATATATATATATATATATATATATATATTTGTAATAATATTTTTGTGTACAAGCCTACTACAGGAATCTCAAAAAAGATAGTGAAGTATTGATACGAAAGTTCAGGAAGGAGAGCCACCATGGAAGTGGAGGTGTATCATTCATTTTACAATCAGAAGGAGAAAATAAGTTAATTATTGATCTATAGAGTGATCAATAATGTCAAACTAATAAGGAACAAGGAGGAGAAATAATCAAAATAGTGGCATGATACAAGTAACATAGGAGGCGCATGAGAATCCCATTGTGAGGAAGGCCATAAGGGTGTAATAGAGGATACCTATAGAAGCTCAATTAAGGCTGAAGACATTAATGGTGCTTGACGAAAGCCCGTAAGAACCTATGTCGAGAATTATGGAATAAGCTCGCTACAGGAAGAATATCCTGACACTTAGCCAAAATTCAAGGTTCGGAAAGATAAAAACTCAACAGGGACTCGGAGATGGACTTTCTGTCACTTAGCAGCACTAGGTCGGATATTTAGCTTGGCATAGTCATAGAAGAGGCAGAGGAGCTAAATAGAGGAGTCCATTGTGGAATCATGAAATGACATATATATATCTAATTGTGGTATAAAGAAGAGTTGCATGAATAGAAGAGTCGAATTTCAGTCATTGCTATTGAAGGAGACACTATTTACCACGAATAGAAATTTTTTTATGTTGCATGAATGGCAGGAGTTTGGAATATCATAGGCCAAGGAAAACTCTATTATTCTAATCAAGGGTTTGGTTGTCTGTTTTAGCGAGGATTTCAGAGTTGTGTTAAAAAGATTTATACTATGTTATCTTCATTGGAAAGGCAATGGATTTTACATGAAAATTTTGTATAAGGAACCACGGGTCAATGTTTATTCAACGTTGAAGTCGTTGATTCTATAACCCAAAGCACAAACATAAGAGAATTCTAATAGTTCATAATTTTTTTTTAGGGAGCTAATGTTGGATGGAATTGGACAAGTTTCAGATGGAGGCCAGGTTGATTCTTGTGTGCATCAGAGTAGCATCCAAAAGTGGGTTTGCTATTATAGATTGATCATAGCTGGTAGATTGTGATTGTTTTTACTAACTACTTTGGGGGAGTAGAAAAGGGACAAGAATATTGAACCCTTAATATAAGACAGATAAGGAATAATTCTAGCAGTGTGTCTAATGATTTTATGTTGATTACAGGTGCCAACATCTATATATTAAAAGAATACATAGTGGAAGCATGGTAGTTCAGAACCTGAGAGATTTTTTGATGTGATAGTGGATCATGGCTAGTAAGCTATGACATAAGAGAAGTTTGCAAAGGACAATATATCAATGAAGCATATTGATTAAAGAGGTATGCAAGTTTATTAATGATTAGAATCAATTTAATGAGTGAAAATTTTGGCACGAGACTACAACAGTAAGACTATAGGAAGAACTTTTGGAAGTTCTTGGAGTGTCAGTAGGACCTTATTCCAGGCAAGGCTTGGAATAGTTAGGGATAGAAGAAATATTTAAGAGAAGTGAGTACAAAGAATTAGAGAGGAGAGAGCATGAGTGTCTAATATCCTAATACAAGTTCTGAGAAGGATAGGACTTGGAGACCATGAAGAGGAGAAGGTTAGTGATAAGATCAACTCAGTAGGAATTTGATTGGTTGCAGGTGTAGAAGATGACACAGAAGAAGAACTTTATAGCAAGGAAGATGAGAATTTCCAGCTGAGGTTGGAAAGAGAAATTTCTTAGAAACAAAATAATCTTGTGGAGAAGGTAAGCTGAAAATAAGGTTCTAGAAAGAATCTTTGAAGTTTCCAAGAGTCCAATGGATATGGCTTGGTGAGGTAATTATAGTAGGTTGGAATAAAAATTTTGTTGCAGAAGTTTAGTGAACAAGGAAAAGTTCACACAGAAGAAAATATGACTGTGGAAAGTCATGTGGAAGGCTCAGAAGAAGGACACAAGATGAAGAATAAGGGTGCTAAAGAAATATCTAGGAAACATGTGATTCAAGAGGAGCTTGACAAGGAGATTGCTCAGTTAAAATAACAACTCAATGTATTAAGGATTCTACTAGAGGAAAACCAAAGACAAGTTTGAGTATTTAGGAAAAATACAGTGAAGTTGCCTAAGTTACAGAAAAGGCTACAACAGAGGCAAGTGAAGTCGCTGGTGGAAAAACTCAAAGAAGCTGAGTTGGAAATGGAAGTTTCCATTTGTGAAACAGAATAGGGTGAATTTATGGGTAAAGATGAAGAATGGTGATCAATTAAAGATCTCATTAACTATTGGGATAGTTCAAAGAAACATGAGGAAATATGGACAAAGGTAGCAGAAGAGGCTATAAAGCCTTATATTTTTTAATCTAATAATTTTGATGTGTTTTCAGGCTTTGCAGAAGATGGGTAGTCTTTTGAAGCTATCATAAAATTTGATGAAATACTAGAAGAAAACAAGGATGAAGAGTACATCTTAGAAGATAAAAATTCTAAAGAAAATTATGATGGAGGATGCCTCTTGAATGAGGAAAACATTGACATATTGCAGTAGAAAGAAATTATTGATGAATTGATATTTGGAGCTATTACAAAACAGGGACAATTCCTTGTGGAAGAAGGAGATGAAGTCTACCATGAGAGTCGATATGAAACATCACTTTGGATGTTGAGACTTACATTTTAAAAGTTGACAATTGGTGTATAAATACAGGGATTATAAGTGCCAAAGAAGGACAGTCCTCAAACACGATTACACAGCATACAGTGGATGAAGTACTTCTTTTTGAAAGCATAAGGAGAGAACCAAAAATTATTTATATGGAGATAACTGAAACATAATTGTCTATGGAAGACAATCAGATTGAAGAACAATCACTGAAAAATAGTGACCATATAAAGGATGAAGTTGGAAATGAAGAGCATTGTGATAAAATTCTTGCTAAATGTAAATAGGAGATTGAATTGCTGGAGAAGTTGCTAGGAGAATGTGGCAATAGAAAAGAAATGGTTACAACAGTACCTGAAAATAGAAGAGAGTCTCTAATAGTCATGGAGACAAAAGAATGTTTTAATTTACAAACAAATAGTTTGTTTGGAGGTATAATGAATAGCATTAATGAGTATGATGGTGTGATCAAATATATTGAACAGAGGTTGTTTGGAGATGAGATAAAAGTTCAGAAGCAACAAGAGGGTAAGGATGTAAGGGTGGTAGTAAGAATACAACAACTCCAAAGTGAAGGTAACCAACAACAGGTTAAAGGTAAACTTGAAGAAGGTAACAATTCGGAAATTTTTATAAAAAGAGAAGTTCAATTACAAATGTATATTATTTGTTAGCAGAAGGATGAACTGGATAAATAAATTGACAGGCTATGGAAATTAATGGTGAAGCATTCCAAAGGAACGCACAGCAAGCAAAATCTAACAATCAGTTTGTTAGACTTACTAACTGAAAATAATTTTGTAAGAAAGGAAAAAGGGAAGTTGTAGTATAAAGTGTGGAAACCTAGAGAAATGAAAAAGAAAGCAGCAATAGCAAAGAAGGAAACATTAAGGATAATGGCAGCACTAAGGTGCAATAGAGTTTATGAAGGGCTGCAGACAAAAGTTTGGGACCCTGGAGGTTTTCATCAGCATATGAAATCACATGATCAGGAGATCATGAATGTTTTTTACTTTGGGAGTCTCAGGCAGGAGCATTTTTCTCTCAAGCCAAAAATAGCATATAACTCAAGTCTAGGGTCTTGACATTTGTCCAAATGGGACTTGTCATTGTAAATATTTACTTTTCCTATATTTTAAGAGGTAGTTTAGAAATAAATTTGTGAATATCATATGTAATCAAATTTGGTCCTTAGTGGAAGATTTAGAATGAGATTCTAGGAGTCTTATGGAGTCATTTTAGGATCTATAGAAATCTTAGGAGATCTTGAAGATATTTTGGATCTAGGATAAGATTTGAGGAGTAATGTTTAGATCTAAACTAAATTGAGGTTCAGGAGTTTATTTGTATATGAATTATAAGTCTTGAAGGCATATATAAAAAAGGGAGAGATTCAAGAGAAGTAGAAGGGCATAGAGGCCGACAGTGGCCACAAGGCTGAGAGACCAATTGTTGTATTCAGACCAAGTCCTTTTGTAATTATTTGTATATACTACATGAGGACACACTTTTTTGAGTGTATGGAAATCCAATGTTGAGCCATTGTTTATTATTTGCAAGCCTGGTGTGTATATATATATATATGTTTGTAATAATATTTTTGTGTACAAGACTACTACAGGAATCTCAAGAAAGATAGCGAAGTATTGATATGGAAGTTCAGGAGGGAGAGCCACCATGGAAGTGGAGGTGTATCATTCATTTTAAAATCAAAAGGAGAGAAAAAGTTAATTATTGATCCATAGAGTGATCAATAATTTCAAACTAATAAGGAACAAGGAGGATCCAAAATCAAAATAGTGGCATGATACAAGTAACAGAGGAGGCACAGAAGAATCCCATTGTGAGGAAGGCCATAAGGGTGTAATAGAGGAGACCTATAGAAGCTCGATTAAGGCTGAAGACATTAATTGTGCTTGGTGAAAGTCCGTAAGAACCTATGTGGAGAATTCTAGAATAAGCTCGCTACAGGAAGAATAGCCTGACACTTAACCAAAATTTGAGGTTCGGAAAGATAAAAAATCGGCAGGGACTGGGAGATGGACTTTCTGTCACTTGGAAGAACTGGGCCGGAGATTTATCCTGGCATAGTCATAGAAGAGGCAGAGGAGAAAATAGCAGAGCCTATTGCGGAATCATGCAACGACATATATATATCTAACTGTGTTATAAAGAAGAGTTGCGTGCATATATCAAAGGGTTCACTGTTGAATGTGATCAAAGGGGAACAATTGAAATGGAATCACTTCATTGTGAGCAAATTTCTGGTAAGTTAAAGGAATAGTGTACTAATTATTAATGTGAATAGTCAATTCAACAAGGGATTCCGTGCTGGAGACTGTTCGATCGGGATCGGTGAAGACTTTTTGATGGCATTCTCGCAGATGGGCATTAAGGGTTGTCTTGTGGAAGGCCAGAGGGAAGATCTCAGATTCGTGATCTATCATTGGCAATGGAATATAAATTAAAGATGAATCAACAGAAGTGTTGAATGTTGAAAGTTCTGGCATCAGATATCCACGTACATCAATTCTAGTCTAGGAAAAGATGATCAATGGATTTTGATAATATCTGTGTGATCAGATGTTCCTGGAGGTTCCATAAAGTCGAAAGATAGTCACACTCTACTTCCATAACTGTAACTTAGACGTCGGGTCATGCATAGTAACTCTGAACTCATGTATATGGTATACCATGAAGAACTTGTAAAAACAAACAAATATGGGGTGGAGTGTTACAAAAATCCCTTGTTTTATAAACAAAAAAGTCTCATACACCAATTTAATGTTTATCTTAACTATAACCTTAAAATTAAATTATTAAACACTTAATGATACTTTGTTGAATATGAAAGAAATCTATAATTTCTATAGTAATTGACATGAACTTGACACATATATAATTGAAATAAATTTATTTTAAATCTAAATTTTTTATTTGATAAAAAAAATATTAAACCTTTTAAACTTTAAAAAAAAAATTATAATAAATAAACACATAAATTGGAAAAGATTAAAATTTTCAACTAATATACTAAATTGTTATTTAATTTTGTATTTATATGTTTAATTACGTATATGATTAAGTGGCATCGTAATTTGGGTATTTAATCATACTTATTGCGTTGAAACTGAAACCGAATTCATATATATATATGTATATACATATACATACATATGAAAACAAAATATATGGGACATTTGAAAAACTCACATATAAATGTATTTCTCTTACTTTATTAGATGATATCATGATACTCCTTTAATTTCATGTTGGCATTCTCGCAGATGGGCATTAAGGGTTGTCTTGTGGAAGGCCAGAGGGAAGATCTCAGATCCGTGATCTATCATTGGCAATGGAATATAAATTAAAGATGAATCAACAGAAGTGTTGAATGTTGAAAGTTCTGGCATCAGATATCCACCTACATCAGTTCTAGTCTAGGAAAATATGATCAATGGATTTTGATAATATCTATGTGATCAGATGTTCCTGGAGGTTCCATAAAGTCGAAAGATAGTCACACTCTACTTCCATAATTGTAACTTAGACATCGGGTCATGCATAGTAACTCTGAACTCATGTATACGGTATACCATGAAGAACTTGTAAAAACAAACAAATATGGGGTGGAGTGTTACAAAAATCCCTTGTTTTATAAACAAAGAAGTCTCATACACCAATTTAATGTTTATCTTAACTATAACCTTAAAATTAAATTATTAAACACTTAATGATACTTTGTTGAATATGAAAAAAATCTATAATTTCTATAGTAATTGACATGAACTTAACACATATATAATTGAAATAAATTTATTTTAAATCTAAATTTTTTATTTGATAAAAAAAATATTAAACCTTTTAAACCTAAAAAAAATTATAATAAATAAACACATAAATTGGAAAAGATTAAAATTTTCAACTAATATACTAAATTGTTATTTAATTTTGTATTTATATGTTTAATTACGTATATGATTAAGTGGCATCGTAATTTGGGTATGTAATCATACTTATTGCGTTGAAACTGAAACCGAATTCATATATATATATATATATATGTATATACATATACATACATATGAAAACAAAATATATGGGACATTTGAAAAACTCACATATAAATGTATTTCTCTTACTTTATTAGATGATATCATGATACTCCTTTAATTTCATGTATATTTAGAGTTTCTTTTGGGTCCTCCATGATTCATGAAAATCTATAATTTTTTATTTATATTAGCTTTTTGCAGGATTCATGAAATATTTTAATTTATATATTGTGTTTTATAGACATCATCAATTTCATCATTGAATTGTTATGGTTTTGGATTTTTATTTTTATGGAAAAAAAATTAATAATATTTTGTATGAATTAATTGAGTTTTAATATTTATTTTATAATAATAATAATATTTAAATTATTAAATTGATCAAAATTTTATTGAAAAGAAATTAGATTTAGTATTAATTTGTAATATAAATTTATAATTTTATTAATGATTTTTATTTTAAAATTATTAATTTTATTTTTTAATATTAGATAAATAATTTTTTTTAACTAAATAATTTAAGATTGATAAAATATGTGTAATATTCAATTATTATTTTAAGTCTTGTTTTTAAATTTTATAAGGGATGACAGAGTTAATTTTCTTAATATTATAATTTAGTTGATGAATTGATTATTTTATTTATTTTTATTTTTTCAATTAATTTAACTTTTATAATCTCTATCTTGGTCTTTTATGAGTTTATAGTGGATATTTCTCAATATAAAACAAATAACATAGAGCTTGTGATTTTCCAACTTGATCGATTTATGTCTATATTCTAACTATCCTACCATAGCAATAAGTTGCACTAAAGTACATTTAACTATAATCAAGTAATTTTAAAATGATTGGTTATAAAACAATTTTGAACTTCTTCAATTTTATTCTACATCTCACTTGAAATGTTGCAAACCAAAACTTCACATTTGTATATACAAATACTTTTTTTCTTTTCCAATTGAACATTTACAAATTAAATATCATGATAAGTTTTCCAACCATTAATAATGGTTCTCTTGTTGGCACTATGGTTTTAGTTTGAATGGTACTTGAAATTGGTGTAAAATATTTGGAGTTTTTTTTATTAATTCAAGGTGTTATTATCATACATTTCTTGAAGGAATTATATTTAAATAGCATGGTCTTGATTTTATCAATATTGATGATAAGTTCATCAATTCTCCACAAATATTGGAGAAAATTGAGTTGCTTGAAAATCATCAATACCTTTTATAAGAAGAGCAATATCATCAACACAAAAAGAAGAGAAGAATGACATTGATTCCAACTTTGTTAATACCAATGCATATTTGACTTCTAAATATTGTTCAATCCTATCAATATTGATGCCAAAAAGGGTAAGAAAAAGGGTGATCCGGATTTATGCAAGAACGCAACAGAATAAACATATAACCATAAATACAGAGATGCAGCGGAAATAACACTTCATTTCATAAATATCAAAGAACTGAAATTTGCTTACAGACAGAATGGAAATAAAACTAGCTAGGGCGCTGGTAGCTATCTCTGAGAAGAAATGTGGCGGCTACAGGCCTCCGAACTGAGTTACAATGAGGCTCGAGGGCCTATTTATCATTTAGAAACAATGGGAAATCCTAAACAGCCAAAACCCTAACCCTAGGAGATGAAGCGCCAAAACTATGGGCCCCGCTTGGGTAAATTGGTGTTTCAACTTCCCAGGGGCGTAACTTTGGCATACGATCTCCGTTTGACGCGTACCATACCTCGTTAGAAAGATCTATCCGAGGACTACAAATTTGGAACAAGCAACATCAATCCATGGACCCATGTTGCTCTCCGTTTTCCCAAAAAACGTCGTTTAGGGCCTCAAAACGGCTCCGGAAGTTTAGGACCCGAAAAACTGCTAAAAATAGTAAACTGTGCCGAAACTGAAAAGCTGAAATAGACAATGGTGGAGCCCCAAGTGGAATAGGCGGGTGACCACCAATATCCACCGGGATCATTCCTCCCCCCTTAGGAAGCAATGGTCCCCATTGCGTTAAGTTCCTCCATGAGATGAGGAAATTTCTGCTGAACTTGGTCCCCGGTGAACCACTTTCCTTGGTGCAGGAGTTGGCCAGCTTTGACAACCCGATACAGTTGGATCTGCTGTTGACGAGTGTTCTTGATTTGCATGTCCATGATACAATCTGTGGTGGCCTGTTCCATGCAGTCTGGGTTTAACTCTGCTGGTGTGAGTTGTTCTGCAATGTCCGAGGTGTCCAGTAGAGGTGGAAAGTAAGGACGAAGGCGATCCACATTGAAGACTGGGTGCAGACCAAGGAATGGTGGAACACTAAGCTCGAAGGCATTGTTACCTACAGCCTTGGTAATGGTGTACTACTCAGACGGAGTGGGCGAAGTTTGCGATGGTGTCCAAAGTGAGGCCCTTCTGGGCAGACATCGACTTCACAAGCCCACTGGGATAGGGAGAGCGCACCGATGTTGATCATGGCGTTGCTTGTACTTGGAATTGACTCTGTCCAATATATCATGAACTTGTTGGTGGATGCATTGAATGCGCTCAATGAAGCTACTTGCTTTGTCAACTCAGACTGGACATGAGCTGAATCGGCCTGAGCAACTGCAAATGGCATGGCTACGTCAATGGGACATAGTGGCTAGAATCCCAAGCCCACCTGAAAGGGGCTATGGCCGATTGAACTGTGGAGAGCCCGATTATAACTATGTTGTACATAGGGGAGGCTCTCGTCCCATGTGCGTGGATGCTTTGAATTATACATGCGCAAAATGTGTACAATCATTCTGTTGATGACCTCTGTCTGGCCATCTGTTTGGGGATGGAAAGCGGTGGACTTGGTGAGCTTGGTATCCAACATCGACCAGAGGCTGGACCAAAATGTGCTGAGGAACCTGCTATCCCGATCTGATATGATAGACTGTGGGATCCCAAAGTGCACCCACACTTGCTCAAAGAAGAGTTTAGCAGTGGCTTCTGCTGTGATATTCTTCTTGCAGGCCGCCATAATGGCCATCTTCGAGAATCTGTCGACGACCACAAAAACACAGTCATTTCCCTGCTTAGTAGAAGGCAGGCCCGACATGTAATCCATGGAGATGGATTCCCAAGGTCGACTAGGGGTAGGTAGAGGAGTATATAGGCCTTGCTTCTTGATGGTCGGTTTGGCAATGGCACAAGCAGTGCAGGATCTGATGTGCTTCTCGAAATCCTTTCGAAGGTTTGGCCAATAGAAATACTTCTGCAGGATTGCTACTGTTTTCTCGACCCCAAAATGCCCAACGACTCGACTGTAGTGTGCTTCCCATATCATCTTGGCACGCTCGCTTGAAGGAACACAAAGGTGTCCCATGTGACATAAAAGTGCATCTTGGAGGTGAAAATTTGGAACTCGGGTACCACCCAAGAGTGCCTTGTAAGTTTGGCCGAATTCTGGGTCACTCTCATAGAGAAGCGGCCAATCAGAAGTCTCGTGCCCACAAGAGTTGAGCACAATAGTGAGCGCCACGATCGGTGGTCGACTGAGGCAGTCTGCAACATGATTGGTGCTACCCTTCTTGTACTTGATGTTCAAATGAAACTGTTGCAGATATGTGGACCACTTCTGATGGCGATCATTCTGTAACTTCCCTTGTGTCTGTATGAACTGCAAGGGCCTGTGGTCTGTGTGGATGATTGTTTCCTTCCCCAAAATGTAATGCTTCCATTGTCGACAAGCTTGCACAATGGAGTACATTTCTTTTTCATATGTGGGGTACTTGCGAACTGTGTCAGACAATGTCTCACTATGAAATGCCACTGGATGTCCCTGTTGAGTAAGAACTGCCCCAATAGCATAGTCAGAGGCATCTGTCTCGATCTCAAATGGCTGTTGCAAGTCCGGTAAAGTGAGCACTGGGGCAGAACAGAGGCGGTTTTTCAGTTCTGTGAACGCCTTCTGTTGAGGTTCCGACCAAAAAAAATTTGCTCTCGCTCCTCCCTTGGTGACTTGACTCAAGGGCCAAGTGATATGAGAGAATCCCAACACGAACCTCCGAGAGAAATTAGCAAGACCCAGAAAGCTGCGAAGCTCTGTTATAGTGGTTGGGGCTGGCCAATCCCGAATGACTTGGATCTTGGCTGGATCCACATGCACCCCCCTTTCATCAATAATGTATCCCAGATATTGAACCCGGGTCATGCCAAAAGTGCACTTCTCCAAATTGGCACACAACTTGTGTTGCCGCAGTGTTTGGAGGACTTGTCGGATGTGGTGAAGGTGCTCTTCCCAAGTCTGGCTGAAGATCAGAATGTCATCCAAGTACACCACTACAAATGAGTTGGTGAATGACCGCAATATGTCATCCATCATCCTCATGAAGGTGGCGGGAGCATTCGTCAACCCGAAAGGCATGACCAGCCATTCGAAAAGGCCTTCCTTGGCTTTGAAGGCAGTCTTCCACACATCGGAGGGTTCAATCGGTACTTGGTGATACCCAGACTTCAGGTCGATCTTGCTGAAATATTTTGCACCTTTGAGTTGGTCCAGAAGGTCATCAATCCGTGGGATTGGGTACCTATTCCGGACAGTGATCTTGTTCAGCGCCCGATAGTCAATACAGAGTCTCCACGTCCCATCCTTCTTCTGTACCAACACGATCGGGCTCTCACAGGGCGATGAACTTTGTCTGATGTGACCTTTCTGCAACAGCTCCTGAATCTGCCTCTTGATTTCATCATTCTCCAGAACAGAGCGCCGATAGATCGGTCCATTAGGTAGCGGCGCACCAGGGGTCAGATCAATCGGGTGCTTGACCTGACAGTGCAGAGGAACCCCTATGGGTGAGGTGAATATGTCCCCGTACTCCTCCACAACCTTATCCATTTGTTGTTGTTGTGCAGAGGAGCCCTGTCTGGAGGTCGTGGCCACAATCTTCTTCTTGCCCTGGGGGCGGATCATCAGGAAAACGAATTTCCTAGTTTGGGAAATGAGCTTACTGCATTGTTTTGCAGTAACCAAAGAGATAGCAGCAGGAGGTGGTACCTCCGGTATCCTGTACAACTTATTTCCCAAAGTAACAATAACAGCACGAGGCCGAGACTCATACACAGCATGACGCTTCCACAAGTATGGTTGTCCTAATAATACATCAGAAACATCAATAGGAGCAATGTCACATAGTACCTCATCCGTGAAGGGTTTGATGCTATAGGGAAGGCGACACTGCCGGCTGACGCGGAGATCTCGTCCTTGGTGAAGCCACCCGATGGTGTATGGATGTGGGTGAGCTGTGGTCGGCAAGCCCAACCGCTTCACGACGTCTGCTGAAATGAGGTTCTTTTGGCTCCCATTGCCGACAATGAACTGTACAGGGGAGCCCTTTACCCACATCTGGGAGTGGAAGAGACGTTCCTCCTCCTCTGGATCTTCCGGTTCCTCCTTCTGGACCTTTGTAGTGGCAAAAATGGCGTTGGGCTCCGCATCAATAATCCGTTTCCCTTTTTCATTCCCATTTTCAGGTTCTGATTCGGAGTCGGAGCATGCATCTGACTCAGAAGCCCTCATCTCGGCCACTAGCGACTGCTTGGCCCGACACTCACTTGTGTTGTGAGTGGAGCTCTTATGGAACTCACACCACTTTCCCGTGTCCTTCTTTGGCTTTGTGGTGTTGTTCTTTTCTTGTGGCTTCGATGAGTTGTCTTTAGCCGCCATGCCTTGGCTCTGTCCTTTGTTCTATGGTTTGGAAGCACCTTTCCCTTGCTTTTGATTCACAGATCCAAAGTCTCGCTTCTTATGTTTGAATTTCTGCTCAATCTTGGTAGCATACTGGTATGCCATACCAAGCGAGGAGATGTCGAGGAACTCCATTTCCTCTTGAATGTATCTGTGTAGAAAACTGCGATACTTTAGCACCAGATGTTTCTCTGAATCTTTGATACCCAACTTTGTGCGCAGGGTATGGAACAGATTCGTCAGCTCATGCACATCTTGATCCCTTTGTTGTCGCAGCGTGGTCCATTGTATGTGCTTGTCCTCATAGCTCCCCACGGGATAGTACTGTTCCTTGACGGCGTCTCGGAAAGAATTCCAAGTTGGTACGGCCGAGAACAGAGAGGGTTCTGTCTGGTCCTTGTTCTCACAGTAGGTTTCCCACCAGTCCTTAACATGGGGGTAGCTTTGAGGAGTGCAAAAATAATCTTCTCCCGGTCTGAAAAGTCATGAACAGAGAAATATCCTTCTAATAGATTCAACCATCTATCTACGGCATCTGCGTCTATTTGACCCTCAAATATAGGAATGTCAAAATTTACTTGTACCTTAAAGGGAGTCGCAACTCCAGAGTGGCTACTGGATGCAGATGCGCCGCCGGTGGGCAGCCGTTGAAGGATCTGAGCAAAGCTATCCATCATCGCGTTCCTTTGTTTTTCGAAGGCCTCCTCGAGCAATATTTTGATAGGATCTCCTGCTCCCTCATCTTTCTTTTCGTCCCCCATGGGCGTCCGTCGAGGTTTGCGAGGCTGATCTTGCAAAGGTTCCACCAGATCGAGCCCTAGCTCCTTATACCCCGACCTCGTTGGGGACATGCAAAGAAGGATTGAGAAAAAGCAGACCGCTCTGATACCACTGATCCGGATTTATGAAGGAACGCAACAGAATAAACATATAAACATAAATACAAAGATGCAGCGGAAATAACACTTCATTTCATTAATATCAAAGAACTGAAATTTGCTTACAGACAGAATGGAAATAAAACTAGCTAGGGCGCTGGTAGCTATCTCTGAGAAGAGATGTGGCGGCTACAGGCCTCTGAACTGAGTTACAATGAGGCTAGAGGGCCTATTTATCATTTAGAAACAATGGGAAATCCTAAACAGCCAAAACCCTAACCCTAGGAGATGAAGCGCCAAAACTATGGGCCCCGTTTGGGTAAATTGGTGTTGCAACTTCCCAGGGGCGTAACTTTGGCATACGATCTCCGTTTGACGCGTACCATACCTCGTTAGAAAGATCTATCCGAGGACTACAAATTTGGAACAAGCAACATCGGTCCATGGACCCATGTTTCCCTCCGTTTTCCCAAAAAACGTCGTTTAGGGCCTCAAAACGGCTCCGGAAGTTTAGGACCCGAAAAACTGCTAAAAATAGTAAACTGTGCCGAAACTGAAAAACTGAAATAGACAATGGTGGAGCCCCAAGTGGAATAGGCGGGTGACCACTAATATCCACCTGGATCAAAGGGGGCACCTTGCTTAAGACCAATATTACAAGATAAAGGATCAAGCATCATATCAACATTCACTTAAACCAAATTGGCTTGTTTGACATTTTCTAATTCCCTTTGATCATTGGGGGGAAATAACTTCAAGTGGTTAGACACATTACATCGCAACCACACACAATGAACTCTACACCTTTTAGGCTTTGAATTTAAGTTTTTTGTATGGTGGTGCACCATCCCAACCACTAAGTACATTTCATCTTTACCAGTAATCATTTATAAATTCTATGAGTTTAATTACAATAGAATGGATATCAAGACAAGGACTTGTTTCTTCCAATGTTTTCCAAAGCTTAGCTCTAGACACAATATCGATTATTTTTCTAAAATCAACAAAATATTAGATGCCATCTTCCTTTTTTTGTTCACCATGCTCTAAAATAGCTCTAAGGGTGGCAAGATGATCAATTGTAGAATATTTATTCTTGAAGTTATCTTGACATTTATCATTTTGATTATTGTGTTAAATCCATTAACTTGTTTTTCTTTCAAGAAGAAATACAAATATAATAAAAATGGGACAATAAGATAGTTCGATAATTGACCAATTCATTCTAAATTTGAAATTTGAAAATAGGGATTATTAAACTTTCAATCCAATTTTTAGGAAAAAATTATTTGACGACTTGATTGAAAATATGTTTGATATGATACCCAATTATTAGAATCCCAAGTTTTAAGATCTCATTTTCTTTTTTATTTTATGTGAATTGTGAGGCTAACCATTGGCTAAGAAAATGCAACATAGGGGCATCTAAGCCATCAAAATAACCCAGGGACTATACTTAGTTTGTACCACACCAACCCTTAACATGGTTGGATTTTTTTGTGCCAACGAGGTTTTGAACCAATGACCTTAAAATAAGGAGTGCCTTAACAAAACACCTTATCATTGATTTTTCTACATCTTGTGTGTTTTAAGATATCAACTTAGTCCTTCAACATCTTTAGTTTTTCTTTTCGTGAGATACTCAATGCCAAATTGTATAACCTCAACTTATAAAATCTTACTATAAAGGTAAGTCATTTAGATGTCTTATGTTATTTGAAGGAAGACATTACTTTTGTTAAGGTTGAATTTCTAGTTATATAATATTACCTATTATATAGTTTTTCTAGGGATTATGTTATCTCATAGTGTTTTATGTTCTTTTATATACAATTCTACTAAATTCCCTTTAATTTTTGGTTTAGTCTTGAACATTTTTTTTCTTTTTATCAAGGATGTATAATATTTAATTGTACTAACTCTATTATAATAATGACAAGTATTTCTAATATATTCCGATATAATTTATATTGTAGGTAATACCAAGAGTTTACAAGTTGTTAGTTTCTATTATATATATTTTTAAGATTATTTTTGCAGAAATTATACAACATATATGTATATCATGGATTCAATCCGATCTAGCAATGTACTAAAGAAATATACTAATCACTTCTACAAATCAATTGCGTAAATTAAAACACAATTGCAAATCACATGAAGCAAAGAAGAATCAATCAAATCACAACAAAGATAATTTCCCGGGGAAAGATTGTTGCTCAAAACCCCACTATCTTCTATTGTATATTCAGCATGGATACATGAAACAATTACATACAACTCTTCTCATAAGAGCCTCTTGTACTCGGCTAATTGTCTCACACTGTCCTGGACAAAACTGACCAATACTTAGCCAATTCTCAGCCTCTAAATAGTCTGCCTTGCTTGCGCAATCCCTGATGAATGTAATCCCTATTATTTACTAATTTTGGCCTTCCTCGACTATGCAAGGATCATGGGAAATCCAGTGAGTGTTTGGTTGCATGGGTGCAACCTAATAATCCTACAACCGACAATCAACATCCCTTTCACCTAGATCTCAACTAGGTCTCCACTAGAACTGACATGCATGCAACTAATAATAAAAAATTATCAGTTGCATGTTAGATCATTGATTGTGAATTAAATAATATTTAATTCACTTTATCTCTCACTGGTGCAACAAACAGTTACAACTAGCACAATTGACTTTAACTCGCTTAACTGAGTTAAAATGATTACAACATGCATTAACTAATGCACCACTGCACTTCAAACTCTATTACAACTAGAATTACTCGGCATGCCTTAACAGCTACCCTCAACTCGAAATTCATGAGCTAACTAAGTTTATCACACTCAGTTAACTATTATAAGTTATTGTGAGATTATATTACATTTTATTGTCCATCTTAATTAAGGGATAATTAAAATAGACATGTGTTGGAAAAATACTGAGAGGGGGGGGTGAATCAGTATTTAGAAAACTTATCTATTTTTCTTGCTTTTAAACCCATACGCTACTTTCCTGAACAGAACTCGCGTATATACGCAGATAACCAGAAAGAAACTCGCGTATGCACAGAGATACAAATAAGCAGTTAATTCTTAACTTAGATTAGTGCTTTATTCATTCATCAGAAGTTAAGAAAGAAGTAAACAGGTGCAGTAAGAACAGAATAAAGCATCACATATCATCAACACACATGAACACCAGGATTTAAGGTGGAAACCCAATTCGGGAGAAAACCACTGTTGTCGTTGTCTCAGTCTTCAATATTTATTATATAAAGAAAACATCTTACAATCATGTACTGGCGCAGACTCATACCAGCACGCAGGCACCCACCTGTAGAAGGCTACAACCTTCTCTCGTTTACCAGCCTCTCCTGGAAGGGAGCTACAACCCCCTGATGTTTGCACCAGCTTCTACTGGCAGAAAGCTTCTACTTTCAGACTAAAGGCTTCAACCCTCAGATCCACTGCAGACCACGTTTCATCAATTTTCAAACTGGATCAAACAGCTTCACCACACTCCTTCACTTGTCAACAAGCATCCTTTTCTCATTTCATCAATCAGAACAATGATACCACTGTAACCAGAATATCAGAGACAGCCCAGACTTCAGAATAGATATGCATAACCTCAATTATCTTCTAAGCAACAAGCAATTTAAATATCATACGCACTTTTCTTTAAACAGACCCGCGTATACACGCGCCCTTAATGAAGTGAACCCATGTATACATTTGTACAATTTATCAGAAAAACCCTAACAACCCATATGCGCTTTTGTCTGAATAGAGCTGCGTATACACGCGCTTTTCACGAAACGAACCTGCGTATAGATCTATAAAAGATAAATTTTGCAGATCAGACCAGATCTATGAACTTACCCAGATTTCTTCAACTTCTTCAACAGAATTGCGCCAGGTCTTCATCACTTCAATTCAGATCATCCAAGAGATTCACCATTTCAAGATCTAGAGATCTTGAACCTTCATTATGTTCATAGATGCATCATAGATTCAAATCTATCAATTTAGAGCATAGTTCAACCACGCAGATATAATTCTGAGTGAAGTATTCATTAAAGCCCAGACACCCACACACTTTTCTCAATGAAATTATTCTCCTTATATAGATTTAGCCTTTTTCAATACCATGAGTCAAAACCACATTACTTCCAATGGTATTCCTGGACGGGATCAAACAGACAATCCAGCACTCAATACAATGGGTCAATACCATGGTAGTAACCCCTGGTTTTGTAAATTTAGAGTGCAATTAGGCATACACGACTTGGCACGATCTTTTCCGCGTGTATACGCGACTTCTCCTAAACAAACCCGCGTATGCTTCGTTACATACCTTGTTGGACATTCTTCTTGCACATACTGTAGATTATTTCTTCTGCAACTTTTGTACTGATTGTAGATACATCAGATTTTCATCATTAACAAGTTCATCAAGTACAACTTCATCAGATAGGTTGCCATCAAGGAAAAACACTCTGCATTATATTGTCAATCATCTCATTTCATCAACTAAGTTTCCATCAAGGACAACACATGCCAACAATCTCCCCCTTTGGACTTGATGGCAACCATGATGGTGTTTGATCAATCTCCCCCTATTCAAACACCATGTCATTCTCCCCCTTTGACATCAAGGGCAAAGGGCGGATCAAAACCATCACGAAGTGCAAGAGCGCTGTAGGTCTGATGTGTACTGAAGTTGCCATGCTTCCCCTGAGTTCATCCATAATTTTCAATAAATTACATGACTCTAAGACCAAGGACTCATACTTACATCAATGATCCAACCAAGTGGATTTACATATGTGACACAAGCACCCAAACAAGTGGGTTTACACATTTTGACTCAACTACCCAACCAAGTGGGTTTACACATTTAAACAAGTCCTTACATGACTGAATATTACAAATTTACATCATTGATCTCAACATGACCTTTTCATCAAATTACAAAATGACCTTTTATAATCAAAACCAAAAATGACTTCAAGAAAGTGATCATATTTCAGAATCACAATGCCCAATGCATACTACTCAGCAAGGCTAATGCTCCCCCTGAACCTGTACATTAGTTTATTCCTTCATCTCCCCCTTAGCTTGTGCATCCTGAACACTTTCAACAGAAGATCATCAAGGCATCTTCACCCAATTTCAGAGAATGAATCAAAAATAGAAGAGATAAAACATCACCAAAGATACCATACAGTATCACAGATATCAAACATCACTGCAGTTTTGCTAAACAGTGCTGACCCCACACAAAAAATGTCAGCAATCAACCATACGCGGATTTTTGAGGATAAACTCGTGTATATACGCGACTGTCTTTAAGGAAACCCGCATATCCACTGTAATCTTCTGAATTTATTCAGATCCGAACTTTTGAGAGGCAGAGACAACACCCAGCTTCTGTCTGAGATATTCGAACGCTTCCCTGGGCAGAGGTTTGGTAAATATATCAGCAACTTGTTGTTCTATGACCTTTTGTTCAAGCACTTGTTCACGTAAGAAGTGATACTTGATGGGAATGTGCTTGGTCTTCGAATGCATAACAGGATTCTTTGAGATACTAATAGCACTTGTGTTATCACACATAATGGAGATAGGAAGTGTACATTTGATTTGAAAATATTGCAAGGTTTGCATCATCCAAAGGAGTTGAGTGCAACAAGATGCGGCAGCGACATATTCTGCTTCTGCTGTAGATAAAGCAATAGAAATTTGTTTCTTTCTGAACCAAGATACTAACCGGGGCCCCATATAGAATGCACCACCACTAGTGCTTTTCTGATCATCAACATTTCCAGCCCAATCTGAATCAGTGTAAGCATGAAGAGTAAGATAAGTATTCTTTGGATACCATAGTCCAAAGTCTTGAGTTCCTTGTAGATATTTGAATATTCTTTAACAGCCTGAAGGTGAGTCTCTTTTGGATTAGCTTGGAATCGCCCAACAATCCCAACTACATGCATAATGTCTGGTCTAGTCCCAGTGAGATAGAGTAGACTTCCAATCATAGATCTGTATTATGGTTGATTCACCGTGGGAGAATCATCATGAGAACTGAGATTACATCCAGTTATCATTGGTGTACTTACAGGTTTGCATTCTTCCATGCCATACTTCTTCAGAATTTGCTTAAGGTATTTTGCTTGTGATAAGAATATACCATCTGTCGTTTGATGTACTTGCAAGACAAGGAAGAATGTTAGTTCCCCAAGTAAAGACATTTCAAATTCTTGCTGCATAACAGAAGCAAATTTCTGACTCATAGATTCTTCATTACTTCCAAAGATGATATCATCAACATATACAATCACAATCAATAATTTATCATTTTCAATTTTTGTGTATAAGTTGCTATCAACAGACCCCTTTGTAAATCCTTGTTGATGAAGATATTTGTCAAGACGATAATACCATGCCCTTGGAGCTTGTTTGAGACCTTATAGAGCCTTTTTAAGTCTACAAACAAGATTTATATCATTTCCCAAAATGAATCCTTGTGGTTGTTCTATATAAACCTCTTCTTCTAGATCACCATTGAGAAAAGCAGATTTAACATCCATTTGATAAACTTTGATTTGTTGAAAGCTTGAGAAGGCAAGAAACATTCTTATAGCTTCAAGTCTAGCTACAGGAGAAAAAGTTTCTTCCATGTCTATACCTTCTTGTTGAGTGTACCCCTTGAAAACAAGTCTAGCTTTGTTTCTTACAACATCCCCATTTTCATTTAACTTGTTTTTGAATATCCATTTAGTTCCAATGACATTTTTATCATGTGGTCTTGGAACTAACTCCCAAGTGTGATTCTTTTCAATTTGATCAAGCTGTTCATTCATGGCTTGAATCCAACATTCATCTTTGCTAGCTTGATTGACATTTTGTGGTTCAACAGTGGATAGAAATGCCAAACAGCTAGAGGATCCCACAAGAGTCCTTCTTGTTTGTACACCTGATCCCTTGTCACCCAAAATTTGAGATTCTGGATGGTTCTTTTGAACATATCTGGATGAGCTTTTTCATATAAATCATCTCCAGATTCTTCACTGGGTTCACTGTCTGTATTATTTCTATTTGATGTAGAAGGATATACGTCATCATCACCTTCATCTGTTGTTTGTTTTCCTTCTTTTGGAGCTGCAGGAGACTCATCAATAACAACATCAATACATTCAACAATCTTTCGAAGTCTTCTATTGTAACATTTATATGCTTTACTTTGAGAGGAATAACCAAGAAGTATACCTTCATCTGCTCTTGGTTCAAATTTGCCAATATTTTCATCATTATTTTTGATAAAACATTTGCTCCCAAAAACTTTAAAATGCTTCACAGTGGGAGGATTACCATACCAAAGTTCATATGGCGTTTTGTCACTATTTACACGAACATGTGCCTTGTTGAGAATATTTACCGCTGTATGAGCTGCTTCTCCCCAAAATGTGTCAGGTGTTCCAGAATCATCAAGCATGGCTCTAGCCATTTGTTGAACTGTTCTATTCATTCTTTCTGCTACACCATTCTGTTGTGGAGTGCCTGCTACAGAAAACTGTCTTTTTATGCCATGTTGTTCACAAAATTCAAGAAATTCATTTGATGTATATTCACCTCCTCGATCAGATCTAAGACATTTGATTTTTAGATCTAATTCATTATCAACCAGAGCTTTGAATATCTGAAATTTCTCAAATGCTTCATCTTTGTGTTTAAGCAACCCAATCCAACACATTCTAGAGAAATCATCAATAAATAAGATATAGTATTCTTCACCACGTGGTGACTTTTTCCTCATAGTTCCACATATATCTGTATGAATAAGTTCAAGAGGCCCACTTGATGATCCTTCCTTGGCATTAAATTGCACTCTGGTCTGCTTACCGAATTGGAAAGATTTACATATGATATTTTCAGGAAGAGTAATATTAGGAAGACCACGAACAGCTTTAAGTCTGCTTGACTTGTTGATTTGAGAGAAGCTCATATGCCCCAATCTTATATGCCATAGCCAATTTTCTGAAGATTTGCTCAATTAACATTGTTCTTTGCAGTTCTTCAATACATATAGGTTACTTGGAGTTCTTTTTCCTTTTATAATTGTTTTACCTGTATCAAGATCACGTACCACACATTCTTTTGAACTGAAGACAACTTCATTTCCTTGGTCACACATTTGACTTACACTTAACAAGTTATGTTTTAATCCATCCACATACATGACATTATTGGCTTTCACTTTTTCTTTTAAGAAAACAGACCCTTTTCCTTTAATAACAACAGGTGTATCATTTCCAAAAGTAACATTCTTTTCTTTTTCTAGAGCACTATATGCAAGAAGTTTGTTCTTGTCACCTGTCATGTGTTTTGAGCATCCACTATCAATGTACCATTGATTTTCTTCACATTATGCAAATAAAGCTGTGCCACAATTTTCAACCTGTAAATCCTTCTTTTTCCATACTTTGGTGCTTGAAGGAACATGTTCTTTTGGCTGGACTTTTCTCCTGCATTCAGATTCTTCATGGCCAAAGTTATTGCAATAAGCACATTCAACTTCCTTTTGAAGAGGAGAAAAGTTGTTATAGGTATTCTTCTTTGTTCCAATATCAGTCCTTTTCTTTCTAGCTTCTCTTGTCATGATAGTTTTATATGCAACACATTGAACAGCTTTATGACCAAAATTGTGACATGAGAAACATTGTCCAATGAAGTAGAAATTCCTGCGATCATGAAATCTTCTATTTGAATTTACCTGCTGGTTGGTGTTCCTTTGAGGAGTATTCGAGTTGAAGTTCCTTGACTTGAGCTGATCATGCTTTACCTGTGAGAAGTCTTTATCCCTTTGCTGAGTGGCAAAATGTTGTAGACCAGTTGTAGCTGCTTTTAGATAGTTTGGTGCTGAAGCCTGATAAGATTCTCCGGTATATCCAAGACCTGTCTTTATAAGAGGAGAACATTGTACCTTGATAATTTCATCCAAGGTTTCAGATCCTTTAGCAAATCTAAGGTTCAAAGTCTTTACTTTCTCAAGTTCTTTTCTTAGACTTACCACTTCACATTCTAATTTTTCATTGTGCTTTTTCTCTTCTTCAATCTGATATTTCAGAGTCTCTATGATTATTTTACTTTCTTCTAAGCATATTTTGAGTTGATTGTTTTCATTAAGAAAATCATTGTCCTCTAGAGCATCCATAAAAGTATCCTTTTCTTCTTTAGATTCATTTTCAAAAGCCATAAGAAGTCTAAGATCTTGTTCACCTTCTTCCTCACTATCAGATAACCCGTCACTATCTTCATGAGTATAGTAAATTTTTCTAGTGCTAGACCGGTTCTTATTTCTTCTTGCTACTTCCTTTCCTTTAGCAGGTGTTTCTTTGTAAGGACACTTGGCAGCATAGTGACCAACTCTTCCACAATTAAAGCATTTGAAAGGAACCTTACCTCTAAATCGTCCTGTACCAAGTTGAAGTTTCTTTACAAAGTTTGCCTCCTCTTCTTCTGAAACATATCCTGATCCTTCTGCTTCTTGTACTTCTTTCCCTTTTGTAGAAGCTCTAAATACGGCTTCTTTGACTTCAGATGGTCCTCCTCTTCTCATTTCATAAGCAGTTAGAATGCCATGAAGTTGCACCACAGTAAGGTTTTGAAGACCCTGTTTTTCTTCAAGAGCAGAAACTTTTGACTCAAATTTTGCCGTTAGTGATCTCAAGATTTTCTCAACCAAAGTAGATTCTGCTATTGTTTCTCCCAGATTTCTCATACGATTTACAATGTCATCAAGACGTAAAAAGAAACTAGCAATACTCTCATCACTATGCATTCTTAACTTTTCATATTCAATTATGAGAGTTTGGAGTTTTGCACTTTTTACCTTTGCATCACCTTCATAACTTAGAATGATTTTGTCCCATATTGCCTTTGCTGTATTCAGCTGCATGACCTTGACAAATTCTGATTCAGTTAGACTCCCTAATAGAGCATTGACCGCCTTTGCATTTGTTTCATAATTCTTCTTTTCTGTTGCATCTGTTGGTACAGTGGCTGGATATTGATATCCTTGTTCAACAATGGCCCATATATCTGCTCCCATAGACTGAAGATAGGACCTCATCCTTATTTTCCAGAATATTAGATTACTTCCGTTGAAGAGCGGAGGCTTGATGGATGTTGTTCCCTCTTGATTGCTCATCTTGCTTGAACTTCCTTCTAGCAGTTAAGCCTTTTCAGAAGGACCTGCTCTGATACCAATTGTTGGGAAAATACTGAGAGGGGGGGGGGTGAATTAGTATTTAGAAAACTTATCTATTTTTCTTGCTTTTAAACCCATACGCTACTTTCCTGAACAGAACTCGCGTATATACGCAGATAACCAGAAAGAAACTTGTGTATGCACAGAGATACAAATAAGCAGTTAATTCTTAACTTAGATCAGTGCTTTATTCATTCATCAGAAGTTAAGAAAGCAGTAAACAGGTGCAATAAGAATAGAATAAAGCATCACATATCATCAACACACATGAACACCAGGATTTAAGGTGGAAACCCAATTCGGGAGAAAACCACCGTTGCCGTCGTCTCAGTCTTCAATATTTATCATATAAAGAAAACATCTTACAATCATGTACTGGCGCAGACTCATACCAGCACGCAGGCACCCACCTGCAGAAGGCTACAACCTTCTCTCGTTTACCAGCCTCTCCTGGAAGGGAGCTACAACCCCCTGATGTTTGCACCAGCTTCTACTGGCAGAAAGCTTCTACTTTCAGACTGAAGGCTTCAACCCTCAGATCCACTGCAGACCACGTTTCATCAATTTTCAAACTGGATCAAACAGCTTCACCACACTCCTTCACTTGTCAACAAGCATCCTTTTCTCATTTCATCAATTATAACAGTGATACCACTGTAACCAGAATATCAGAGACAGCCCAGACTTCAGAATAGATATGCAGAACCTCAATTATCTTCTGAGCAACCAGCAATTTAAATATCATACGCGCTTTTCTTTAAACAGACCCGTGTATACACGCGCCCTTAATGAAGTGAACCCGCGTATACATTTGTGCAATTTATCAGAAAAACCATAACAACCCATACGTGCTTTTTTCTGAATAGAGCCGCGTATACACGCGCTTTTCACGAAACGAACCTGCGTATAGATCTATAAAAGATAAATTTTGCAGATCAGACCAGATCTATGAACTTACCCAGATTTCTTCAACTTCTTCAACAGAATTGCGCCAGGTCTTCATCACTTCAATTCAGATCATCCAAGAGATTCACCATTTCAAGATCTAGAGATCTTGAACCTTCATTATGTTCATAGATGCATCATAGATTCAGATCTATCAATTTAGAGCAGAGTTCAACCACGCAGATATACTTCTGAGTGAATTATTCATTAAAGCCCAGACACCCACACACTTTGCTCAATGAAATTCTTCTCCTTATATAGATTTAGCCTTTTTCAATACCATGAGTCAAAACCACATTACTTCCAATGGTATTCCTGGACGGGATCAAACAGACAATCCAGTGCTCAATACAATGGGTCAATACCATGGTAGTAACCCCTGGTTTTATAAATTTAGAGTGCAATTAGGCATACGCGACTTGGCACGATCTTTTCCGCGTGCATACGCAACTTCTCCTAAACAAACCCGCATATGCTTCGTTACATACCCTGTTGGACATTCTTCTTGCACATACTGTAGATTCTTTCTTCTGCAACTTCTGTACTGATTGTAGATACATCATATTTTCATCATTAACAATTTCATCAAGTACAACTTCATCAGATAGGTTGCCATCAAGGAAAAACACTCTGCATTATATTGTCAATCATCTCATTTCATCAACTAAGTTGCCATCAAGGACAACACATGCCAACAACATGCACCAAATTTAGCCCACACCAATTTAGGTTTTGCTAAGACCTGTGGTCCCACACTAGTGTAGGTGCTGCAATTTCTTGTTGGACTTCAACACTCCCTCTCAACAAGAAAGGGATTATCCTTCACCTTGATCATATCTCTATGGTATTCGAATTTTCTCCTTATGAGCGCCTTCGTGAGAATATCCGCATCCTAATATTTCTTGGAAATGTACTGAAGTAACATTATGCACCTCTATACACAATATCTCAGATGGTGGTATCGGATATCTATGTGCTTGGACCTATAATGAAGCACAAGATAAACCAAGAGTTTAAAGCAACTCATATGTCACAATGTATCACTGTCGAATCCATTTGAGAACCAAACAAACCAACAAGGATCTTTCTCATCTAGATGGGCTCACATGCAGCTTGAATTTCTGCCATGTACTCTACCTCCGTTGAACTGAGTGCCACAAATCGCTGCTTCCTGCTGTACTAAGAAACTATTTTCGATCCTATGCTGAAGATCACTCTTGATGTGCTCCTTCTGTCTGATGGATTCCCTACCCAATCTACATCCATGAGGCCTTGAAGCTTCACTCCCTCTGTCTGTATGTACCATAATCCATACTCTGATGTGTCCCTCATGTATCTAAAGACATGATTCCCTGCCTTCCAAAATATCTTGGTAGGCTTAACCATATCTTGACTCAACTGGTTAACTGTGTAGCAAAATTCTGGTCTGGTGTTCACCAAGTACATCAGTGAAACTACTAACTGCCTATAGACAGTACCATCCACTACTTCTCCAGAAGTATCCTCTTTCCTCCAATTTCCTGGAAGAGGAGTTTCCATGGGCTTATAACCCTCCATGTGAAACTTACCCAGTATCTCTTTGGCGTACTCTCCTTGAGAAACAAAAAGTTCACCATCCCACTGCCATATTTCCAAACCAAGGAAATAATGAAGGAGTCCCATGTCCTTCATTTCAAACTCCTTTGCAAGATCCTCCTTGCATGATTTTATCAGCTGCTCATCACCAGTCAAAATTAGATCATCAACATAAAGTACAATATTATGTAGAATTTTTTCCAGTAATAATCACATTCAAATGAACATTGTCGACGCATTTCAAAACAAGCAGTGTGGTTCATCATCAGGACTAGGTGAGAGATCAGATCTGGACATTGAGTTTAAATAGATGCAGAAATGGTTAAACTAGCCGTTAGGATAACGGTTAGTTTGACTATGAAATTTAATAACTACTAGTTCTATTTTCATTAATCTAATTATTGACTTAATTATTAAATAAAATTATAATGGCTAGTTCTATTTAATTAATTTAAAAGTTTAATTATTTAATAAAATATTTTTATTTTATTTTATTTAGTTAATTATTATTATTATTATTATTATTATTTATTTCTTTATTATTTAATTATTTATTACCTATTATATTATATTATATTTATTTATTTATTTGTATGTAAAGTTGTATTCCTATTATTCTCTTTTCTCTTAAAAAATAAAAATAAATAAATAAATTTAAAGAAAAATAAAAAAATTGACCATTAAGAATATAGGGCAGGGATCCAACACCTGCTTATATTCCATCCGTCATCTCTATTGAGATTTACGGATCTTTTTTCAATTTCTAAGGCCTCTCTTAACTTCCGATGATGGAAATGGTCAATCCTAGCTATGACCTTAGCCTCTTCAATGCAGATATGATGGTTAGTCTTTTCCGCATGCTCAACTAGGGCAGAGGTGCGGGATCTTCCATGCTTAATGTCAGCAGCATGTTCACTGATCCTTTGGTTAATAGATCAACCAGTTTCACCAATGTAAGGTGTCCCACAAGAACAAGGAATAATATAGACACCTTTTCCATCCCTAGGGTTTACCAGATCTTTAACTGATTTAAGAGAGCTGTGAATCATGCTAAGGGGCTTGAAGGAAGAAGAAAACTTATGCTTCTTAAGGGTCCCAGCAATCCTATCAGTGGTTCCCTAAATGAAAGGAAGCCTTACATTGCAGGACCCTTGATTAGGTTCATTTATATTTTTATTTTTAACTAAGGGACCTATTTCTGCTTTAATAAAAGCCTTAAGGCCTTGAGACTTACTACAACCTTTTTTACAAAAGACACTAAGGAGATGACAGCTGGAATATAAGCAGGTGTTGGATCCCTGCCCTATATTCTTAATGGTCAATTTTATTTTATTTTTTCATGTTTTTATTTATTTATTTTTTTTATTTTTTTTAAGAGAGAGGAGAACAATAGCAATACAAATTTACATACAGTTAAATAAATAAATATAATATAATATAATAGGTAATAAATAATTAAATAAATAATAATTAATAAAGAAATAAATAATAATAATAATAATAATTAAATAAATTAAATAAAATAAAAAGATTTATAAATATATTTTATTAAATAATTAAGCTTTTAAATTAATTAAATAGAACTAGCTATTATAATTAATAATTAAGTAAATAATTAGATTAATTAAAATAGAACTAGCAGTTATTAAATTTCATAGTCAAACTATTCGTTATCCTAATGGCTAGTTTAGCCATTTTTGCATCTATTTAAACTCAACGTCGAGATCTGATCTCTCACCTAGTCCTGATGATGAACCACACTGGTTGGTTCGAAACGTATCGACAATGTTCATTTGAATGTGATTATTACCGAAAAAAATTCTACATAATTTTATGATGGATCACATAAGCCAAAATTCTATAAATAAAGTACAATAATAAATAGCTTACCCTCAACCACAATTTGGTATAGGTTTGTATCAGCTTCACCTTTGGTGAAGCCCAGTCCAATGAAATAGTTGTCAATCTAAGCGTACCAAGCACGAGGTTCTTGCTTCAGCCCATATAGTTCTCTCTTGAGTCGACACACATGCGGTACACTGTCGAAGATCTTGAAACCTTCTGGTTGCTCTATGTACACTTATTCCTCAATAACTCCATTGAGAAACACAGTTTTCACATCCATCTGATGAATGCGCCACACCATTTGCACTGAGAGTGAAAGGATAGATCTAATGGAAGAGTACCTTGCAACTAGTTCAAAAGTCTCATCATAGTCGATCCCCTCAATCTGTGGGAATCCCTTGGCCAAAAATCTAGCCTTGTACTTCTCCACTCTCCCATCAGCAACTTTCTTTACCTTATAGATCCATCTAGATCTAACCACTAATTTTCCAACTAGTCTTGGGATAATCTCCCATGCACTGTTCTTGACAATGGATTCATGCTCCTCCACCAGTGCATCAACCCAAATTGGTTGTTGCACTACCTCCTGAAAGGAAGATGGTTCTGTCACAATACACTTTCTCATAAGAGCCATGTATCTAGTAAACCTGATTGGAGATTGTCTCTATCTGCACTGTGAACTAGGGGCTCCTACATTCTCTACTACATCAAGTCTCAATCTATCATCTTCTATGGTGCGCCTTCTACCATTTCTAGTGGATGGATCTGCATGAGTGTTTTATGCCACTCCATGGTCCTCCGCATGTGGCTGCTCCACATCTTGAGGCTCATCCTTTGGAACCAAGAGTTCCTCCTCTACATGCAAATATAGCTCCCTCTCAAGGGACAATCGCATGCCTTTCTCCTCATCAAATTTTATATCCTGCCGCACAAAAGTCATTCTGTTTTTTGGAAAATACTCCCGATAGTTGTGGGGAGTATCAGTGTACCCTAAAAAACACTACAAGAAAAAAGGACATTGGTGAGGGGCGAAAATGGTCACCATAAGCTCATTAGTGAGGGTCAAAAGAGCCTTCGTCTCCAAAAATTGAACTCAGCAAAGGTGGCGTCACCGAAAGTATAGGTGTTGTGGTGACATTCAAGGTCCGTCACCAATAATGATTTATAGTGACAAATAGTGACTATCACGTTTTCGTATGAGCAATGGTGACGAACAATAGCCTCCGTCACCAAAAAATTGAACGTCACCAAAGGTGGCGTTGCCGAAAGTATGTGTTGTGGTGACATTCAAGGTCCGTCACGAATATTGATTATAATGATGAATAGTGACTATAACCATTTCATATGAAAAACAACGATTTTTTGTGATGGACCTTTCATGGTCGTCACTATTGGTGCATATACATGGCAACGTTCATTGACCATCACCATAAACTCATTGGTGACATCAAGGTCTGTCACGAATACTAACTATAATGACAAGCAATGACCCTCATCATTTCATATCAACAACAATTATTTATGCTGACGGACCTTTAATGGTTTCCATTATTTATGTGTATATATGGTGGAGTTCATTGACCGTCACCATTTCATATTTTGGTGAAGGTCGAAAAATGTCACCATAAGCTCATTGGTGATGGGCAAAAGAGCATCCGTCACCAAAAACTAATCGAATCAAGACACGATGGAATCGAACCACCAACCTCCTACTTGTAAAGTAGATGCTCTTCCATTAAGCTAGCACCCTTTAAATAATTAGACTTTAAACTAACAATTACCCCTAAAGGTGAAAATATACACCAAAGGAATAGAAAATCTAGGAAGATCAAAAGTTGCTAGAAATAATATGTTCAATATACATAATAAAAGGACAATAAGAATAACTTTTGATATAATCTTAAAAATCATGTACTACGTAGGAGAATAACTAGAAAGCACAACTAGAAATTTGAATCACAACATAACAATATAAAAGAGCATGCAACAGGAAAGGAACAACTCCACAGTTTGAGAAATATGAACAATCCATGGGCATGTTCTTATATATTGATATAGATAACGAAATAGAAATATAGATTTATGAAATTCAAGTATCACACAAGAATGTCTTGAACAAATATCAATATGTAAAATAGTATTTTTTTCATTTGGATTTACGTTGCAGAACCTCAGGAAAATGTTTCCACAGAAACAACCAATAAACATAACATGAACCTCAAGAGAAATTGTGCAGGGGATAAAATATGAAGATAAAGCACTAGATAAGTATTCAAAGCAAATGATGAAAAGCGTATCTAGAAAGAACTGAGAACCCTCTGAAGTAAACCACACATTTATCATCGTGACTAGTACACTTGCAAAAAAATATCAAAATAAATTATGAACTATTCCACCAAAAAACAGTGAATTTTTACACAAAAATACAGTTTCAAATTAATCACTAGCATGATGCTAACTTCTCTGCAAAAATAGGGAAGTTTCAAGACAATGTATAATAGCTTGCATGGAAATCATGTTGATAAAACCTTCCAAGGAATAAGACCACAACAGTCAACAAGAGTGCCATCATACTTAATATTATCAAAGAGTGGCCAATAGAAAAGTGAATTGATGGACCTTCATAAGTTGCATTGGTTCCTTATCCTTCATCCAACCCTAAAATTTTATACCAAGGTTAAAATTTTGAAGGATAATTAAGAAAAGTCACATGATCTTGTGAAATAACATTTTTATCACTACCATTAACTATAATGCAACAGTTTTGCACAAAGCAAGCATCCTTGTCTAAAGTGAAGTAGTCAGTGATGATTAAGACTAATTATGGGCTTAGAATTGTTTTTCCAAATTTTTTTGAATTTTTAGAATTACCGTACTTAGTAGCAGAGGCATTCCCACCATGGATTGGGAAGTCCAAAACAACCACTTATGTAATTTGGATTATTGACTATAATCATTTTAACCTTCTCCTTCCTTTTGCTCAGCCACTGAAATATGTGTTGAGAACTCTTTACTTAAGACATCCCTCATTAGAATGGGCAGACCATTAGTGATAATAACAATATTCCCGTAACATTTCCACTATCATTACAATTTCTTTTGGGCTAAAGTTTAGACTTATGGGAATCTTTGTCATGCCTTGTAAACAAATGAAGATGATAAGGGGAAGGAGCAAAAGAAGAGGGATTAGAAAACATCCATTGAGAGGAGTTTGAATTGTTGTCAATGATGCTCCATCTTTAGGGATTGCTTCTGTAACTTTATTTCAATATTCAAGGAAAGTCAGAAAGCCTTGATCCAATGAACTGAGTGCATGAAAATTCCATCTTGTGTTGAATATGAAACAAGAGACACTTGATAAAATTGAAACACTAATCCTCGGCAATGAATTTTTCAATATACTAATGAACAATGAATACTAGCAATGTCAGAGAGGCAGCCACCGCTAAGTAGCTCCTTCCTAAGAGGTTAGAAACATTTTCTAATAACTAGTTTGTAGAAGCCATCGAAATCACCCAACAGGCACCACATTGCACACAACATGTTGAGTTGTGGGAGAAAGAATCTTAAATTAGAAAGCACCCTTTTGCGAGAGTAACGTCATTTTGGAGAAACAAAAATTCCTATGATAAGTGATATACCTGCTGGAGGTATAGAAATGCTACCAACAAATTAGGAGGTTGGTCCAGGCCCCAAGAGATATCTAGGGAACAACCCCAAACCCGAGTATCTCTGAGGTTATGGCAGAAACAATGAGAAGGAATGTGAAGGAAAAAGTCTTGCAATCAGACTAAACTCATAGGATAACTACGAACCAAGAGTGACAAAGTTCTGGACAATTCCTTAGTCTAAAGAGGCTAGAAGCTTATTCAGCACTAGAAGGTTATTTTATTGGAAAAAGAGAATTTTATGTGCATCTTGTAGATGAAAAATGCTCTTGCACATGATGGGAAAAAGGGCTTGCAAAAATATGCCCTGTGTGTAGCATCAACGCACACAAAATTTTCTTTTTCCCCATGCACTAACCTTCTAGTTGTGGCCAAATAGCACTTGGGTCACAGTGCCAAGGCTTTCAGTAGCATGCACTTACCAAATCTTCCACAATTTTCACTATTGTACCAGAAATAGATTTTGGACCTATGCTAAGATGTGAGGTGTTTCCACTGCAAGACATCAAGTAGCATGTTTAGCATTCAAAGCTGACAAACTTGAGAAACACCTTGACCAGGGAGAAATAGTCAGAAAGAAACGAACAAATAATAATAATAATAATAATAACTCTAGATGATTATAAATAGGAAACCCTACTATCACTGCACTGGAGGTGCAAGTCTTCAATTTTTTATTTTTCATTATAATTTGCACAAAATCCCTCCAATCCTAGCCTGTCACATTTTTGCATTTAGCAATAGTTAAATCCTTTTTCATTTGGTCACGTATGAATCCCAATGGACAGCTGGTATTATATATGCCAGACATAGAAATTAGGAAGCCAAAACAAGTAAATGCAATGTTTCAACTGTAACTTCTTATCCGGAATTTTTAGTTACAGTAACAGGAATGGTATGCCAATTGCATAAGCCATATGTATCTCGTGTGGAAAGGTTGATTGTAATCCCTGTGTGAGCCAAAATCTCAATAAATAGCAACATAAATAACTAATATGCAACAGAATTGTTGTAGAAAAAATTTTATAAATGGGAAAGGTAGTGAATTATGGAATAGCATATCATGTGTACTACCTATTTAGTTGCTTACCCTGCAATATATACCATCACTTTCAGTTTCTTTATTATTTGGGTACACTGCTCATTTTATCTAGAATTACAGTGAGATAGTTGTCTAATAGTTGGTCATATTATAGTAGGAACATCATCAATATAGGAAATCTATTTTTTCACTGAAAATGAGAGCAGGGCATAAGGAAAATCATTGCCACAAGGTAAAACTATGATTGACAACTTCTTATTGGAATGTATATTATTTGGAGTTAAATACAAACTATGATAATTTGTGGTAATGTTATGGATGTTGGAGAATAGACATTCAAGAAAGTATTGTCACTGCAACACATCTACAATGTAGCTATAGATCCTTTTTCACCTTGGTTTCTATTTTCTGTAATTGCTTGTAGTGGTAGCATGATGTGTGCATTAGATATTTACTTCCAATGTTCTAGTGAACCTGGTATTTTCAAGAGGGTCATAACCTATTAGGAAAGAACTTATTTTTTCATAAGAGGCATTCCCAGAAAAAATCGGTCATGAGGCCAATCTGCAAGACAAAATTATAATATATATTGTGACTTCTCCAAAGCTTGAAAGTTATTCACTGGTTGATACTTCACTCGTCAGTCAATAATGAAGCATCCTTCAAAAACCAAAACACAGTGGTGACTTGCAGGTCATGTTTGTAGTTGTAGATCCTTTTTCACCTTGGTTTCTATTTTCTGCAATGGCTTGTAGTGGTAGCATGATGTGTGCATTAGATATTTCCTTGCAATGTTCTAGTGAACCTGGTATTTTCAAGAGGGTCATAACCTGTTAGGAAAGAAATTATTTTTTCATAAAAGGCATTCCTAGAAAAAATTGGTCAAGAGGCCAATCTGCAAGACAAAATTATAATATATATTGTGACTTCTCCAAAGCTTGAAACTTGTTCATTGGTTGATACTTCACTATTTAGTCAATAATGCAACAGCCTTCAGAAACCAAAACATAGTGGTGACTTGCAGGTCCTGTTTGCATTATGCTAGTACAAGCTTAGTCTATTCAGAGGCCTACCATATGCAACAAAATAGATTTGCAGAGAAGCTTCCCGTGTGCACTATTGGAATTGTAGGAAAAATGAAATAGTTAGTTTATATATCTTCAACAATTTTGAATTATGAAAGAAGCCCTCAAAATGTACATCCATCATAAGACTAGGCCAAGTTTAATCTAGTCAAGTGTGTTGTTTCTTGCACACACTTGTTATTTATTTTTCTTGTCTTAGGCCTTAGCAAACTAACATAGTAAATGTATAAGAGTTCCCAAAATAAGTGTCTACGTGATATGGAAGACATGTGAGAAAATTCAAGCTAGCCTATCCATGTTCACGCATTATTGGGCTTCTTTAGGATTAATAGTTGAGGAAATATTTTCAGCACTGTGGGACTAAGAAATTATGCCAACATGTAAGATTAAATAACATTGCAACACCATCAGAGTTATCTAGAATTATTGAAGTGATGTTGACCAGTTTATCATATTATTAGGAGAAAACTTAGCAACTTCTTAGTATCATGTTGCACGAAGAATTGACTCGAACCTAAGTTTTTGAGGCAACTGATATACTGCCCAAATCATGTCCTTTAGGAGACAAAGTTTGCACATTTAGTGTGTTAGACAGCAAATGGGTATCATGTTCACATGGATTGATACATTAGTCCAATTTATACTTTCTTATCTTTTCATAAAGGCTAATATCAGTAAATGCGAACATGAGAGTGGGTGCCCTCACATTTGAAGAGACAAAGTTAGAGGGATTTTGTTAAATACCATTTAAGTTAATCATTCTACCCTCATGCTTAATGGAAATAAATATTTCATAGGATTCATGTCATATGTGCCCAAGGTTTGAAAACACTAAATTTTAAACTGCCAACATGTCCTTATGAGAGTGGGTGCCCTCACATTTGAAGAGACATATCTAGAGGGATTGTGTTAAAGAAATTTAAGTTAATCATTCTACCCTCATGCTTAATGGAAATAAACATTTCATATGATTCATGTCCTATTTTCCCAAGGTTTGAAATAACTACAGTTTAAAATCCTAGGATCTCATCATTCCCTCTAGTTGAAGGAAGAATAAATTTGAAAAGAAAATTTGATCTCCTATAGTGACTCGTACCTTTCTTATTTCACCTTTTCACTTGAGAATTTGATGGCTTAGGATTTGAACCACAAATTAAGTGCTATGTTCAACATATAATTGAGGTTTTTTAACATTTTTGGAAACTATGAAACGATGAGTTCTTTCTATGTCCAAGATTATAATGATCCATTTTAGATGAATCTCTTAACTTTCATTGCTTAGATTTTTGAATATTGATCTTATTAGAAATTTTAAGTTAAAGGTAGTTGTTATTGTAAAATCTGTAGAAATTATATAACTAATGCGTTATATATCTAAGATTCTCCTGATCATACACTATTTGACTTCATGCACAATACAGAATCTATTCCACCATTGATCATCACATGCGGAAATTAACACAATTGAAAAGCACACATGAAACCATAAAAATTCACACACATTAACACAGTGTTTTAACGGGAAAGCCTTAAGCTAAAAACCCCAACTATATGTATATAATATATGTCATAGAGATCATGTAACAATCCTCATACAAATCTGATCATATCAAGCTCTCAGTACAATACAGTCGCTACACACTAATCAGGCCCTGATCTAGCAAATCCATGCACCGATATCTACCACCTGCTAGCCTGCCTCTACTGTGCAATCCCTGCTGAAGAATGGCTCTGAATGAACTCGAATTTCCCCATCCTTTCTCACGCAATCCTCATTAGCATCTCCACTGAGTGTTGGATGCAATCAATGCATCACTATAGTCACAACTAATAGTCATCTTGCCCTTTCACCTATCTCTCCACTGGTCTCCACTGAAACTGTCCATGCACTGTAGTTAACTGATGTATTCTTTAGTTGATTAATGATTTAATATTTAGTGAATTAATTATTAATTAATTCACACCACTCTCACTAGTGTATCAATCAGTTAGACTAGATACAACTAGCTCAATTGTGTCTAACTGAGTTAAACTGAACACAACTCCACCAACTACTTCTACAACTCCACCAAACTATGTCACATGAGTTCTAACTGAAGTCTCCATGCAATAGCTCCACTTAACCCTCAGGAATAGCATAATTCCTTCTGTCAGCTCCTGTGCCACATCTGTGCACTTAACAGAAGTGCTCCAAGAGAATAAGATAATGTTTATAGTCCAAATATTATTAAGAGCTAATAATATTCGACATATCTATTTTTAGACTGGCAATCTAAAAATAGATTCTGCCCAGTATGTCTAAAAATAGAAGTCCATCTATTTTTTCTAACTTGACCAACCATCCACAAATAGCATCCTGCAACTCATAGAATATGATCGACATGTCTAAAAATAGACATAGTCTAAAAATAGACTTGCGCCAAAAATAGCCTGCGGGCCCACTTAGTGAAGGCGAATCTTTTCACTAAGCTCATCATCTTGTTGAATCTCAACACTCCCTCTCAACAAGATAGGGATTATCTGCCACCCCGATCCTGTCTCTATGGTATTCGAATTTGCTCCTGGTGAGCGCCTTCGTCAGAATATCTACATCCTGATCCTCCGTAGGAATGTAAGATAGCAACATGATCTTTCGCTGCACAGAATCTCTGATATGATGGTACTAGATGTCAATATGTTTAGATCTATCATGAAATACTGGATTAACCGAGATTTTAATGCAACTCTGATTATCACAATATATCACAGTAGGATCTAAGTGTGAACCGAACAACCTGACCAGGATCTTCCTCATCCATATAGCCTCTCATGTAGCCAAACTTGTTCCCATGTACTCGGCCTCCACTAAACTGAGTGCCACGAATCTCTGTTTCCTGTTGTACCAAGAAACTACTATAGACCCGATACTGAAAATCCCTCCAGATGTGCTCTTTCTGTCTGTTGGGCTCCCTGCCCAATATGCATCCGTGAAGCCATGTAGCTTCACCTCATCCGACTGTCTGTACCACAATCCATATCCCGATGTGCCTCTGAGATATCTCAATACATGCTTGTCTGCCTTCCAAAATAGCTTGGTAGGCTTAACAATAGCTTGTGAAAGCTGGTTAACATCATAGCATACGTCCGGTCGTTTATTGACTAGATACATGAGCGAACCAACCAACTGTCAGTAAACAGTGGAATCCACTACCTCTGTCGATGTAGCATCCTCTTTCCTCCAACCACCAGGAAGATGAGTGTCGATAGGATTGCAGCCTTGCATGTTAAACTTCTCCAATATCTCCCAGGCATACTTGCCTTGAGACACAAATAGTCCACCCTTCCGCTGCCAAATTTCCAAACCCGGGAAATAATGAAGGAGGCCCAAGTCCTTCATCTCAAACTCCTTTGCAAGATCAGCCTTGCATGAGAGTATCAACTATTCATCACCTATCAATATCAAATCATCTACATAAATTACAATGATCAACAACTTACCCTCCACCACAATCTGGTATAGGTTCGGATTGGCCTCACTCTTGGTGAATCCAAGACTGGTGAAATAACTGTCTATCTGTGTGTACCAAGCACGAGGTACTTGTTTCAGCCCATACAACGCTCTTTTGAGCCTGCACACATGCGACTCACTACTGAATATTTCGAAACCTTTAGACTGCTCTATGTACACCTCCTCCTCAATGACTCCGTTGAGGAACGCAATATTCACATCCATCTGATGAATGTGCCAACCCATATACGCTGAGAGAGCTAGGATGGTCCGTATGGAAGAATACCTTGTGACAGGTGCAAAGGTTTCTTCATAGTCGATCCCCTCAATCTGTGAGAAGCCCAAGGAAAAAAATATTGCCTTGTACTTCTCGACACTCCCGTCAGCAGCTTGCTTCACTTTGTAGATCCATCTCGAACCTACCATCGATTTCTATTCCGGCCTTGGGAAAATCTCGCATGCATTGTTTCTAACAATCGAATCATACTCTTCCACCATGGCATCTACCCATGCAGGGTCCTCCATGGAATCTACTCTTCCGACTGTATGGAAAATACACACGATAGTTGTGGGGTGTTTTTGTGTACCCCACAAATATCCCAACCTCTGCGGTCGGCTCCAGCTTCTTCCTGGCATCCTTCATCACATGAATGTAAATTGGTGAGCCAAAAATCTTCAAATGAGAAATATCAGGATTCTTACCAGAAAATGACTCTTCGGGTGTACTCATGCCAAGTACTCTATGAGGACAATGGTTCTACACATAAACCGCAGTGTTTCAAGCTTCATCCCACAAGTGTATGGGAAGGCCCTGATCATGCAACATTTCCCGTGCAGCACCCACAATCATTCTGTTCTTTCGCTCTGCGACCCCATTCTGTTGTGGGTTATGAGGCGCTATGATCTCTCTTCAAATTCCTTCTACGCTGCAAAAGTCTTTGAATTTTCCAGATATGAATTCACCACCATTATCACTCCTAAGAGCCTTCACCTGCTTCCCCGAATCTTTCTCAACCAGTGCCTTAAACTCACAGAACTTTGAGAATGTCTCGCTCTTCTTCTGCATGAAGAAGATCCAGAACTTACAACAAATATCACATAATACCTGTGCTTTACTGTCGAAGCTACTTAGAAAGGTCCACACATCTGTGTGAATTCTCTCAAGGATCATCGTGGCACGACTATCCTTCTCATGAAAGGTGGCTTTCACAAATTTTCCCAAAGTACATCCCTTGCACTAATCTGACTGTGCAAGTGTACCCTTGGGAAGCCCGGTAGAAATCTACTGCAAAATTTTCAAAGTTCCATGGTGAATATGGCCCAATCTCCTATGCCACAATTCGCCCTCATCCTGGCTCACCACTCCTTCTGCTTTGCCTGCCATTGCTGCATAGCCATCTACCTGCAATTGATAAAGGTTCTTAACTCAAACCCCTATCCTCCGGGTTTCACCAGTTGCCTTACTGCACAGGTAATCCTTTCCCTCGGTAAATACAACATCATATCCCTTGTCTTCCAACATCGCCACAGAGATCAGATTCTTCTTCTATCCTGGAACATGCATGACATCCTTCAAGATGAAAGGTTTTCTAGACTCCCTCTGAAAGGAAATGGTCTCGATACCAGTTTCACTGTATCTACCATCATCGCCCATCTCGATGTGCACTCCAAGATCTTTCTCATCCAGATCAGTAAACAAATATTTTTCTCCGGTCATATGAAAAGACGCACCCTTTGTCGAGAAACCACTGGATCATCACACTTGATACCAAGCATGCGATGGAAGAAAATCCGCTCAAGGCTGCAGGCAGAAGCCTCTGACTCACAGAATCGACATCTGCTTATTTTTCTTCTTACGATTGGACAATTAGTGGCGTAATGTACGTATTTGGTGTGATGAAAGCAATTCACCTTGGACATGTCACCCGCTTCTTGAGTTTCACAGTTGAGAAGGATTTTCTTCCTTCCCTTTCCTTTGGCAGGCAAAAGCTCGATTTTCTTCATCTTCATTCTTCGAAGAATATCCATCATCAGTACTCCTCTGTATCTCCTCTGCAGAGATCCGACCAAAGTCGCTCCCATCCCGACAGTTTCTCGGAGCCATTGACGAGTCCTCGTAGGAATTCCAACTCTTCGGAAGCCCAAGGAAAGCCAAGCTCACCCAGGCTGTCATCTCGAGTATTTACATCTTCCCTAGCTCATCCACCTTCTTTCAAACCGTGAGGTACTTGGGTATCATCGCCTTTCTCCCATTTTTGTTTTCTAGCTTGTCGGCCTCTCTCAACTTCCTCTGGTGGCTTTCTTTGGAACAAGTACAGCTCAAAGTTTTCCATCAAAGATGACTTTACCATGAAGGCTAGACACTATGTGATCAGCCACACCTTCCAACAGAATCCTTAGACACTTTGCTACCTTCTTTTGCCATGCGTCAAGTGCGGTTGCATCGCTAGAAGCAGGCTTCGGGATATCAACATCTATGAACTCCTTCAACCCATTATCATCCAGCACCGCCTCCATCCTATCCTTCCATGCTATGTAATTCAAGCTGCCCTCAATGGCATACTCCAATCGCAATCCGTTGAAAGAAATTTCAATGAATGCTCAACTTCGACACCAAGAAAACACTGCAGCAAATTCAAATTCCACTAGCACAAAACTCAACCGCTTCAATAATTGCAATCTCCTCCAATGATCAACACAAGCTCAGATACCATGTAGAAATTATATAACTTATGTGTTATATGTTCAAGATTCTCCTGATATCACACTATTTTAACTTCATGCAAAATACAAAATCTATTCCACCATTGATCATTTGCGGAAATTAAATCAAGATTGCAATGCACACATGAAACCATAAAAATTCACACACATTAACATAGTGTTTTAACGGGAAAGCCTAAAGCTAAAAACCCCAACTATTTGTATATAATATATGTCATAGAGATCATGTAACAATTCTCATACAAATCTGATCATATAAAGCTCTCAATACAATACAATCGCTACACACTAATCAGGCCCCCGATCACGAGATACATCCATAGATCTCGCCACTAAGATGTATTTACTCTCTTTACTTAATCCTACGAAGAATAGCTCTGAAAAAACTCCTAGTACTGACCTTTGTCCATAATTGTGGAAGGGTCTCCACAAGTGTTGGATGCCCTCAATGCATCAATATAGTCATGCAGAAGTAGTCCATCTTGCCCTTTCACCTATCTCTCCACTGGTCTCCATTGAAATTGTCCATGCCATAATTAGTTAACTAGTGTATTATTCGATTGATTAATGAGTTAATATTTAGTGAATTAATTAACTAATTAATTCACACCACTCTCACTAGTGTCTCAATCAGTTAGACTAGATACAACTAGCTCAACTGAGTCTAACTGAGTTAAACTAAATACAACTCCACCAACTACTTCTCCAAATCCACCAAACTCTATCACATGAGTTCTAACTAAATTCCTCCATGAAATAGCTCTAGTAAACCCTCAGGAATAGCGTAATTCCTTATGTCAGCTGTTGTGCCACATCTGTGCACTTAACTGAAGTGCTCCAAGAGAATAAGATAATGTTTAGAGTCTAGATATTATTAAGAGCTAATAATATTTGACATATCTATTTTTAGATTGGCAATCTAAAAATAGATTTCGCCTAGTATGTCTAAAAATAAAAGGCCATCTATTTTTTCCAACTTGACCAACCATCCACAAATACCATCCTGCAACTCATAGAATATGATCCATATGTCTAAGAATAGACTTTGTGCCAAAAATATCCTACGAGCCCACTTAGTGAAGGCGACTCTTTTCACTAAGCTCATCATCTTGTTGCAATCTCAACACTCCCTCTCAACAAGATAGGGATTATCTGCCACCCCGATCCTGTCTCTATGGTATTCGAATTTGCTCCTGGTGAGCGCCTTCGTCAAAATATCAGCATCCTAATCCTCCATAGGAATGTAAGATAGCAACATGATCTTCCGCTACACACAATCTCTGATATGATGATACCGGATGTCAATATGTTTAGATCTATCATGAAATACTGGATTAAACGAGAGTTTAATGCAACTCTGATTATCACGATATATCAGAGTAGGATCTATGTGTGAACCAAACAACCTGACCAGGATCTTCCTCATCCATATAGCCTCGCATGCAGCCAAACTTGCTACCATGTACTTGGCCTCCGCTGAACTGATTGCCATGGATCTCCGTTTCCTGCTGTACCAAGAAACTACTGTAGACCCGAAACTTAAAATTCCTCCAGATGTGCTCTTTATGTCCATTGGGCTCTCTACCTAATTTGCATCTGTGAAGCCATGCAACTTCACCTCATTTGACTGTTAGTACCACAATCCATATCCCGATGTGCCTCTGAGAGATCTCAATACATGCTTGCCTGCCTTCCAAAAGATCTTGGTAGGCTTAACCATAGCTTGTGAAATCTGGTTAACAACATAGCATATTTTCGGTCGTGTATTAACTAGATACATGAGTGAACCAACCAACTGTCGGTAAACAGTGGCATCCACTAGCTCTGTCGATGTAGCATCCTCTTTCCTCCAACCACCAGGAAGAGGAGTGTCGATAGGCTTGTAGCCTTGCATGTTGAACTTCTCCAGTATCTCCCGGGCATACTTTCCTTGAGACACAAATAGTCCACCCTTCCATTGCCAAATTTCCAATCCCAGGAAATAATGAAGGAGGCCCAGGTCCTTCATCTCAAACTCCTTTGCAAGATTAGCCTTGCATGAGAGTATCAACTGTTCATCACCTGTCAATATCAAATCATCTACATAAAGTACAAAGATTAGAAACTTACCCTCCACCACAATCTGGTATAGGTTCGCATCCGCCTCACTCTTGGTGAATCCAAGACCGGTGAAATAACTGTCTATCCATGTGTACCAAGAACGAGGTGCTTGTTTCAGCCCATACAGCGCTCTTTTGAGCCTGCACACATGCGACTCGCTGCTAAATATTTTGAAACCTTCAGGTTGCTCTATGTACACCTCCTCCTCAATGAATCCATTAAGGAATGCAGTCTTCACATCCATCTGATGAATGTGCCAACCCATCTACGCTGAGAGAGCAAGGATGGTCCGTATGGAATAATAGCTTGCGACAGGTGCAAAGGTTTCTTCATAGTCAATCCCATCGATCTATGAGAAGCTTCGGGAAACAAATCTTGCCTTGTACTTCTCGACGCTCCCGTCAGCTGCTTGCTTCACTTTTTAGATCCATCTCGAACCTACCACTAATTTCCCTTCCGGCCTTGGGACAATCTCCCATGCACTGTTTCTGACAATCGAATCATACTCTTCCACCATGGCATCTACCCATGCAAGGTCCTCCACAGCTTCCTTGAAAGAGGATGGCTCCGTCATGATACACTTTCTCATCAAAGCCATGTATCCAGTAAATCGGTCAGGTGACTATCTCTATCTGTGTTGTGATGTAGGTGCTCCTACATTTTGCACTGCATCAAGATTCAGTCGCTCAACTTCTGTAGTACGCTTCCGCCCTCTGATGTTTGGCACTGCATGAGTGGTTTCTTCCACTCCATGAACCTCCTCTTGTGGCTGATCCACATCCTGAGGCTCATCCTTAGGAACTAATAGCTCCTCATCTGCATGCAAGTGTGGCTCCCTCTCAAGCGAACACTTCATGGCTTTCTCCTCATGAAATTTGATATCCCGTCGCACAACAGTGTTGCGACTGTCTAGCAAATACACACGATAGTTGTGGGGTGTATCAGTGTACCCCACAAATATCCCAACCTCTGCGGTCGGCTCCAGCTTCTTCCTGGCATCCTTCGTCACATGAATGTAAACATGTGAGCCAAAAATCTTCAAATGAGAAATATCAGGCTTCTTACCAGAAAACGCCTCTTCGGGTGTACTCATGCCAAGTACTCTATGAGGACAATGGTTTTGCACATAAACCGCAATATGGCATGCCTCAGCCCACAAGTGTATGGGAAGGCCCTGATCATGCAACATCGCCCTTGCAGCACCCACGATCGTTCTGTTCTTTCGCTCTGCGACCCCATTCTGCTGTGGGTTATGAGGCGCTATGAGCTCTCTTCGAATTCCTTCTGCGCTGCAAAAGTCTTTGAATTCGCCAGAGATGAATTCACCACCATTATCGCTCCTTAGAGCTTTCACCTGCTTCCCCGACTCTTTCTCAACCAGCGCCTTGAACTCACAGAACTTTGAGTATGTCTCGCTCTTCTTCTGCATGAAGAAGATCCAACACTTACGAGAAAATTCATCAACAAATATCACATAATACCTGTGCTTTTCTGTCGAAGCTACTGAGAAAGGTCCACACGTATGTGTGAATTCTCTCAAGGATTGTTGTGGCATGACTATCCTTCTCATGAAAGGTGGATTTCACAAATTTTCCCAAAGTACATCCCTTGAATTGATATGACTGCGCAAGTGTACCCTTGGGAAGCCCGGTAGAAATCTACTACAAAATTTTCAAAGCGCCATGGTGAAGATGGCCCAATCTCGTATGCCACAATTGTCCCTCATCCCGGCTCACCACTCTTTCGACTTTTCCTGCCATTGCTGCGCAGCCATCTACCTGCAATTGATAAAGGTTCTTAACTCGAACACTTATCCTCTGAGTTTCACCAGTTGCCTTACTGCGTAGGAAATCCTTTCCCTCGCTAAAGACAACATCATATCCCTTGTCTTCCAACATCGCCACAGAGATCGAATTCTTCTTCTATCCTGGAACATGCATGACATCCTTCAAGATGAAAGTTTTTCCAGACTCCCTATCAAAGGAAATGGTCCTGATACCAGTCACACTATATCTACCATCATCTCCCATCTCGATGTGCACTCCAAGATCCTTCTCATCCAGATTAGTAAACAAATCTTTGTCTCTGGTCATATGAAAAGACGCACCACTATCAAGAAACCACATTGATCCCATCACACTTGAGACCAAGCATGCGATCAGCGAAAAATCCATCTCAAACTGTGAGGCTAAGGCCTCTCCAGCTGCAGATCTAGCAGCCTGCTTATTTTTCTTCTTCTATGGACAATTAGTGGCGTAATTTCCGTGTTGGTGACAGTGAAAGCACTTCACCCTTGACATGTCCTGCTTCTTGCCTTTCACACCAGATTGAGAAAGATTTTTCTTTCCCTTCCCTTTCCTTTCTTTGGCAGCCAAAGAAAAATTTTATTCATCTTCATTCTTCGATGAAGATCCATCCCTGGTACTCTGCCTTATCTCCTCCTGCACAAGATCCGACCAAAGTCGCTCCCATCCCGGCAGTTTCTCCTGACGATTGACAGAGTCCTCTTAGGAATGCCAACTTTTTGGAAGCCCAAGGAGAGCCAAGCTCACCAATTCCTCTTCATCTACAATAACCTCCACACTTCCCAGCTCATCCCTACACTGGAAAAACTTCGTGAGGTACTTGGGTATACTGTCGACTTTCTCCATTTTTATTTTTTTGAGCTTGTCTTTAAGTGCCAACTTCCTCTGGTCGCTTCTTCTTTGGAAAAATTCTGTCAAAGATTTCCAAATCAAGAATGGAGAAGCTTTACCATGAAGGCTAGACACTATGTGATCCTTCACACCTTCCAACAGAATCCTTCGACATTTTTCTATCTTCTTTTGCCATGCATCAAGTGTGGCTGCATCGTTAGAAGCAGGTTTTGGAATTTCTGAATATATGAACTCCTTCAACCCATTATCCTCCAGCACCACCTCCATCTTGTCCTTCCATGCAATATAATTCGAGCTGCCCTCAAGGGCATACTCCAATCGCAATCCGTTGAAAGACATCTCAACTTCAACACCAAGAAAACACTGCAACAAATTTGAATTCCACCAGCATAAAACTCAGCCGCTTCAATAATTTCAATTTCTGTGATCAATATCGCTCTAATACCATGTAGAAATTATATAAATAATGCATTATATATCTAATATTCTCCTGATCATACACTATTTGACTTCATGCACAATACAGAATCTATTCCACCATTGATCATCACATGTGGAAATTAACACAATTGAAAAGCACACATGAAACCATAAAAATTCACACACATTAACACAGTGTTTTAACGGGAAAGCCTGAAGCTAAAAACCCCAACTATATATATATATAATATATGTCATAGAGATCATGTAACAATCCTCATACAAAGCTGATCATGTCAAGCTCTCAGTACAATACAATCTCTACACACTAATCAGGCCCTGATCTAGCAAATCTATGCACCGATCTCTGCCACCTGCTAGCCTGCCTCTATTGTGTAATCCCTGCTGAAGAATGGATCTGAATGAACTCGAATTTCCCCAGCATTGCTCATTAAATACTCATTGGCATCTCCACTGAGTGTTGGATGCAATCAATGCATCACTATAGTCACAATTGATAGTCATCTTGCCCTTTCACCTATCTCTCCACTGGTCTCCACTGAAACTATCCATGCACTATAGTTAACTGATGTATTCTTCAATTGATTAATGAGTTAATATTTAGTGAATTAATTAATAATTAATTCACACCACTCTCACTAGTGTATCAATCAGTTATACTAGATACAACTAGCTCAACTGTGTCTAACTGAGTTAAACTGAACACAACTCCACCAACTACTTCTACAACTCCACCAAACTTTGTCACATGAGTTCTAACTAAAGACCTCCGTGAAATAGCTCCAATAAGCCCTCAGGAATAGCGTAATTCCTTCTGTCAACTCATGTGCCACATCTGTCCACTCAACTGAAGTGCTCCAAGAGAATAAGATAATGTTTAGAGTCCAAATATTATTAAGAGCTAATAATATTCGACATATCTATTTTTATACTGGCAATATAAAAATAGATTTCGCTCAATATGTCTAAAAATAGAAGTCCATCTATTTTTCAAACTTGACCAACCATCCACAAATAGCATCCTGCAACTCATAGAATATGATCGACATGTCTAAAAATAGACTTGCGCCAAAAATAGCCTGCGGGCCCACTTAGTGAAGGCGACTCTTTTCACTAAGCTCATCATCTTGTTGCAATCTCAACAAAATCTAGCACCCCTATGGAATCATAGGTATGGGCACCTCAACTTGACCTATCTCTCTCTTTGCATGAGAGAAACTAGTAGAAGGACTTTCGAACATTCTGTAGAAGATCCACAAAGTTTGGAGAGATTTTCACGCAGGGAAGCTACATTGAATACCATTTTATGAAGGACAAGCTTGGAGAGTGTAGAGGGTCCTTCAATTGGTACTTTCTGACATATGTGGACCAATGAACATGACATCAACCACTAGTGCTAGGTACTTCCTTCCGTTTGTTGATTATTTCAGTAGAAAAATGTAGGTATATTTTCTATAATTAAAATATGATGTGTTTAATGAATTTCAAAAGTTCAAAGCATTAATAGAGAAACAATTAGGTTGTCATATTGCCTCTCTTAGATATGATACTGGTGGGGAGTTCTACTTAAAATATTTCAATAAATTTTGTGCTAAACATGGGATCCAAAGACAATATACTACACTTTACACTCCACAACAAAATGTATTGGTTGAGAGGCAAAATTGTACTATCACAAGGATGGCTAGGTGTAAGTTGTAGAGGAAGTCTATTCCAAATAGGTTTTGAGTTGAGACAATGTTCACAATAGTATACCTATTGAATAGATCTCCCACAATGGAGAGGAAGTAGAAGGTCACAAAGAACCATGGTTTGGAAGAAAGTCCAAGTCATCTTAACTTTTTTGGTTCTATTGCCTAAAGTTCGATTCTAGCTAAGAAAGTAACCAAATTAGATCGAAAGAGAAAATCTAATGATTATAGGGTACAACAACACTATAAGGTTATAGGTTGATTGATATTGACGCTGATAGGGTAAGCTTCAATAGTGAAGTTGTTGTTGATGAGGAGAACCTAATCTTCTAGCTAAGATTCTGAAGTTGGATATTCTACAGAATGTTCTAGAACCAACTTCAACTACAGATTCTTTTGGAAGGATGAGCCCAAGAAAAAATGATTTAATTTTAATACATTAAATCTTAAGATAAAATCGATCTTATTCACTGACCTATGTGTGGACCAATTTCTAGACGCATTTGTTTATGCCCAGTTTATGGTTAGGTAATTGTTGAAATGTTCTCAGCCTGGGGTGTGGAAAATATCTTGAAGCTGTGAGTGTAAAACTATTATGCATGGAATGATCGTGATCTTGGAAAACATTGGAGTGATGCTCAAGAATGTTTCTAAGTGTTTGTTGTGTTTATTATGAAATATTATGTATGGGAGGCAGTGAATCTTCAATGGAGATGCCTCTGTGGTCTAGACAGTTGGATAATATTGCAGTAAATTGACATCCATTTCCATTAAGGATGGGTAAATTATGCATCTAGTGATCTGATCGATAGAGCTAGCTTTGAAAGCCATGGATTAGCAGTTTACCTACGACATTTGTTTGTCTCAGATAGTTTTTATCATCATCAGATGCTTTATCGCATTTACGATTGTAAAAGAAGAAGAAAGCTATGAAATCGGAAATAGAGGGACTTAATGAAATTTATAAAAACGGAAATAGAGGGGTTTGCTATTTTCATTGTATTTTCCCTAACGATTAAAAAAACGTTTACAGATTTCAACGTTTACATTGTAGCTTATACACTAATAACATAATACAACAACAAACACAACAAAGATGGAAAATACATGCGGGAAAGATGGAAAATATATGGTAGAATGGCCCTAAATGTTATAGAATCATGCACATTGAGAGGTTTCATTGTTTCAAAATATAGTTTATTCATTGAAAAAAAATGAATATGGTCATAAATTTAATCTTAAGAAAACTCTCAAACTCATAGAGAATATTTATTCCAACCTGGACACTTTTATTTATCAGGTCCAGCGGTTCTGACAATAGCCCTAAAATTGAATTCATTGAAGGATTGAAAAATGCACAGTGCCAAAAGCAACATTGCAAGGAGAAGCTCAATGGACTTGAACAAGGGATCTTCTCAAGTGAGAGCCCTAGCCACACTAGCGATGTGTACAATCTTAATGAATCTTTCCCTCTGTGTAGGAATTTCTAAAAATCCACCATGAGTATCACCCTTCAATTGGCATGAGACATGGGTCGACTAAGGGGGTCAACTAATGACCCCCTTTTTGGTGAATTTCTAGCTTCGTACAGGACCTGGGAAATACAATTACCAAAAGTGGTTTGAACAAATATTGTAACCGATTTGGCTGAAAAGGCACAGCTCCGGTGGTTTTTAATTTAGTTTTATATTACAAAAAAGGGATTTTGTGGATCATCAGATGGAAATAAGGGAGCTTTAGAAAATTAAAAAAGGGGATTTGGTAATAACCAAGGTAAAAATAACTAGAAAAACAATGAATAACAACACACATAAGAGGAAAATGACACAATATTACAGAAGAGGGATACGTAAACTTACATTTGGGAAAACCAGCTTGGTGCAATAGAAAAACCATAGCCTATTGCTCAGACCTGCAATTTCTTCCCTTCCGGGCTTCGAATCTACATCAACTTTTATAATAGACACTTAATTCGAATTCCAACACCTGATTCATAAATTATCATATATCATAACAAACCTAAACATCCAAAGACTATGGGGCGGTCGTGCAATCCTTGCCATTAACTGCCAGCTCTTTAGCCTCATCACTCGGTTTGTTTAGATTTATCAAATGAGAGTAACCAGTGGCAAAAGCTTCCACGATAAGTAAACACAGGGCCGTGAACATGCTTGCAAGACTGGGGAATGGGAAATTGTGCAAAGATGAGATTTTAGTATGAGGAGATTTAAAGCCATCGGGAAGGAATTGCAGCAAGGGAGTTGCAAGAACAAGACCCAAAACAAAAGTCCTAATCACTAAGCCAGAGGGAGATGACCAAAACAAAGTGATGTTTTTTGGGTGGGAGAAATATTATTTTAATTCGAGGTCTAAAATTTAAACAAAAAATAATATTCTTGCCTTCCATTTTTCCAAACATCATTTTTAATATTATGCCCTCCAATATCATTTTTAATATCATACCCATTGTTGTAATGTCAACAATTGCTTTAAAAATTAATTCAATTTCATTCTAATAAATTTATTTTAAAAACATTGATGATGAGCCACACAATGAGTGGTTCGAAAGGCGTTCGATCTTAAAAAAATTATGTGATTTATCCAGAAGAGTTTTTAAAGAAATTAATTATTTATTTATTAAAATAAAATTGAGATAAAATAGTAAATTTAGGAGAGGTTTTTGCAACCCATGCTTTTGCTCTCATAGGTCCCAACTAGACCTGCTCTTGTTTGGAATGGCTAATCCTAACAGGTTTTAAGGATTGTTATAAGGGTTAGGGGAATAATGAGTTAGTAGTTAATGGATTAAGTATTAGGGGCTTAGGGGTTAGGGGAATAGGGGCTCAGGGGTTATAGGTTTAGGGGTTAGGAGAATAATGAGTTAGTGGTTAAGGGGTTAGGGATTGGGGGGTTAGGGGTTAAGGGGTTAGGGATTTGGGGCTTAGGGGTTAAGGGGTTAGGGATTGGGGGCTTAGGGGTTAGGAGATTTACGCGCATTTAGGGGTTAGGGGAATAATGAGTTAGTGATTAAGGGATTAGGGATTGGGGTTAGGGTAATAATGTGTTAGTGGTTAAGGGGTTAGGGATTGGGGAGTTATGGGTTAGGGGATTTAGGCGCATTTAGGGGTTAGGGGAATAATGAGTTAGTGGTTAAGGTATTAGGGATTAGGGGCTTAGGGGTTAGGGGATTTAGGCACAGTTAGGGTTAGGTGAATAAAGAGTTAGTGGTTAAGGGATTAGGGATTAGGGGCTTAGGGGTTAGAAGATTTAGAAGTTAAGGATATTATGGGTTATGGGTGAGGGGTTAATGAGTTATGGGTTAAGCGTTAACGATTTAGGGGTTTAGGGGTTAAGAGGTTAGGGGTTTAGGTGTTAGTGGTTTAGGGTTTTAAGGGTTTAGAGGTTTATGGTTTAGGGGGTTAAATGGCTAGGGTTTTAGGGTTTTACGAGTTAAATGAGTTAGGGTTTGGGAATTAGGGATTAAGGGGTTAAGGGTTAAGGGTTTATAGGTTTAGGGTTTAGGGTGTTAAATGGGTTAGGGGTTGGGAATTAGGGGTTAAGGGGTTAATGGGTTAGACGTTTAGGGTTTAGGGGGTTAAATGGGTTAGGGGTTTAGAGGTTTAGGGGGTTAAATGGGTTAGGGGTTGGGAATTTTGGTTTAAGGGGTTATGGGATTTAGTAGTTAAGGATTTTAGGGGTTAGGGGTTAGGGGTTAAGGGGTTAAGGGGTTAGAGTTTAAGGGGTTAGAGGTTTATGGTTTAGGGGGTTAAATGGGTTAGGGGTTTAGAGGTTTAAGGGGTTAGGGGATTTAGCAGTTAAGGGGTTAATGGGGTTAAATGGGTTAGGGGTTTAGGGGTATAGTGGGTTAAATGGGTTAGGGATTGGGAATTAGGGTTCAAGGGGTTAGGGGTTAATAGGTTAGAGGTTTAGGGTTTAGGGGATTAAATGGGTTAGGGGTTTAGAGGTTTAGGGGGTTAGGGGGTTTAACAGTTAAGGATATTAGGGGTTAGGGGTTAGGGATTAATGGGGTTAGGGTTTAGGGCATTAAATGGGTTAAGGTTTTAAGGTTTTAGGGGGTTAAATGGGTTTGGGGTCGGGAATTAGTGTTTAAGGGGTTAGGGGTTAAGGGTTTAGAGGTTTAGGGTTTAGGGGGTTAAATGGGTTAGGGGTTTAGGGGTTTAAATGGGTTAGGGATTAAGGGTTAAGGGCTTAGAGGTTTAGGTTTTAGGGGTTAAATGGGTTAGGGGTTTATAGGTTTAGGGGGTTAAATGGGTTAGGGGTTAAGATGATAGTTTCATTGGTCTCTGTTTGTGCACAATAGTTTCTTATTCTTTGTCTCTCAATGTAACAATTTTGTAGGTATTGTTGCTTGTTGCCATGTCTTCTCTATTTATTAATTTCTAGTATTTGTTAGCCATTGATTTACATTTATTGATGAAAATTTCTATTGAAATTAAGCCAAATATATGTTCAAATTGTTGCTCCCTCTGAGCTTGGGAGGCAAACCCAAATAGTTGGAAAGGTTGCATGTTGTAAGTTTTGCAACAAGAGGCATTTCTACACATGCTAATATTGCCTTGGTGGTGCATGCTGAAGAGTGTTAGGGAGTCCTAGGGAATCACAAGGGAGAACTAGGTGAAAATGCGTGGAAATGAAAAAATAAGAGTGTGTGCCAAGGAGTGTCAACGAATTCTAGGTGTCTCAAGGACAAAGTGTGTTAGGAGAAGGTCATAATAGGACTTGTAGGAGGGAATCATATGTTACAATAAGGGGTTGGTCAAATAAATTTCATATAAAGGGATACTTTGGGTTGGGCACAACATTGTTTTTCCAATGACTTGGTTGGGTTCCCAAGTCGCAAAAAAAGTAAGGCTATCTATGTGGGCATGAAAACTAGGGAGTGCTAAGGTGTGCCAAAGAATGACAGGAAATACTAACACATGCTAGAAAATTCCAAGGCATTTTAGGCATGCTAAGACAAGGCAACTATTAAGACATGCCAAGATATGCCAGGTGCTAAGGTGTGGTGTGAATGCATGCTAGGGAATGTTAGGTTCAAGTGCTAGGTAAACACAAGGGAGAAATAGTTTCAAATGCATGGAAATGAAGAGTTAACGAGTTCCAGTGGTGCTAAGGAGGGAGTGAAAAGGTATGTTATGTAGTTTCAAGGCATGCTAGAGTCTTAGGGAAGTAATATACCAAGATGTGTCAAGTGCTAGGTTATGCCAATGCATGCTAAGGAGTGTTATGGAGTGATAGGGAAACACAAGGGAGCACTAGGTTAAAATGCATGGAAATGAATGAATAAGAGTGTGTGACAGGAAGTGCCAGCAAGTTCCAAGTGTGCTAAGGAGAGAGTGGCAAGGTGTTCCAGGCAGCGCTAAGTGATTCTAGAGTGTGAGGGTGGCGTGTGACCAAGATGTGTTAGGTGCCAGGGTGTGCCAACATGTGTTAGGAAGTGTTAGGGAATTCCAAGTCATGCCAAGGAATGAAAAGTGTGCTAACACATGGCAGAAAATGTCAATGCATGTTGAGGATTGTTAGGTAGTTCCAAGGGAACACAATGGATAATTAGGTCAAAATTCTTGGTAATGAACGAATAAGAGTTTGGTCCAAGGAGTGTCAATGAATTCCGGGTGTCCCAAGGATGAAATGTTTTAGGATAAGTTCAAAATAATAATTTCAAGAGGGTAGTATATGGTTGTGATAAGGTGTGGAAAGATTAATTTCGGATAAAGGGAGACTTTGGGTCAGGCACAACATTGTTTTTCTAATGACTTGGTTGGGTTCCCAAGTTGCAAAAAAATTTAAGGCTATCTATGAGGGTGTGACAACTAGGGAGTGCCAAGGTGTTCCAGGGAATGTAAGGTTCCCAAGTAAGGCTAGTTTTGACGGCATGAGTGCCAAGTCGTGCTTGGGAATACTAATATGTGACATATATTGCGAAGGCATGTCAAACATGCTAATATGTTCCATGTGTTAAGGCATGCCAATATGTGCAAGGGTGTGACAATGTGTGTCGGGGACAATCAAGGAAACAAACAGAGAAACAAGTTGAAATACAAAGATATGAACACATAAGAGGGTTAATAAGTCATCAATTTACCTTTTTCATGGGGGGAATTATAGGCACACCAACACTAGGTGTGAATAGGTGCCAAGTGCCAAGTGTTAGTGCATTCTATGTGCCAAATATTCATCTATTGCTTCTCATCTACTTTCCAATAATTGATCTCAAATAGCTTTAATATTAAACCATGCCAAAGCATACCAAGTCATCTCATGAATGCATGTCAGACATGCTAAGACTTTTCAAGTGCTAACATGTGCCAAGTGCCAATGTGTCTTAGGGAGTTTTATGCATGTTATGAAGTGGCAGGGCATGTCGAAAAGTGCCAAGTAGAGAGTGCAAATGCATGTTGAGGAGTGTTAAGGAGTACTAGGACAACACAAGGGAGCACTAGGTAAAAATACATGGAAGTGAATGAATATTAGGGTGTGTCAAAGAGTGGAAATGAGTGATATTTGTCATGCCAAGGAGGGAGTGAGAAGGTATTCTAAGCATTCACACACTTTATTGACCACTTAATTGTTACCATTCTCACACCATAAAAATTTCATTCTTAAAATATATTGTGTAGTTTCCTAATGTCATTCAAGTATAATATCTTAATTACTTATGTCAGTAGTGGTGAGATCATTTTTTTATTCTCTTAAAGGAACTCTTTCTAGACATGCACCCCATCAAACATAAATCATCGAGTCAAAAATAATGGAAATTAATGAATAAGAGGGTGTGTTGGGGGTGTTAGCGAGTGTCAGGCATGGCCAGGGGGAGTGACAAGGAATAATAAGGAATGCTATGGCATTTCAAGAAGTGTCGAAGTGTGCTAATATGTGCCAGATAGTGCCAAGGCATGCCAGGAATGCCAAGACATGCCATGTGTTGAGGGAGTGTTAGCAAGTTCTAGGTGTGCTAAGGAGGGAGTGACAAGGTATGTTAGGCAATTCCAAGGCATGATATAGTGCTAGGAAAGCATGCTAAGTTGTGCCAAGTTCTAGGGTGTGCCAATGTGTGAAAAGGAGTGTTAGGGAGTGCTAGAGAAACACAAGGTAGCACTATGTCATAATGCATGTAAATGAATGAATAATAGTGTGTGACAAGGAGTTTCAACGAGTTCCATGTGTGATAAGGAGGAGTGGCAAGGCATTCTTGGAAGTCATAAGGAATGATAGAGTGCTAAGGCAGGATGTAGCCAAGATGTGCCAACGCGTGCAAGGAAGTGTTAACTAGGAGTGTCAGGGAAACAAAAGGGAACACTACATCAAAATGCATGGAAATGAACAAATAAGAGTTTGTGATTGGAAATGTCATTGAATTCCAAGTGTGCTAAGGAGGGATTGACAACGTATGCTAGGTAGTGTTAAGGCGTGATAGAGGCTAGGGCAACATTCCAAGATTTCCTAGGTGTTAGGGTGTACCAACACGTGCCAAGGAGTGTTAAGGAATGATATGGAAACACAAGGGAGCACTAGGTAAAAATGCATGAAAGTGAATGAATACGAGTTTGTGACTGGGATTTTCAATGAGCTCTAGGTGTGCTAAGGAGAGAGTGAAAAGGTATGCTAGGTAGTGCTAATGAACGCTAGAGTTCAAGGGTGGCATTCCAAGATGTGTCAGGTGTTAGGGTGTGCCAATGCATGCTAGGGAGTGTTAGGGAGTGTCAGGTAAACACAATGAAGCACTAGATCAAAATGCATGGAAATGAACGAATAAGAGTGTGTGGTATGGAGTGTCAATGAGTTCTAGGTGTGTTAAGGAGGGAGTGAAAAGGTTATATGCTAGGAAATTCCAAGGTATTTTAAACTACCAAGGTGTGTTAGGAAGTGTTACGGTGTGTTAGGGAGTGTAAAATCATGTCAAGGAATGTAGGGGATGCTAACACATGCCACATAATTCCAAGGCATTTAAGACATGTCAGTTGTTATGGCATGTCCAGATGTAAACTATGTTTCTTAGTTGTTTTAAAACCACAGTTGTATGTGACGAGCCTTGTCTTGGTAACTTTTTAAGTGGGATCAATTGAGATTGGACATGAGTAGTCTAATATGAGTTACATGTTGTTCTTAGGTGAACAAGGAATATGTTGTATTTCCATGACACATGAGAATTTGGATTTGATCTTAGAATATTTGATGCAATCACACTCAAGTGCCACAACACATCAACTTTTCAAAATTAAATCTACACACATCAGGGAATCAATTAGTGCACATGAAATTTTTTTACTTTTTCAAACCTTTCTTCGTTAAATTACAAACTGTAATAGAATAGGCTAGAGCTCTCATACCAGGGATGATGGCCCTTTACAATCACACTTATACAAGTAATACAACTAAGGCTTGGTGTTAGTCCTTTGACAACCAATATACCTTGAACAAGACAACACTTTACCTAATTTTTTATGATGGACACACATAGCCCTTTCAATCCACATGTCTTGAACAAATCTGGCAGGTCCTATTTCCTCCCATTATCTAACTCCTCAATCTGCCTCTATCAATGAACTAAACTCCTTTATGTTACTGAACTCGAATAAAAAAAAATCCCTCTATCTACCTCTTTTTTCCTTTAAGGTCTACACCAATTAAATTTTTTGATTAGTTGTTCACAAATTTGTTGTGAAAAACTCTTCGGTCTGCCCAATTTTTCTGTACTGCTACTCCAAGATGACAATTCTAGGGATATGGAGGTTTCCCTTCTTCTCAATGATGCAATAATCTACAATACAGTGAACTAGGGCTAGTTGGCTAGCCCACTTGACTGCTACTTTAGTCCTTCAAATTCTGCACGTCCTTAGGCCCAATACACCTACCCTTCTACCAGTCTTGTTTTCCTTCACAAGTACAGGACTTAGAGCTCTTCTTTGATAGACACCTAACAACCCTCCAGTTGTACTTGGATTGCCATCAATTTTCCCAACCACAGTAAATTTTTTTACTAATATAGTGCCCACAACACTGCCCTCATCTAGGGCTCTTCAAATATGCCACCTAATAGTGATTTGAGTCCTCTCAAAATCACTATTCTTGTGTACCAATTTTTTGTTGTCCAATCTATGAAAAAATATGAACTACTCATCTTACCATCCTTCTAACAATTTTTAAATGACTGAACTAGGGTCACAAATCATCCATTAATAGTCCATTGACTAATTGTTTATAGGCTGCTTCAGATCTATGTCAAAAACTCTATAGATAGTCCAACAAAATCAACTCCTCTTCATGTCAATCCATTCCTCATATGGCACATTTATTCTGCTCCATCTTCTACTCAAATTCCACCTTCCTTTGGATTTTCTATATCTGCACATGCTTCTGCAAACCATCTTCCAAATTTGTGGTATATATTCCAGAGATAAACCTCTCTCTAAGGGTCACAACCCCTCTTCTTATATGCATATTTATCATATTATTAATGACATACCTTATGGATTGAACATGCTAGGAAACCTCCCTAAATAGGGAATTATACTTCTATTATAATTTCTTTAGAACAAACCATATCCACCCATGGCAAAAAATAAAACTCTTTCCTCCATAAGAAACTCGGCCTAGCTCATATGGATCCATAGATTCTGGTCATTTCTTTGACTAAATCTTGACCTAAATTTTTGATCTCTATGACCCTCAAACTACGGTTACTTCAGTCAATATTACACCTGTGACTACTTATGTTTCGACCCTAAATTCTAGTGCTGACCCTCCTCCATTTGTGTTGGTATTTATCACATATCTCGCAACCTAGTAACCAGCACAAGGTAGGGTCTCAACCCTCTCTACTATTTCAAAATTTGATGCAGACTTCACACAGAAACACCACTGAAATCACATGCCCAAATTCTCATGAGTCACCTCTCTTGAGCTTTATCTGCCCTAAGAGAACCAATAATATGCCATCCTACTTCCTATCTCGAACCCATTAAGGTATGTGACATTCTTGTGAACCCTCACATGATGATCTTACTCTTGGTGGATGATCATGGCCTCCCTTTAGCAATGCTTACTCAGAAATCTAAGTAGACCTACTTTAGGACTACATCTCTCCTAGCCTCCTTGATAAAATGAGCTCCTTCTCACTTGACGTTCTTGCCTTCATAATAAGGCCTCCTTAAATAGCTTTTCCTAGTTAGGCCTCTTAAGAACGCTCTATAAATTACGAACTTTATCTACTTAGACCTTAGGAAATATTATTTTTCTGTTTAATTTTCTTTTAGATTTTAAACCTCATCTCGGGTCCAAAGACCCTTTTCTTGGGTTATTTTCCCACAAAAAAATTTGTGGTCAAAATCACACAAACCCATCTCACTAGGATTGTGGAGTACCTCCCAAGCTACACAATTTAACAACATAGTCTAGTTGTAGTAATCGTAACTTTGTCAAGATCCTATAGTCAAGCGAGGACTTGGTTGGGTTCCCAAGCTGAAAAATAAGTAAGGGTAGTTGTGAGGGCATGATAAACTAGGAAGGTTTAGGGAATGCCAAGGAATTAAAAAGTGTGTTAACACATGCTGGACAAGGTCAATGCATGTTCAGGAGTGTTAAGGAGTGTCGAGTTATCACAAGGGAGAACTAGGTCAAAATGCATGGAAATGAACAAATAAGAGTGTGTTCCAGGGAGTCTCAATGAATTCAAGTGTGCCCAGGATGAAGTGTGTTCAAAAAAGTTCATAATAGGATTTGTAAGAAGCTAGCCTATGATTTTGATAAGGGGCTTGACAAAGAAATTTTAAACAAAGGGAGACTTTGTGTTGGGCACAACACTATTTTTCCTTTATCTATTATTTTTATATGACATGTGGCACAGTTTGGCCGAATGCTCATGTTTTTAACTATTTTAGACAATTCCATATTGTACATTGTTATGTATAAGTTTTGGGAAATCGACTTGTGTCGGCCTATATCTTTTGTGTCTTGTGTATCCTGTGGTTTTTGAAAACTCTCAGTTAATGCTCGATTGTTTTGTTGAAGCCCCGAAAATCGGGTCTACAACATGGGGGATGACCACCCGGTCCGGACCTTAAAGCAGCTCCTTTTCCGTTTGGAATGGTGGTTCTGACTGGTTCAACTAGGTCCAGTTACCTTCTCTCAATCTCCAATGGCTTTAAAATATGACTTTCATTCACCAATGGAAAAGAGACATTAGATCAACCTTCTTGCTGATCAGGCAAGAAAGTGATCCTTAAGCTGATTAAGGGCTCAACCAATCCACTACTAAAGTTTGCCTCTTTGAGAAGAGGACTTAAAAGAATGTAAATTTAATCTAATTGCAAACTTATTCTATAATGCAAGCAAAAAGAAACTAATCTAAATCCTATCTCAATCAGGTAGATGAAAATCTAACCCAATTAAGAGCAAGATAATTAAGTGATGAGAATTAAAATATGTTCGGCTTTTAATTAATGTCAAACTAACGAAGAAATTCAATTAGCTCACATTTTTGAGTACCAAAACACATTCTATTGAGACCATTTGACTAAAATAATAAATCAACAACACTCCGGAAGAAATTCACAAAAATGATATCGATTATCATATCAGTCAAACTAATAATTAAACAATAATATGTGGAAGAAATTCACAACACATTACTATTTAATAAATCAGTGTTATAAGACAAATTTTTGAGTAATAGTTACTCAGAAATCAGAGTTTAATTCATAAGAGCAAAGATACTTAACAATTTGAGACAAATTATCCATATCAACAGAAATGCCAAAACATGAATAAAATGAAACAACAATTTTATTCAAATAAAAATGAAACTGGTATTTGATACAGAAATGCCAAAAATACCAGTTAATTGAATTTGCTTCTCTGATCCTGGTCTCTAACAGTAGTTTACATTACTTGAATTTCTGCTTTCAAGACTAGAGCTGCAGAAATGCAAACTCTGCCCATCATGCATAATTCAAGATATAAAGAATAAACCCTCATTAATGTTCAGATCTGAAATTTTCTCTCCTCCCCATATACAACTCTAAATCCCTATTACAGAAATGCTTTTAGAAGTCTGGAATTGCAGAGGAGAGCAGCCCCTATTCTATTCTGCAATCTGCTATTTATAATATTTGCAAAAGAATTCTTGAGATGAAAGTTTGTTGAAGAAAATATGCCCAATCACTTTTATTTACTCAAAAATTCCAATCTTTTAATTGCTGGAGCTTTCTCATTGATTGAGGTCTGGTCTTTTTCTTCATATATCTTCTACTGTTTACCTGCAAAAAGAAATCAAAATGAATTAAAATGTAACAATAAAATAAAAAATACCATTTCTGGCATTAAAACAAATCCAATCAAATTTAATTTAAATAAATCATTGAAAATAAAATATAAACTCTCTATTAATGCCTGGGATGTTTTTAATTGGCCAAAGATATTATTGATGAGCGAATCTATAATTAGAAGAGGCTTGGACAAATGAAAATGCAGAAAATAAATCAGAAAAATTGATTTTGCTTTAGAAATTCGGAGCTTGATTTTCTGCATGATTTTTGACCCAATTAATGACCAAATCTATTAGTGAAACCTCCTCAGAAATGTTCTCCTTGATTTTATCTTTCCAATGAGTCGTCCTACAGAACCTCTTCCAAAGTTGATGAGTCAAATCTGGCATAAATCTGGAAATTTTGTTTGCTGGGATAAAAATCAGAATTTTTAATTAGAAATTTAATCCTAAATTAGATTATAATTATCTAATAATTAATTCTAAATTAATTATTAACTAACTAATATATACAATTAATTCTACTTAATTATCACGTAATTTAGAAATTAATTAAGTTACAAAATTAAATTAATATACAAATGATTTGAAAAAGTTAATTTAAATATAATTTATAATTCAAATTATATTAAAATTATAATAAATATTATAATTATAATATAATTATTATAATATAAAAATATAAAAATTAATTTACAAACCATTGGAATCAATCCACACCCATTATCCATTAAACAAACCATTGAAATCAATCCACAACCATTAATTCATAAACGTGAGATTATGGAGGGATATGGTGAGTGGAGTGTGAGGTGAGGGTGACGTGAGGTGAAAAAAAAACTTTATATTAAAAAAAAATAAAAATTAACACATCGCATATCGCAAGAAATTTGGATCGGGGTTTTTCAAATGTGCATGTTCTAAAAATTGCGATAGATCCGATATTTGCGATATGCGATATTCGATGAATCCGAATTTGCGATATGCGATGAATTCAAATTTGCGATCTGCGATCTGCGACGAATTCGAATTTGCGATCTGCGATATGCAATGAATTCGAATTTGCGATTTGCGATCTGCGACGGATCCGAATTTGCGATTTGCGATCTGCGACGGATCCGAATTTGCGATTTGCGATCTGTGACGGATTCGATGATGTAAATTTTTTAATTTTTTTTTATTTTTTTTAATTTTTTATTTTGGTTTTATTTTAATGATGTTTTGTTTAGCTATGAAATTTTCTAAACTACAGCCACTCTGAAAAAAAATAAAAATAGCATTTTTAACCCAGACTAGAAAAATGATGGGACTTCAAAGGAGTACCATTTTTAAACTAGTTGACCAAATAAGGCGAAACAAGCGTCAATGGGAAGCTTATAAAAAATCGATTCAATCAAAACAAGAATCCAAAGAAAATGAAAAATTAACAAAAGCGTAGGATAATCAGTTAAATAAAATCCTAAAAGGTGCTTAGCCAAAAATTTATAAAAAGGGTCCCCATTATTTGAAGTGAACAAGTCAAAAATGGGGGGGTTGTGTTTTACCACAACATGTTTATATGAATTGGACATACATGTGAAATATTTCCTATGCAAGCTATGTTTCTTAGTTGTTTTATGGCCATGGCTAGATATGATCCTTGTCTTGGTAAGTTCTTAAGTGGGAAAATTTTAGCTTGGACATGACTGGCCTAAGATGAGGTATATGAAGTTCTTAGGTGAACAAGGAAAAATCTATTTGTAGTAGGTGCAATTGATCAAGTTGTTACGGCTGAAGCTGACCAATGCCACATGAACTGTAGTAGCTAAGGACTTGATTGGGTTCCCAAGTCATGAAAAAATGTAAGGATATTTGTGAGGGCATGAGTGCCAAGGCATGATATGGAATGCTAACATGTGCCATATAGTTCGAAGGCATGTAAAATATGCTAAGATGTGTCAAGTTCTAAGGCATGCCAATATCTGCAATGGTGTGACAATGCATGCCTGGGACTATCAAGGAAACAAAAAGGAGAAACAAGTTAAAATACAAGGAAATGAACACATCATAGGGTTAATAAGTCATCAATTTAAATTTTCCAAGAGGGGCATGCTATGCACACAAACACTAGGTGGAAATGAGTGTCAAGTTCCAAGTGTTAGTGCATTCTAAGTGCCAAATCATCCTCTTTTACTTCTCTTCTACTTTCCAATAACTGATCTCAAATAACTTTAATATTAAACCATGCCAAAGTATACTGAGGCATCTTAATTAATGCTATACATGCTAATGATCATGGCTTCTTTAGGACTACATGTCTGTTCGCCCCCTTGATCAAATGAGCTACTTCTCACTTGATTTTATTTCTTTCATCCTAAGGACTCCTTAAATAGTTTTTCCTAGACCTCTTAGGAATCCTTTAGAACTTACGGGTTTTATCCACTTAGACCTTAGGAAATATTAATCTTCATTTTTAATTTTCTTTTAGATTTTAAACCCCGTCTTGGGTCCAAAATATCTTTGCTTTGCTTCTATTCCCACAAAGCCTTTTGTTACCAAACTCACACAAAGCCATCTCACTAGGCTTGTGGAGTACCTCCCAAGCTACACAATTCAACAATATAGTCTAGTTCTAGTAACTATAACTTGGTCAAGCTCTTGTAGTCAAGCGAGGGCTTGGTTGGGTTCCCAAGTTGAAAATTAAGTAAGGGTAGTTGTGAGTGCATGATAGCTAGGGAGGGTCAAGGCATGCTAACACATGTCGAACAATGTCAATGCATGCTAAACTAGTGTTAGGGAGTGTTGGGGCATATCAAGGAATAACTAGGTCAAAATGCATGGAAAGGAACAAATAAGAGTGTGTGCAAGCGAGTGTTAGTGAATTCAAATGTGCTAAGGACGAAGTGTGTTAGGAGAAGTTTAGAATAGGATTTATAGGAGGCAAGCCTACGATTTTTATAAGGGGCTCGACATAGCAGTTTTAGACAAAGGGATATTACTTCGTGCTAGGCACAACATTGTTTTTCCTTTAGTTATTTTTTTTTATATGAGATGTGGTATACTTTGGCTGCATGCTCATGTTTTGAACTATTCTAGATAATTACATATTGTACATTGTTGTGTAGAAGTCTTGGGGCACTCAGCTTGTGTCAGTTTATATCTTGTGTGCCTTTTGAATCTTTTGGTTCTTGCAAACTATCAGTTAATGTTCTATTGTTTATATGAATTGAACATACATGTGAAATATTGCCTATGTAAGCTATGTTGCTTAGTTTTTTTATGGCCATGGCTAGATCATGTGATCCTTGTCTTGGTAAATATTTAAGTGGGACAAGTTGAGATTGGACATGAGTGGCATAAGATGAGTTATAGGAAGTTCTTAGGTGAACAAGGCACAGTCTACTTGTAGTAGGTGTAATTGGTTAAGTTGTTGCGGTTGAAGGAGGCCAATGTTTTCACATGAACTGTAGTAGCCAAGGACTTGATTGGGTTCCCAAGTCGTGAAAAAATGTAAAGGCTAGATGTGAGGACATGAGTGCCAAGGCGTGCTAGGGAATGCTAAGATGTGCCAGATAGTGCGAAGGCATGTCAAACATTTGCAAGGGTGTGTCAATGTGTGCCAGGGAGTACTGTCAAGGCAACAAAAGTGAGAAACAAGTTAAACTACAAGAAAATGAACACATAAGAGGGTTAATAAGTCATAAATTTATATTTTCTAAGAGGGGCATGCTAGGCACACCAACACTAGGTGCTAATAGGTGCCAAGTGCAAATTCTTAGTGCATTCTAAGTGCCAAGTCTTCCTTTGTTGCTTCTCATCTACTTTCCAAAAATTGATCTCAAATAAATTTAATATTAAACCATGCCAAATCATACCAAGGCATCTCAACATGTTCCATACATGCTAAGACTTTTCAAGCACCAACATGTGCCAAGCGCCAGTATGTGACAGGGACTGTTATGCATGCTATGAAGTGGAATGGCATGTTGAAGAGTGCTAATGCATGTTTAGGAGTGTTAAGGAGTAATAGGAAAAAACATTAAGGGAGCACTAGTCAAAATTCATGGAAGTTAATGAATATGAGGAACGTGTGCCATGGACTAGTGTTAATGAGTGCTAGCTTTCATGCCAAGGAGGGAGTGACAAAGAATGCTAAGAATTGGTAAGGCATGATAGGTAATATCAAGGCATTAAAGAAGTGCCAAAGTCTGCTAGGGAGTTCCAGGGTGTGCTAATTATATGTTCCAAATAGTGCCAAGATATGCCAATACATTCCAAGTGCTAAGGATGTGGAGGGTGCCAGGTTATGTCAATATGTGTCAAGAAGTTTCAAGGAAAAAAAAGGAAGAACCAAGCTAAAAGATAAGGAAATGAACACATAAGAGGGTTAATAAGTCAAGACTTTATCTTTTTCAAAAGGGGCATGCTAGTCACACTAATAATATGTCCCAATACATGCCTAGTGGCATTGTGTGCTAAGTGCTAATGTATGTCAATGCATTCAACCAAGGTGTTCTAGGGCATGCTAGGGACTACATGCATGCCACCATGTGCTTGGGCGTCAGTTTCATGACAAGATGTTCTAGGTACAAAGATGTTCCAAGACATGCGAGGTGCTAAGAAATGTTATTGTATGACAAAGCATTAATTTAAGGTGTACCTGAATTGTTGAGGAGTGTTAGGTCTTTCTCATTAATAGAATTGTCAGAGCTTGATTATGTATTAAATAATATATTTCCTACACACACTAGTGGAACTTTATCTAAAGGTAATTTGATAGATAATAAACTTAAAAGATATGAACCATGTGTTGACTCATAGGAAAACTCTATTTGACTAGTGATTACTTGAGGGAAATGATAAACACTAATTAATTGTTAAAAATTTGACTGATTCTAACCACTATGGCCTTGGAAATATCATAAAAAATACTCCACAATAATGGCCTTAAATCATTATCTTTTGAAAAAAAAATATTAACAGGCATATAGTATCATCAAAAACTCATTGGAATGATCAATGGCGACGAACATTTTTTTACTGTCACCAAAAGTAACAAAAAGAGCATTGGTGAGGGTCATTAAAAGTTCGTCACTAGAAGTGTCACCAAAGAGATAATTAGTGATGGGCCTTTAACGACCCTCACCAAAAGTTTCATTGAAAATGGATTTGGTGACGAACCTTAAAGGACCATCACTATATACACTTACAGTGACGCTTTTTTAAGGACCATCACCATATGTGACATTGGTGACGGACCTTAAAGGTCCGTCACAAGCATGACCCTCACCAATGTCCTTTTCTCTTGTAGTGAAAATCCCAATCTCAGTTGTTGGTTCCAACTTCTTCCTAGCATATTTGGTCACGTGCACGTTAACAGATGAGCCAAAAATCTAAAAATGTGAAACATCAGGTTTCTTACTAGTAAAATCCTCTTCTTGTGTACTCATGCCAATTATCTTGTGAGGACAATGGTTCTGCACAAATATCGTTGTGTTGAATGCATCGGTAGGCCCTGATCATGCAACGTTGCTCTTGCTTCACCCAAAATCATTATGTTCTTTCTTTCAACGACCCCATTATTCTATGGGTTATGAGGCACTATCAGTTCTCTCCAAATTCTTTCTTTCTTGCAGACATTCTTGAATTCGTTGGAGATGTACTCACCACCATTTTCGCTCCTAAGAGCCTTCACTTACTTCCCTGTGTCTTTTTCCACCAATGCTTTGAACTCAAGAAAATTTAATAACGTTTTCTATTTCTTCTGCATGACGTTGATCTAGCACTTCTGAGAAAATTCATCAACAAATATCACATAGTACTTATGCTTTTTTGTCGAAGCAATAGATAATGGTCCAAACACGTCTGATTGAACTCTCTCAAGGATCCCTGAGGCTCGGTTCTCCTTCTCATGAAAGGTGTCCTTTGCATATTTTCCCATAGTACATCCCTTGCATGTGTCTGACTGTGCAAGTGTGCCCTTGGGAAGACCCGTAGAAATCTGTTGCATGACTTTTAAGGCTTCGTGGTGAAGATGGCCCAATCTCCTATGCCATAAATCACCCTAATCCTGGCTCACCACTTTGTGCGCCTTACCCATAAATTATGTGTAGCCATCTACATGCAGTTTATAAATATTCTTAACTCAAATCCCAATATTCTTGGCTTGTCCTGTTTTTTTGTGTCGCAGGAAAGCTTTTCCTTCACTGAAAACAACATAATAGCCTCTATCCTCCAACATTGCAACTGAGACTAAATTTTTCTTCAAGCCTGGTACATGCATTACATATTTTAATTGAAAGTGTTTACCTGACTATCTCTGGAAGGTAATGGTACCAATCCCGGTAGCATTGTATTGCCCATCATTACCCATTTCGATATGCATCTGGAGGTCCTTCTCCTCCAAGCTATTGAAAAGTTCTTTGTCTCTCGTCATGTGAAAGGATGCACCACTATCCAAATACCACACTGATCCCATTGCACTTGACACCATGCATGCAATGAGCGAGAATTCAAGCTCAAATTGCGAGGCCAAGGCCTCACCAGCTGCAGATCTTGAAGCCTTCTTGTTCTTCTTCTTTTGTGGACAGTTAGTGGCATAATTCCCATGCTCGTGATAGTGAAAACACTTCATTATGGACATGTCGCGCTTCTTTCCATCTTTGGACTTGGATTTGGAATGGAATTTCTTTCCTTTCCCCTTCTTCTCCTTGGCAGAAAAATCACAATATTCTTCATCTTATCTCTTAGATGAAGATCCATCTCTGGTATTCCGTCTAAACTCCTCTTGCACCAAATCTAACCAAAGTCGTTCCCAATCTGGCAGTTTTTCCCTTCCATTAATAGAGTCATGATAACTATGCCAACCATTGGGAATTCCTAGAAGAGATAGGCTCACAAAATCATCATCAGCAACAATAATTCCAATGCTTCCCAGCTCATCCAGACATTGGACAAACTTTGTTAGATATTTTGGCATGGATTCGCCTTTCTCCATCTTCATCTTCATGAGTTTATCTTTCAGTGCCAATTTCATATGGTGAATGCTACTCTGAAATAGATCTGTCAAATCTTTCCACATAGCATATGGTATTGCTTTTGCATGGAGACTTGAGAAAATGTGGTCTCGTATTCCCTTCGGTAATATCCTCCTCGCCTTTTCCACTTTCTTTTTCCATGCATCAATATTTATAGCATCTGTCACAGTAGGTTTAGGAACATCATTGTCAATGAATTCCTTCAAGATATTTTCTTGAGTACTGCCTCCATCCTGTCTTTCCAAGAAAATTTGTTAGAGCTGCCCTTGAGTTCTCACTCCAATCTCAAGCCATTGAAATCCATTTCAATACTGAATCAGTTGTGGCACAAAGAAAGTATTCTGTAAATTCGAATTATATTTAGTCACAAACTCAAATCCTCCTCCACTATTGTGATTTCCTGTGCTCTGATACCCTGTAGAAATTATACAACATATTTGTATGTCATGGATTCAATCCGATCTAACAATGTACTAAAGATAGATACTGAATCTCTTCTACAAATCAATTGCAGAAATTAAAACATAATTGCCAATCACATGAAGCAAAGAAGAATTAATCAAACCACAACACATATAATTTCCCAAGGAAAGCTTGTTGCTCAAAACCCCACTATCTTCTATTGGATATTCAACATGGATACATGAAACAATTACATACAACTCTTATCACAAGAGCCTCTTGTACCCAGCTAATTGTCTCACACTATCCTGGACAAAACTGACAACACTTAGCCAATTCTCAGCCTTTAAACAGCCTACCTACCTTATGCACTCCCTGATGAATGAAATCCCTATTATTTATGATTTTTAGCCTTCCTTGACTGGACAAGGATCATGGGAAATCCAATGGGTGTTTTTTTTGCATGGGTCCAACCCAATAATCCTACAACTGATAGTCAACATCCCTTTCACCTAGATATCAACTATGTCTCCACTGGAACTGACATGCATGCAGTTAATAATAGTAAATCATCAATTTCATGTTAGATCACTAATTTTGAATTAAATAATATTTAATTCACTTGCTCTCTCACTAGTGCAACAAACAGTTACAACTAGCACAACTGAATTTAACTCACTTAACTGAGTTAAACTGATTAAAACATGCATTAAATAATGCACCACTGCACTTCGAACTATGATACAACTAGAATTACTCTGCATGCCTTACCAACTACCATCAACTCGAAATTCATGAGCTAACTGAGTTTATCACACTCATTTAACTATTACAAGTGATTTTGAGATTAGATTACATTTTATTGTCCATCTTAATTAAGGGATGATTAAAATAGACATGCACCAAATTTATCTCACACCAGTGTAGGTGTTGTTAAGACCTGTGGTCCCACACTAGTGTATGTGTTGCTTCGACCTCTTGGTCCCACACTAGTGTAGGTGCTGCAATTTCTTGTTGGACTTCAACACTTTTTCTAAGCATATAGATAGATTTGAAGTGAATTTTTCATTTAAAATTTGAATTTTATCACTTTCATATCATGATTGAATAACTCTTGCAAGCCCTTAAAGAAATATAAATTTTTCTATTGTCAAAGGGATTTTTATTTCCCATATTATGTGTAATAGTTTCCTTAAGGACCATACCTATATTTAAAGTTATCATAATGAGGTAGCCATGAAATCTCGGGCCATTATCCTCATTTATCTCAACTTTATCAATTTTATTCAAGAGGGATCAAGGATATGTCATAATCAATAGCACTACTACCTTTCCTTCAATACAAGCATAAGTTGAGGCTTGTGTCGAGAATATAACCCTTATGAATTACCAAGGCATTGCAAGGTGCCATCCTAAAACAAACTTTGATTGAGGTGATCTTCATGTCATTGGAAAGATCTCTATGTGTATAATAGCATCGATATGTTACGAACTTTGTTTACAAATTTTTGACCCCAAAATTTAAAGCCTCAAATAATATTTAAAATTTTATAAACTATAAATGACCAAACTTGTCAATGAAATGGGCCCACAAGCTAATAAGTCAAAATTTTCCATCCATAAAGTACCAAAATAAATGATGAATTATATAATCATCCATCCAAAAGCATTATGCCTTCTACTTTTTGTACTTTATTTTACTATTCAACTTGGTCTAGTGGGATAAGCTATTCACTTATGAATATACTTGATCCTTTTAAGATGAAACTTCATTTATAATGTACAATTTATTTCACTGGATTCCACCTTTATTTGGTTTAGACACCTCAATTACCTTTTAACACTTTTTTCCAAATCACTTTTATTTTAAATCTCTTGGTTCTCATTTTATAATTTGTTTCATATGTCTTAATTACTGGATTATATTAAACAAGTGTTTCATTGGCTTGGAGTATATCATTATACTCATTTTCATATATCTTGACATTTTCTGCATGGAAAAACTTGGAGGAATCAACTTGTAGGACCATTTAGCGACATATCTAGTGTGAAAATTTTGGGTCCAGAACTTTCCAGGGTTATTTTGAGGCGTAAAACAATTTTTTGGGGGTTGTAGGTGAAGGATAGTCTATACAATTGATTGAATAAAATAGATTCTTAATAATATAAAAAATATGCAATGGCGCACACACAAATTAACATATATATTTTACCATGGAAACCTAAATAAGGAAAACCAAAAAGATTTTTCAATTTATCCATCTTTACAATATATATATATATCCTAAAGAATCCATAAACTGCCAATCAATTTATCTTGGATTAAAATACAATCATATTTCCTTAACTAGAATTAAGAAAACCATGGACTAAACCACCATGTGCCACAAAGTTTCTACAAGTGAAAATCATGTACCATGAATTACCAAAAATGGGCACAACAAATTTCTGAATTTTTTATTTTTTGGGTGAGTGACACCCATGAATCCCCATGTAGGGGGCTCCTAACCCATATGACCCCTCCATTATGCTAAGTGGAACTTATAACATGTGAGAATATTCATGCAAATAATATAACACATACCCAAAATTCTCCCACTTGTTGTCTTCTTTGCATATACGTGGGCACAGGAGTACATGATCAACAACCTAGGTTAATAATTCCCATTGATTCTCTATGCTATGAGAACTTCTCAATGCTTGCATATTTTGTTAGAACAACATTCTTCAAAGTGTCCATCTATTCCAGTAACACCTTCTTTTATTCAATCATATCTCTCACAAAGTTGTACTAAACATCAATATGATTTTCCTTAGAATCATAAGTTGGGTTCTTCACCAAAAATATTGCACTCTAACTATCATAATATATCCTAATAACTTGTTATAACAACCAAATACATGAACACAATATATATAACCACATTGCTTCCTTTCTTGCATGCCATACCTACCATGTATTTAGCATATGTAGTTGATATTTCCACTACCAATTGTCTCTTCCTCATCCAATTCATTTCTCCTCCAAATAGGTTAAACACACACCTATTTGAAGATATTATGTTATCCAAATCTCCAACCTATTATACATCAACAAAGTCATGTATTTCCAACACTTTGTCTAATCTTGGTCTTCCTTGGTAGCAAAATCCATAACTAATAGTTCCATGAAAATACTTTAAAATCATTTTATTGTTTTGAAATATCCTTCCCTCCTTTTGCTATATGTTTTCTAAACACTCCCACTACATGTGAAATGTTCAATCTCGTACAAATCATTGCATACATCAAGCTTCCAACTGCATTAGTATATAGAACATGGGACATGTCCTCTTCCTCTTCTTGTGTCTTGGGACACTAATCTATAGATAACTTTGTGCCAACAGGAATAAGTACCTTTACCCATTTACATTCTTGCATATAAAACCACTGCAATATTTTCTTGGCATACTTACTCGGATTTAACCATAATTTCCTCTTTGTAGAATCTCTTTTATTTTCAATTCCAAAAATGAAATTTTTAGTACGAATATCCTTCATGTCAAATCAAATGACACCTATTTTTTTACTTCTTGGATGGTTCTCTATCATTTCCAATTAGCAAAATACCATCCAAATTAAAATACCAAATGTATAATACAATCACCAACTAATTTTAAATACACATAGTGATCCACTTTTCCACTTATGAAACCAAGTCCCAATATATAAATATCAGTTTTTTATACCACATCCTTGGTGATTTCTTTAACCCATATAGGGACTTTTTTTATCTTGCATACAAGTTATTTCTTTCCCTTCACTGCAAAGCCTTATGGTTGCTTAATACAAATTCCTTCTTCTAGATCCCCGTGTAGGAATTTTGTATTCACATCCATCTATTCTACTTCAAAATAAAAAGAAACAAAAACATATTAAAGAAATATAATAGAATTTTAACTTGGAAATAAGAGAAAAATATTACCAAATTTAATTCCCTCTACATGGGAACAACGTTTTGCTACTAATTGAGCTTTATATTTCTCTACTTTTTCTATTGCATTCAACTTATTATTAAACACCTATTTGTTGTCAATGGTACTTATTCCAGTTGAAAAATCCAGTAGATCCCAAGACTCATTTTTATCTAAAACTATGATTTTTTCAACCATGGAATTTTTCCATATTTTTCAATCCCTTGAATCCACTAACTCCCTTATAATTCTAAGATCATCATCAATAATAATCAAAGAAAAATTGAAATATAAATTAGGTGGAGTACACTTTTCTAGTTGTCTTCTTTCCCTAACTAATCTCCTCAATATTTGAGTATATGGTTCTTATTTTACTAATTCCTAGTTTTTTATAAAGTTTGATTCATCATCCTTCAATTCAAACTTTCTTTTCTCTAGTTCCTTCTCCCTTGGTAGGACTTACTTTTAAAAAAAAAAATTGAATTATTTATATATTACATCTCAAGGATACAAAACCTTCTTATTTTCTCGATTCCAAATCTTATAACCTTTCATAACATCTTTAAATATTTAAATAAAGATACACATTTATGATTTATTATCTAGATTACCCATATCCTCCTTTGGAACATGTACATTAGCATCACAACCAAATGCCTTGAGCTATTTAAGACAGGTTTTCTTACAATTTCATGCCTCATGTGAAGTATTATAACCTTTCGTACCATCTTTATATCCAATAGAGATACACATTTTTACTTTCTTATCTAACTTACCCCTATTCTCCTTTGGAATGTGTAAATATGCATCATAGCCAAATACCCTACAATTTTTAAGAGGGTTTCTTGCTATTCCATACCTCAAATGTATTCTTAGCATCCAATTCCAATGAGAGTGATCTATTTACTAGCTAACAAGTGATATCCACTACCGCTGTTTGAAATTCCTATACTAACTCAACACCACTAAGCATGATCCTTGCTTTATCAATTAATGTCCTATTCATCCTTTTTGAAACTCCATTTTGTTTAGGTGTGTATGGATAAGTCTTCTACCTTGCCATACCACAATTCTTACGTAATTCTATATTCATTCCCAAACAATTATCCACCATTATCTACTTTCAACACCTTAATTTTCTCTCTGTCTAATTTTCCATAGAATACTTAAACTCTTTGAATTTATCAAAGACTTTAGATTTCTTCCTAAGAAATAAATCCATGTATTCCTATAATATCACATCACTATGCGCTAAAAATAATATACCCTCTTCCCTCATAGCACCAGCGGAGAATCTTACCCAATTCTACTTCCCATATAAACAATGTTCACAAAAATCAAAATCCACAAAGTAATTAGAAATACCCTCTACTGTAACATTACCATGTAGTATTCGAAGCCCCTTCTCGTCAATATGGCCTAGTTTTTAAGGAAAAAACATAGTCTTTTATCCATGTACTGTAGTAGTTTTTTCATTCTTTAGATCCACTCTTAGGAACAACGAAACTATTAAACTCATCACTAATATTGCTTCCTAGCGACTTATATAGGATTCCCATAGGAATTCTACTTAGCAATGCCATTTCTCCTTGAACCATCCTATAAGTATCTATTTCAAACATTGAAAGGGTGAATCAATTGACATTCTTACCTATCCTAAATAGTTAGGAACGTCAGGTGACTCAAGAGACGCACAATGGCACCTAGGGTTTCTACTGATCTAAGATCCCAGGCCGCTACCCTGCCCTCGCTTAGCCCTACTCGTCCACGCAGTTATGGAATACCGGATACTTCCGCCGGCGCTGTACCTCGAGTCTTCCATGCCCCTTTAGGCACTCACCTCCCCCTACATCGCTTTTCTCTGGAAAACAATGAAGCTAGACCTCGGCCCTCTGCAGCCACGATTTGTAATAGCCGCCCCCTTCAGGCAAAGGATGCACATGTTAAGAACGGAATTGCAGCAAATACTTCGTCTTCTCCTTAGGCTACGGCTCTAGGGATGAACAACTACATGCAAAAAGGCCACTCAACCCCTTTCGAACCGCGTCTGCTTTCCCAGAATCGTTGATCCTCTATTTTTCAGATTCAGAATGCTTTAAGCTATCTGGATTTGCCTGGAGGGTGTGCTTGGGAGTTCTTATGGGCGAAAAAAAAAACCCATCTCTATGGCTATTTGCCTCACCCCACAACTTCTCACAAACCCTAGCAGCAAGTTCTGGAAAAGGTGGATTACCAAAGTACCAGTTTCCTCTCTTCTCAGATATGTAGAGGCAAGCATAAGTCTGATCACTCTGCCTCTTTTCAGATCCAGATCTTGCTCCTTTCTGGAAAAACTATGCTGCAATGGGTGAGCTCTTCGAATCTAGTGCAGGACCTCAATAAAATCCTTGAATATAGGCTGGGGATTCCTTATGCATCACAGAGACTCCTCCACGAAGGTAAACAACTCGAGGATCTTTATCCCCTCTCTTTTTACAGTATTAAAAGAAATTCATCCATTGTTTTCACCCTTCGTCTGAGAGGGGGAGTTGTTGGAAAGTCATCTACAGCTCCAGCTTTTTCTTACAAATATGTTGTCCATGCTTAGATACCCAAGAAAACAACTCCACTAGCTCAGGCTCCCAAGCCTTTTTTGGTGGACAAACTGGAGGAAACCCCCTCCATTGAAATATCGCATCCAACGCTGGATGAGAAAATCCAAAAGTATGTAGAGCATGCCATTATTTTCAGATTTAATGGACTATGGCCATGCATGGCAGACCTCTACCAATGGATTCACTCCAACTGGACCAACAATTGCAAGGTTCTATTATGCTCAAAGGGCTTCTTCATTGTAGTGTTTGCTTTTAGTGAAGACTACCAAAAAGCTTTTACAGAAGGCCCATGGTTCTGGGGCACAACAGGTTTATTCCTCACCCCCTAGTTCCCAGATTTTGATCCATTTACAACAATCATCACCAAGCTCCCCATTTGGGTCAGACTTCCTAATCTCCCGGCGCATCTATGGCACTTTGTTGTATTCCAAGGGATTGGAAATAATCTAGGCCGCTTTCTTGCCACAGACACCTCGAGGGGGGAAAAGGGCTTATACACCTTCGAAAGAATCTGTGCAGAAATAGACATGAGCAAAGGTCTACCTGATCAATTTTTTCTCAAAATTGGAGACTTCCACTAGACACAGACCCTGGATTACGATAACACAACCTTTCACTGTTAGCATTGCCATCAAACAGGGCACCTTCAGAGCTCTTGTCCCTTGATTCCTACCCAAAAGAAGAAAGCCAATCATAAGCCAAAATCCAAAAGCTGGAAACCTCATGATCCTCCCCCTATGGATGATATTGATTTCAACTCGGATGAAGAGGAAGGGGAAGCAGAAGGAGAGGACACAAATCCGTCACAGGATCCGCCTTCAGAAAGCCCAGAGGAATCTAATGTTCCACCAAACTCACAGAAAAGAACTCATGAGTCTTCTCCCTCGGATTCAGACAAGGAGACCTCTCCGACAGCCCAGATCAATCTGCAAATCATTCCAGTGCAGCCGCATCATCTTGGCTGGGTCAAAGTTGGTAAAAAGAAAGGGAAAAAATGTCAAATGGATGAGTCGACCCATGTTGGGTAGAATCCCTTGTTCAACTCTTGTTACCTTGTTTTTTCTTGTTCCTTTTTGCTTATTGCAATGCTCTCTTCATGGTTTCTCTTAGGGGCCGAGGTGGATAGTTTATCCTTTCTGGCTTCCCATTTACTTGCTTCTCTTGGTTGTAACTTCATATTGTACCATATGCTCTCTTAATAGAATTAGTTTTATAGAGAAAAAAAAAAAAGTATCTATTTCAAACACTATTTTTAAACCTGCATTGTATATATCACTTATATAATCAAATTTATAGCCCATCCTAGAATGTGTAGAAAATAAGGAATTTTTCCAATCCTTCAACCCATGAGATTTAACTTTAATTTTCCTCATCTTATGATTCTAGTTGTCGTTTCCTCTCTTAAGAACGCATCACTGCCACCATATCTTTGAAACTCACAAAACCACTCCCTTTCAAGATTCATATGAAAGGATGCCCATTGTTCGACCAAACATGCCTCGTGAGCTACATATGTACTTGAGGAGGCTAAGTATATATCCCATTGTTCCCCTGAGGTTTTTTCTTCAATAAAAGGGAATTTTTTAACCCTTCCCTTTTTCATCAATTTTGGATCTACAATGTTTCTTTTAATTCCTTCTTTTTTGACATATCCAACATACCTTTATGAATTTTCCTAGAGATTCAGATCTCCTATAGATTTGTATCTCCCATTTGAGGACTTATTTGTATTTCTATTCTATAAGCGGCCTATTATAGATAAGGAATCTATTTTTTGACTTTCCATGTTTTTTCATCTCATCTCTTTTGATAACAAGGATGAGAATATTTCATCGAAATTGAAGATAGTTGCATTATTACCTATGGAAACAACCAAAATATCCCACAAGTCTGACAAAGAACACAACAAACTAACAAGCTTAACTTTATTTGAAATTTTAATATTAATAGATAATAGTTTTCATACCATAGTATTCAAAATTTTAAGATGTTTTGTCACATAATCTTCATCTTTCATCCTTTGGTTATATAGATTTTTCCATAGGAAAAAAGTGTTCACCAAGGACTAAAACTAATACAAAATCCCTAACTTTCTCCACATTAACTTCATTTTAGTTTCTATTAAAAAATTCAGTAATATTTAATTTAAGAGAGACAATTGTATTATTCCCTTTTCCTTTTGATCCAACTTGGGCCAATATTTTGTTGAAATCCCTATTGGTTTAGTACTTGGATCCACAAAAATCCACTAATCTTTGTCCACCAATAGATCTTACATTTTGATCTTCCACAGCTCAAAATTATACCCATTGAATTTATCGATCTTTGTCTTTGATCTATTTCTTCTTTTCTTTCACTAAAATTCAATTCCATAGATCTCTCACTATAATAGGGTCTAACACAGGTCCTAGAGAAATCCCTTAGCATCCCCTTGAATCCAAAATTACTTTAATACCAAATGTAGGTTTCAATATTGTAGAGTGATTCTTAAAAATATAGAAAATATGCAATTCCACACACATAAATTAACACAAATATTTTACTTTAGAAACCAAAATTTAAAAAAAAATTGTAAATAATTTTTCAATATATTCTTCTTTGCAATATTAAAATAGCTTGGATTAAAATACAACCATAGTTTCTTAATCAGCATGAAAAAACCATGGGCTAAACCATCATGGCCACCAAGCCATTAAAAGTGAAAATTGTGTGTCAACAACCACCAAAAATGAATGCAAAAAACCACTCACTTTTTTTGTGGGGTGCACTACACCCCAATCTCTACATAGGGTGGATTTCTCCCCCCCATGAACCCCCCATTATACTTGACACAATGTTCAATTCATGAAGATATTTTTGCAAATAAGATAACACATACCCAACAGTAGGGTTTGTAATACATGCACACAAAATATGATTGATCTATAAATCGAGATATGTCTAACAATGCAAAAATCACCTCAATGGGAACTCATATGTGAAAGTTATGCCTCCTAGAAGTTGGCGTACCTTGTTGACCACCATGGTACAAGTGGATGCCACGTCAACCCCCATTAGTCACACATGTGGGACCAGGCATGTGTGGACTTTTAAGAATATTCTAGAAGGTTCAAAACCTTATCATAATCATGGGTGGACAAAATCAAAGATCTATCCTTATATGACTATCATGAAATGTTAAATACTAGTTTGTTAGGAGGAGAAGTGGTTCCATCCTTTTGCATTGTAGTGTTCCATAGTGAGAAAAACATTTGAAACAATATTTTTAGATCATTACAGAGGAGGTGGAGGATTTTATACCAACCGTTTAGGCCACATTGCCAAAGGTAACTTCATAGGAGTGCCCATTCATTTGTATGTGAATTTTTATAGCTAAAGCAAAGTGAAAAGAGGATAAGCATCACCTTCTAGTTGGGTTCTCTCCTTGGGTTTCTTAGGATAAATATTGTGTTCATTCGTGTGAATGGTGTTTTCATTCATTTACAAATCAAAACTTGATGAGAGCCATACATCATCGTTGTCATAATACATTCTTACAACCAACACAATAGCAACAGAAATATCAAGGATACATCATCCATAAAATCCACCTATAAACCAATAGATTTACACATAAGATACCAAGGAAATAACTTCTCATTAATGAATGAAAAATCCAACCCATATGGGACTACTACATTCCAACCTACCATAGATTGGCTGAGCCAAATCTCTCTTCAGCCAATCACCCTCGTGCCATATTCCAAGCATGAATGTGGGATTGAAACTGAAAGCACCAACTAGGGCTTCTCGAGGCTAAACTACCTCACCTTCATCAATAGAAACAATACTTTATCGTAATCCACATTAGATCACTATGAAAAAATAATAAACATGTAATAATAGGCTTTACCATGATCTCCACCAAATCACTAGGCCAAAACAAGCATGGATGCCACCAGATTTCTCCACCTACACCATGAGTAATTTTCTTGTCTCATAGTCTTTAGGATTTACCACAATACACAGTCTGATCTAGGGATCACTAGGCCATAATTGAGACTCCACTCTCCATGCTTTACCATATATCCCATTACGGGATTCCTAGGCCTGATGGATAGCACCAACCTCTAGATTTTACCGTATATCCCACCATTTACCGACCGAGGATTCTTCGGCCGACCAATGAAACACACTATATGGATTTACCGCAACCCACAATCAGGTTCAAGAGTTACTAGGCCATGTTTTATTTCATTCAGAGATCCACCTCACTCAGCTTCGAATCCATCCAACAATCCAGCTCAACCAAAAACATGATAACCCTATCACACCATGGATATACTGAAATGGAAAGGCTAGGCTGAAGAACATTGTCACACCTAGAAAAACCCATGCCAATGACATAAAGTTAACCAAAAACACAAATGCATAGCCATGCATGCCAAATATAGCAAGGAAACCACGCATGCAAATTGATACCTACAAAGAATCATGTTGTAGCTGCTTGATCTTTCTCTTCCTTGGTTGATCTTTGCTTCCTCTTTGCCTTCATGATCCAATTCTTAAATGCTCCAAGAAAACTCTAAGTGTCCAAGAGAGAGAGAGAGAGAGCTCCAAAACTGAATTGACAAAAGGTACCAACTAATCCTCACAATCATTTTTATCAATTAGGCCTCTATTTTCTTCATTTTCCTTATTTTCCTTCATTTTCCTCCTCACATGCAACCTGTGACATTTCACCTTCCTTATCTCCTATTTTCCATTATTTTCATAAATAAATGCCAATAAATGTCAATTTTCCTTTCTAAATGCCTTAGCCATTGCCTTTGCCAATTTCCTTAGCCATACTAACCGAAATGAACACCCACAGTAGGATGTCTTACCCTAAATTCAACTTGGATTACGTGTCCCATAACCATGGTTATTATTTTTCCTTTATTAACTTTTATTACACGGAATTTTCACCAGGGTTGTTACAATATTTGTGTAATTATATTTAAATTTCCAATGATTTATAATGAACCTATAAAAGTTTGGATATTTTTAGGTAAAATAATTTCATTCTATAAAATGTGAGTGAGTCATTTTTAAGGAAAATATAAATGAATGATTCTTTGTTTTTGAAAAAAAATGAAAAATTAACGAATTTACAAAGTTTAACCCCTAAAATTTTCTTTAAATTTTACTCTCTTTTTCCTTTTTATTTTTTCTTCTTCTTTTTTTCTCATAGTGGGAAAACATATCATAACTTAGATTTCAAACTAGGAGAGGGGAAAACCATCATTAGTTATTATCCGCTAATGCAGTTTGACTCATCATTTTTATTAATGGAAAACTACTCCAACTGGAATTACCCACAAGTGGTTTATAAGGGGGCGTGCTTTCACTCGTGCCAAATGGCTTTAGGTCTTGGGATATTAACTTGTTTCCTTATGTTCGAGGAATATGAGCTCTTATCCAAGCACAATCAGATTTAGGGCATACTCCAAGATCACCTTAAATTGTATTCTCTCTTAATATATATTTGACATAAATATTATTTTCCCTAATAAAAATATAAAAAATATTGGAAAAAAAATAAAATTTGTGTGTGTGTAAGACAATGAAAAGCCTAACAAAGTTGAAGCATCAAGCTCAAGGGTACTTTCTCAAGCACCACCAATATATTATACTTAGACTTGAGTAGATATGTTTCAAATTTCAAAAGAATTGGTAGATCTAAATTCTTGATGCTCGTATTTTAGTGTATTTTTAATATTTCAAATAAATATTATTATAATTTTAAGAGTTAATTTGATATTGATGCAAGAGCGTCATAACACTCAATTAACCGATAAGGTCAACCCTTTTTTCACCAGAGAATATGGTTCCTCAAAGTGTGGATTTGGTTAGATTCGAAAAAAATCTTTTTTTGCCATATAATCTATGTATTATTAGGAATTTGTTAAGAGAGAATTGAAGAAGTTTGAGAGGTTTTGTTTGAACCCAAATTAGGCTAATTGATCCACTATCCATGGATCTGGAAGGTTTCTCACTCATGTATTTATTTATTCTTTGAATTTAATCAAGTAAGCAGTGTAGAGCGTGTGCAATTTGAATTGAACTAATTTATGCCTCAAACCAGTCCTTTTGCAATCTTATACATATATTTGAATGTGCACTTGTACATTATTAATATTGCAGGGTACTTCATTGTGGAAAAGCTTTATTTAATCCTCATAAGTGAGATAAAGGCATTCACAAGATACAATAAACTCTATATAATATAATGTTGAAACCCTTGAGGATATGAGAATATAGTACGCACTGGAGGAAGTATGAGGGCCTGTAAATACCAAGGAGCCAAGGTATGCATACACAAGTGCAAGAGGTGAGTACTTAGTTATTTTCCCTTTCTACAGAAGTTCGTCATCTAACCAAAGCCGAGAGATGGAACCAAAGTTCCATCAACAAGTATTTTTCAAGAGATAGGCACGGGTTAATGTGTCTCGATAGTATTTCCCCAAAACGTTAAAAGAGTTGTGAGCGAATAAATCGCCGAGATGAGAAGGACCAAGATGATGTGTAGGCACTGATGACATGAAAAGAATTGGGATGAGGTGAACTTGGTGTATTGGACAATAAGAAATTAAGAGGAAAATTATAATGCAAACCATTGAAAGGACTAAAGGTGGGGACTACTTAGACATAACTTGAGGGTGACGATTGATGAAAATATTCCCATTTCCCAAAATCTGTCTCCCAGAATAAAATACTTTTCACATCATTTGGAAGACCCTGGTTAACGCAGTGTTGGGATGATGTGTAAAGGCGACAATGTGTGTGTTACAATTCATTTTGTCGCATTCAAAAAAATGCCTTGAACCTGGATCTATCATCATCCATTTACACTTTGCAATCATACCCTACAAAGCCAAAAAAGTTCACTTTCTAGTAGTTACAAGAATCTTGGATTACATTGGCTAAAAGCCTTAATTTTGTGGATCATCACATTCATCTTTAAGACAACTTGCACTGGTATAGTTTGCACACATAGAACTTGCACTGGCCAGCGCAAGTTTCTTTCACAAAAAGTGAGATGAACACCTAGAAATGACGAAAAATAAAAATTAATTTCAGAGTTTCTCTCTCTAGAAGCTTCGAGATTTCTTTTAACTATTTACTATTGGATTATATCTTGAACTCCTACTATTTATGTCTTATCTATTATATCCTAGAACTTACCTCCCTCTAATGTGGATCTAATCCCTATAATGGTAAATCCAAAACCACCTCATTTACCCTATAAATCCAACACCTACCATAGAGTCTGGGTTGGATTTTAGAGACTTTGATTATGCCCTTATGTTGCGCATTTGTGTCTAGAGATCCATGATCCATCCATGTACTTTAGGGGTAATCTAAGGCTTACAATTGTGGTAAAGGAAGGACAAGATAGCTGGGAGAGATTCACAAAGTCAAAACCTACATGAGTTGTAATATTCTCATGCCACTATTAATACAAAAGTTCATTTTTTCTCCTATGCATCATGCCTTCATTATTCATATGTAGAACATGAATCCTTGACTTCATGTTTAGAGTTGTTTGTATATGTTATCTTGTATATTTTATTCTCTTGCTTGTTTTGGATGATTTGCATGTTCCAATTTTATAAATTGGAGTTGGAGCTAGAGCTAACAAGTAAGGAGAAGGGGGAAGCTTGCATTTGATTCCAAGTAGGTTTTCCTATTATACTTTAAACATCTCTAAGGAAAAATGTTATAGTTTTGTTTTGGTTTTTTCAAGGCTAAGCCACCAAGTCTAGGGAGATTTCTTTTGTCAACATAAGGAAGTTATCCACACAAAAATGTGAAAGGTCGAGGTGATGTGAAGCACTTTTATTGGAGGAGGAGATTGACAAAGGAGTCGTTGAAAAAATTATAACTCATGTATGACAGTTAATGATATTTGGGAACAATAGTTTACGGGAATAATTCCCATTTCCCAGAGTATGTTTCCCACAGGATCCCATTTTTGTGCACTTTTCGAACAAGCCGGGGTGATGTAAGCCCAGGCGGACATGTCAGATGACCAATGAGGAGAGCATTGGGATGATGTGTTAAATTTTAAACCCATTTCTCCATGGGATTAATCACTATGGTCACAAACTTGGTCATATTACGAGAAACGAGAGGAAAATCAAAGCATCGAGAGCTTATAAAGGGGCTCCTGATATATAATAGATATTTTCACTTGGTCCCAGTGAATGTTGAAATAAAGGGCTTGAGCTCGGTGGTTTTAATACAAGCTAAGCCCCTCCTCTTTTATACTTATATATATTATTGGCTCCAAGGGCTATATAATATAAGATCTCAGTTGTGGTGGTTCTGGAGTGGACTTGAGAGTCTAAAACAAATTTAACCAAATAAAGATTGAAGCTCTAGGCATGCATCAAGTATATTCAAATTCATGAAGATAGATTCAACTTTTAGATAAAAAGATAATTTTAATGTCAAAACAATGTCCTACCAAAGACCAAGTTGAGTAGCCTTAGCCTTGACATTATATATCAATTTGGGATATATAATGTAAATGCATTTTAAAATATATATATTAAATATTATTTATTTATATAAAATTAATGGAAATAATAAAAAAACATCAACGTATATAAATATGGATAGGCATGTGAATTTTTTAGGTTGTGTATAAGGAAAATCTATATAAAATAATATGTTAAATTATTTATTAATAATTTGATTGAAATTTTGGGTGATAGGTGTGTGGATTGTCTATAATTTTGGGAGATAATTTGATTGACTTATAGTTCAAGCTATAAAGTAACTACTAACAATTAAGCTTAAGTCGTAATGTTATATCTTATAGTTGTTGGAGATTTTATGATTATCATTCATCAAATGAGAGACTAGATTTCATTATAATCATATATCTATGCTCATATGATTTTAATAATTCAAAGAATTACATGATATTTTGATCCAATAAAGTATCTCTAAATCCTTTGATCTCTTAACAATCAATCCGATTTTGTAGCCAGCAAAAGGGATCTAATGAACCAAGGATTTCTAAGTCAAAATGGGAAATATTTTTTCATAGGCTATATCGCATGGATTTATCCACTTTAAACATTAGGAATCACATGAAACTTGAATGATTCACTACAAGAAAATGACCCTCTAGCGGAGGTTATAACGGAGGTTTTTAGTGTTATAAAATTGGCCAAAATTGTAAAAAAAACATTGGCTACAACATCCGTTTTTGGTAATGGAGGTTTTCGCAAAGCTTCAAACGAAATTTAAACACGACTAAAAAAACTAAGCAGTCGGAGGTTGTTATGGATGTTTTTGTCATCGGTGCGCTAATCAGGTGTCAACGCACTGGTGCATTATACCGTGAACGCACCGATGCATTATACCGTGAATGCATCGGTACTATAAACCTACCAAGCACAGAGACGAAAAACAAATTTCGGATGCCCCGGGGCATTTAGCAACGGCCCGGTACATGTCAACCAGACAATCACACTGGGTCGGTCGAAGGTCCATGCACTGGGTCTTTAAGGTGTAAAACTGCACCGGGTGCCCTATAGGTGATGAAATGCCCTATAAGTGATGCAACGCACCGGGTCGTCAAGTTATAAAAATGCATCGGCACGTTAAAGGAAAACCACAATGGTGCATGCAACTCCTATTGGACCTCCTGGGTGGTAGTTGTCGATAAAGTGCAGTGGGCATTCTAATTGGTATTGGTATTTGCGCGGTGCCCATAAGTCGTAGAAATGAACGAGTGTGCAGTATCACACAAATGCACCAAGCGTTCTAATTGGTTTTTGTATTTGTGCGGTGCCCATAGGTCGTAGAAACGTACTAGTGCACATTAGCATATAAACACACTGGTGCATAGTAACTAACACACACCAGTGTTCATTTTGTATTTTTTAGAAACATCGACCTGTGACAGTGCAATTATTGTGATTTTTTAAAATTCATTATTCATCAAAAGTCGACACATATCTTATAACAGTATTCATATCAATTAAATTTTTATTTGTGCATTTGAATGTGATGTTTGGATTAATTTTTTATATCATGTCCTCATATTTCACTCCTCTTCATTATAATATTTAATCTTCGATATATTTAATCAATGCTGTAACATTTAACAATGACAATGGAGAATGCAATAGAATAAATCAAAACATATATATATATATATATATATATATATATATATATATATATATATATACATACACACTCTTTTTCATACAAAATGGGACAATTATTGGTATCCCTATGTCCTTCAATTAGGACACTGTGTCCATTACATTAAACAAAATGTCTGATCTCACAGAAAAATATTTCAAAAAACACAACGCCTTGCTTTGATATCCGAACATATTGATCATCATTCTTCACTTGAACTGATGTCACTGCTCGAGCTACTTCCATGACTTGGGTTATTTTGAGGAATGTTTTGTTCATAGTGTTGATTGTTTTTTTCTTCAACTTCCATCTACAAACATAAAAATAAACTGCAATGAGTGTATATATATTGGTGAGAATAATTAAAATTCCAATATTAAATAATATACATCAATTTAAATTGAAAATAAATATACCTTACCAAGAATTGACTCATGAACTATACACATTCTTTCAAAACCAAATTTCATGCCATCTTTCAACAATTCATTTGTTGGCGCAGTTCCATACTTTGTTTCCTGCAAGTTTTATGCCCCATAACAAATAATATATTTAATATAAAATATTTTTTGTTCTATTAATTATAGATGGAGCTAAGTAAAACTAGATCGATAAATGCTTACAAATTCCACAATTAATTTACGATATGCCAACATATACTAACAACCCATAGGTCAAAGTTCGGGCAGCGGAATCCATAACAGCCGTCAGATCTCGAAGTCTCCATCCAACGGTGGTCGTCCTCCGAAGCTACACGCGTTTTAACCTACGTCAATCGCGTCCCTGGCCCACCTTTGATTGCCCTCCGGCTCATTTTAACCGTCGATCTCATTCAGAGATCGTGTGGCCCATAATCACTCGCATTTTTCCCGCTCGACAAATTCCTCCACCATGTCATCTGTTCCCCTTGGTTGTTCGTATGCCTACGTGTCATCACCCCGCGTGCCCATTGTATTTCCATTCTTGCCACCTATATACATGCGCTGCATCCATATTCATCGTTTTTTATTTGTACATTATGTTTTACGAGGAAAACTTACATCCTGTCTGTTTACCAAAACCTCTCTATAATTCCGCCGTCACCCCGCATGTTCTTGCCATGTAGCCATATCATCGACGCCACCATTGTCTCCACCTCCACTCCCCTTGCACCTGTGTCTGGTTTTTCTAATACATTTGCGAGTTTTGCAGGTTTATATGGAGAAGGAGCTGCCGCAATTTATCGCCTCCGTTGCAGAGGCCAAGATCTTCTCTAAGGACAGTCTTTAAAAGCAGAAATTTAAGAACAAGGCTGGCGGTGGTTGCTATGATATGACCTCATTAATGAAAGCATAAATAAAATCCATTGAACCCTAAAGACGTCTGCAGAGGGAAAGATTACACAGCAAGAAATATTAATTGGGCGGCATACAAATATCAGTGAAGATCGAGAAAGCCAGTGCCCAGCCTTATGATTTTGAATTTTAATTCAAAGATTGGAAGACCGGGAGTACCATGCACAAACACAAGCAACCTCAAGCAGCAGAGTACTTGCACCAGTTCAGCACCGTCAAACAGTATAGGCGGGTTTTTCTCGTCAATTTGTTTTAATGAGTCAATTCAATGTACATTACCTACCTCATTCTCTAGAGTTTTCGGTCTTTCCTATAAAAGCCAAGAAGAAAGACATTGTAAGGGTTCCAGATTTCTATCAGCAAACTGTGCAGTGAAAGGCTTTTGTATACATCTTGTAAAGTTTTTGTATGAAGGCTCAGAGCCCGTAGGGTCTTAGTGAGGAGGAGTTATAACTGTAATGAGGATTCTGGTCTTTGGTATCTCACAGTATGTAATTTTCTCTTATGTGTTAATATAAAATCTCATTTCATGCTATTTATCTTCTTGTATCATGTTCTAGAATGCGAGTGGCTCACTGGTCTTAAGTAAGGATTCATCCTAGTTGGTGCCCATACTTGGATTAGTCAAGCACTTTAAATAGGCTTATTCATGATATACTGTTCCATGTTCATTTCACCCATATTTTCTGTTATATTAGTTACTTGAGGAGGGTGATTTTAAAACGCCTTTGTCATGTATGGATTCTTAGTTGGATAAGCCCATATGTGGTTTTGTTGTGTATCTGGGTATCAGCCTCATGCTAACTAGTATCTCCTTCATGTTTCTTCACTGCATCCACTTTCTGATATTTGATTTCTGTGGCATATTATTTGAGCTGGCCCTCTTTGCAGTAAGTTGTCTCTTAATTGTTTGATGCTTTTGTATTGGAGCTTTGCATGCTGTTCCTACATTATTCTTATCTTTGTATCAGCTTCTGAGAGAGTTTGGTTCCATTTAAACTAATTTTCTTGTTTTGCAAGAGATAGTAAGAGAGCTTTTGGATTGACAACCCAAGCTATATTATGAGCTCCTTGCTATGTTAAGATGTCCTAGGCACTGGTCTATGGCAACTCTAGGTTGTCTCTAGGGGGACATAATTGTCGACAATAGTATGGATGATTACTAAAGGGATACAACTACCATGGAGACAATTTTGTTAGATGCATTCCAAAATGATGATCAGCTAGGGATGCTCATATCGTTGATACCTTTTCCAAAAGCCTTAAACTTGCTTCTACCACCCCTCCCTTTGGACCTGGAGGTCAGTCAAAGTCTACCCAGTCGGGGACAACGATGTTACTGTACAACTTGAAAGAAAATTTTGGCTTGTAGAATGCATGTTTCTCGGAAATTTTGAGGTAATTGACCATCAAGTCCTCCCTTATATTTTGAGAAATATAATCACACAATGAACATTACAAATGGTCAATTTTATGAATGCTAATAATTGTATCGAAATTAATGTACATTTAATATTATATATGACCAACTACATGTTATTCAAATATAAGGTTCTTCCGAGTGATAATGTCTTGCCCAGTATCCGCGAAGAGGCAAAGAAATTGTTGAAAATGTTGGGTGTTGAGTACATATCATATCATGCAGGTCCAAATGGTTGTATTCTATATAGAGGAGAATATGTAGACAAAGAGATATTTCTGAAATGTGGGCATGACAGGTATGATAAATAAAAAATAAGGGTAAATCATGTGGTCCTCCTTTTAAGATATTGAGGCATGTACCTATAATCCTAAGGATTCAAAGGCTCTTTCGTTGCAAATAACTAGCTATGTTGCAAGGATGGCATGCCTCACATAGAAGAGAGTTGGGATTTATGTGAATCCCAACAAATTCAATAGCCATGAAGCATATAGAGGATACATAGCATGAAAAATTCAAGGATGAAGTATGAAGTCTACGACTCATCATATCCATGGATGGTGTCAACCCATATTCCCTCCAGAATAAAAACTATTATGTTTGTCTTGTAGTAGTGATCAATAACAATACCCCCCCATGGTTGTCCATGAAGAATGAACATCTTATGTTGGCTCTCATAGTCCCTGGTAGAAGACAAGTGAAGAATATGGATGTCTACTTACGACCACTGGTAGATGAATTGAAGGAATTACGGGATGGGATAAATGTATATGATGTATCAAGACCCATCGCAGCAGATATGAGTTTTATGTTGTATGGAATATGTGCTTACACGACACATGATTATCCAGGCTTAGGAGTTTTCTCTAGTAAATTACATGTTTATTGATTTTTTTATATACATAACAATATTCTTTCGCGTATTAGTTATTTAATTTGTTGTAATTGTTCTGATCTTCATGATATTCTCTAACGTGTCATGCATATATATTGTATGCAATAATTTCGCAGGTCTTGTGACAAAAGGGTATTTTGGATGTAAATGTTGTGGACCTTATCTGAAAGCTATATGGTCCAACGACCTACGAAAGCCAGTGTATGACTGCTCCAGGGTATTAATCCCAGAATAACACCCTTACAGAAGAGCAGCATCCGCTTTCAATGGTAAATGAGAGAGAACTCAAAGGCCTCCAATAATGACACCAGTTGAATGGCTTAGAGCATATGAGAGAGAGAAGAAGAAGTTCATAGAAATGTTCGATTCAAATGGGGGTCCTATGTCCGATAATCCAGAATTCCTCGACACATATGTTGAGTAATTTCCCATTGGGATGAAAAGGAAATACATCTTTTATAACCTCACATATTGGGAGCATCTTAAGATTAGCCACTTATTAGATCCCATGCATATATTTAAAAGTGTTTCATCTTCTTTATGGAGGCACATATCATCGAAACAAAGTGACACATTGGCTTTTAGGAAAGATCTTATTACTTCAAAAACTAAAAATAAACATTGGCCAAGACGATTAGAAAGTACAGGATCGGAGGCAGGCATTGGTCCCTATAATTCATGGTATTTCAAAGAAGGTGATATCCCATGGATTTTTAAAAAATATGATCTTTCTTTGGCAAATGAAGTTATAATGGGTTTGAGGGTGCCATATTCATACGGGTCTTCACTACGACGATGCTTCACCGTGGATGACCATTTGTCGAGGTTGAAATTGCATGACCATTTGAATATTCTAAGAGTATGTATAATGTCAACAGCATGATTTTATTATTTTTTATATTAAATATTTTTATCCCATGCAGGGATCATAAAATATAACTAATTTTGTATATTATTGGATGTGTTTATAAATTTGCAGTGTCATTATCCTTTGTTCGTGTGTGGGTGTGTAAAAAATGAATTCCCCCAAGACCTAATATGTGCCATATCTAAATTATCTGCATTTTTACGTTGGATCATGTCAAAGGAGATTCATGTAGCTAGGATTCCACAGTGGCGTCAAGAGATAGTTGAGATTATTTGTATGTTTGAGAAGGAGCTTCCAACGAGCTTCATGGAATTTTAGGTCATCTTCTAATCCACCTAGTAGAGGAGGTTGAATTAGTTGGGGTGGTTTCTTTTCGTTGGATGTTCTTCTTAAAGAGGTACATGAAGAAATTGAAAGGTTTTGTTCGACAAAGGGAAAAACCTGAGGGGTCTATGGCAGAGGAGTACATATTGTATGAGTATTTTTATTATACCAGTGAGTACATCAAGCAGATCGACAATAGACTAGGTGTGGTGATTTGGGACGATGAAAGGGATGAAGACAAAAGAGAAGGAGAGTTGCTCCAAATGAATGGAAAAAGGTGCTTGATAAAGAGTAAGCGACTTATAATTTTTCAAATTTACACAAAGTAAATATTCATGTTGAAATTCTATATAATGTATATATTGATCTCATATGTACTATATGTTGGTTTTATTTCATCAACGAACATAGAAATTAAAGCAATCAATAAATTCGTTCTTTATAATTTCAAAGTGACACAACCGGGGGTCGCATTGTATGAACAAAAGAGGATGAAATGGGATAGTGACAGGAAATAATTCAGACAGTTAAATGGTAGAAGTGTGCCTTATCTCAATCATTTAAAAGAAAATATGCCAAAAATATGCCCCAACAGTTGGGTTGTCGACCAAGTCAGAGAGAAATACGGTGCAACCGGTCATTACCCATGTGCTAAAGAGGATACACTAATCGTAGGGATTGGGTGCACCCACTCGATAATAATCTATTTATGTACATTTTAAACTTAATAATGCACCTTTGAAATGTAATTACATCTATATTTCATATTTCATATTTTAACAGTTGGGTTATTATAAGACACATGAAACTATGATTTTGTAACTTTTTTATAGGCCAATTTGTTCCCATCTATGTGGGCATATGGACACCTTTTTCACACAGAAAATGCCGATGATGGACACATGACACAAGACTATGGAGTGGAAGTCAATTTGGATCAATCTAGTCGAGCTAGCCACCGTGATCAAAACCTAGTATGAGGGATGTTAGGTTATGTCGGAAAGATACAAGAGATTGTTGAAGTGGAATTATCTTCTTTCCAATGTGTTATTTTTAGGTGCAAGTGGCGGGACACCTTTGATCAGGATAATGTAAAGAAATATCACGATAGCAGGCTAATATGTATCAACTCTAGAAAGATGTGGGAGGAAGCTAAGGAACCCTATGTTTTTACCAAACACTGCAACCAAGTTTTTTTTAACCCAGATGTGTTGGATAGGGATTTGTGGTTCGTATTGAGACATGACCCTAGATCAAAACATATTTTTGAGAACAATAGTGTTATCATGCCAAGCGAGCTGGAAGATAATGAGGGTGATCATGAGAACCGAGAGTGATATGGTACATGTGTTATTTCATCATTTATATTTTTTAAGATGGGTTTCTATAAAGAAAAGAACTTAATTACCTTATAACTAAGACTCTTTATAATATGTAATTTGAATTAACTGGTTTGCATTTTGTTAATGTTAAAATAATTTCACTTGATAATTTGCAATTATGTTGATCTCGAAAACAATGGCGTACTATATAAAGTTATTTTTTTTATAATGTCAATTCCTAAAATAATACAACTACTTGATTGCTTTAAATGTGTGAATGATATCTTCAAAATGTATACTGTTATTTTTGGTATGTAAGATCATAATCAAATAATGATAATTCTAAACACGAATTTATTTGCATTATTTTCTAAACTTTATTATGTTACAAAAATTTATATTATTAATCTAGATTTCTTATTTTACATTTATTTATATTCATACAAATTTACAATTATGGTAATTTAACAATATTTATGGTATACATTTTACTTACGCTAGTAATTATGGTTCAAAATTGACAATTAATTTACAATTTTACAAATTTACAAATTTACAAATTTTAATAAAATTGATGATGGCAAAACATACAATTACAATTATAATTTTAGAATTTCACAATACAATTACAATTACAATTACAATTTTACAAATATTTTACATACAATTACAATTACAATTACAATTTTAGAATTTTACATACAATTACAATCACAATTACAATTTTACAATTTTACATACAATTACAATTAAAATTACAATTACAATCATTTCACAATACATTAAATATTACAATTACAATTAAAATTTTACAAATATTTTACATACAATTACAATTAAAATTACAATTAGAAATACAATTACAACTTTACATACAATTAAAAATAAAATAAATTACGATCAAGACATAATATTTAATAAATATCATGATTTCATATTAAAAATAAACATCATAATCATGATAACCATCGTACAAACATAATAATCAACTAAAAAACACTTTCAAAATCGCTAATATCATCTAATCATTGTGATCATGATCATCTAACAAAACACAAGCATTGTATAACATAATCACAACACAAACATCAAATATACATCTCATGTCAAATAACTGCTATCACATACACATCTATCTGCAAGATGCACATTAAATGAGCATATCTAACATGACCTAACAATATACACATAATGATGAACACCAACATGTAAATTAAGTACATCTGCAACATGACCATAAAATAAATGGACTATATATATATATATATATATATATATATATATATATATATATATTATGTGAAAAATATACAACTGTAACATAACTGCATATAGATGTCAAATATCTAGTGGTACATCAATACTAGTACTAGTTGAGCCCTGCTCAATCGATGGTGCATCCTCGACATGCTCAGATAGATGATGATCACGTAGTTGTTGATCTGGAGGTGCCTGCTAATCAGGAATTGCTTGCTAATGACTCATGGATGGTCCAACCTGCTCAATGGATGGTGCGGTGGCCTACTCAGTCGATGGACCTACCTGCTCAGTCGATGGACCTACCTCCTTATATGGACTTGCGCCCTCCTCAAGATCAGGTGCTTGCTCAGGACTAGGATGTGTCTGCTAAGATAGTGCAAACTGCTCAGGCGATGTTTGCTCATGATCATGACTAGATGTTGTAGGTTTCTCATCATCATCATCATCTTTGGTGTGACATGCAGTACTAGAACAATGATCACTCCCCTCATGATCATGATCATAAGATGATTCGTTGCTCTGTCATACTGCATCTCCACCAGGCCTACCCCTCCTCGCCCGTGCCAATGCTCTGGTAGCTCCAACGATGTGTCACATGAGGGTCAAGATATCACGGGGCATGCCTCTCCATATCTGTGTTAGCCTACGATTAGCATGTATCTCTTTGATCGTAATTGGTTTGACTCTCTCCTCAACTAGGATTCGATAGAGTTGGTCACCCAAATCCATCCTAAATCAGGTGTCTGGTCTATGCCTCACACCCGTGGGTATCTGTGCTCGATTAGGACCAGGTATGTCACCATGATCCTCTACCTCTACCATCTTCTCGTCAACATGATCTACACCTGGATCATTCGGTGGCAGTGGAATCTCATCGCCAAAGAATGACCCAATATCTACAAAATATCTATAAGTACACAACATTAATTAGACAATTTCATTAAACAATTTAGTAAAACAAGTTAAATAACGTGTTAGAATAAATTTGATAATTCTGATTAATTCATTAAGACAATAAAATGAAACTATATTAATTTAAAAAAAACACTAATATTACCTCTCGCATCTGGAGGCTCATCTTTTTTGAAGAGGATGTTGGTACACCCTCGCCAATCCAAACTAGCATACATAAATGGCACCAGAATGAAGGAGTTATCATCAAGATTAGTTAGCAACTCCAATGCATCAGGAGATATCTTGGAGGAAAAGCCAGACTCGCCCCTCTTGGGCATAATTTGGCCCCACATCTCCATCCATATGTGCATCATCGGCCTACGAGGCTACTGAAAAAAAGTAGGCCTCGTCTCTAGAAACCTTTCAAAAAATAAGCAAAATAACTCTGAAGAAAAAGGGAAGGTCAACCTCCAACGTGCCTGAGAACGAAATCTATCTAATGTCGCTGAATGATTCACATATTAAATACATTTTTTTATTAAATGAGACATATATATATATATATATTTGAAAAAAAGAATTCTGTGTGCCCAAAAAAAATAGTCATGCACCAGTATCGGTGCTTTCGTTTTCATCACGCATCATCCTCAGTGCACATGGAAATTGTCTGTGCACTGCAAAACATAAAATTTGCTTTCTTCTCCGATGCGTTGAAGAAACTATCCACCTCGGGGCGAATAGTTAAGTCAACACACTGCCCAACAATAATTCATGGTCAACGATGGGGTCATGTAAACGACTGCATTGTTGATTGTGTACCAGTGTCGAGAAGGCAGTACATTGACCACACTATGCGCCCTAGGGTGGATAGTTCGGTTAGTGCACCACCTTCCTGACATCAGTACATGGTCAACGGTCACACCGTTGACCATGTACTGATGTCAAGAGGGTGGTGCGCTAACCGAACTATCCGCCCCAGGGCGCATAGTGTGGTGAACGCACCGCTCTCCCAGCACAGGTACATAGTCAAAGGTGCAGTGGTTTAAACGACCGCACCGCCATGTAATTTTTTTTTTAAAAGCACGGTGCTCAGTTTTTTGGTACCTCACCGGAATCTTGTGTGGTTTTTGTTTTCGTTGTGGTAAATTCTTGCACCATTCACTATGTACTGATGTTAGGAGGGCAGTGCACTAGCCGAACTATCCGCCCCAGGGTGCATAGTTTGGTCAATGCACTGCCCTCCTGACACTGGTACATAGATAACGATGCGGTCATTTAAATGACCACACCGCCATGTTAGGTTTAAAACAAAAGCACGGTACATGTTTTTTGGTACTGCGTGCGGTTTCCATTAGCACTGTTCCCGGTGCGGCCTATAAATTTACAGGCAACACTGTGAACAATGGGAGCTGAACTGCACGAGTGCACCACACATTTTTTTTTTTTAACTGTAAATTTTAAGGTTTTTTACAAATCTAATCCACTAAAACTTTTATTTATTGAGAAACAAGTAAAATACCTGTACATTTGGGCATCGAGGAGGCATATTTGCTGAGGAATTTGAAAAAGCAAATTTGCCCACTGTTTTCCAAAATTCGAAATCCACAAGGTGGGAAATGGACGACAGCAATGCATTCAATAGGAGCACCAATGGCGGGGTGCCTCACACAAGAGAAATTCACACTAGTGCTTGAGAGCTCTGGAGCACTGAAGAAGTGAAAATGTGGATTTTCTGGCCAGTAATTTTTTTTTATTCAACCTTATTTTGGTGTGCAGGTTTTTGAGACGCACTAGGCGGTGCGTGGGTTTTTAAGATGCATCGGGCCTATTTATGCATAGCGCACCTGTATGCTATACTAATTAAACACATTGGGTAGGTTTGTACGAAGAGCACGGTGTCTCGGTGTGCCAAGTTTTAGTACGCACCGGTGCGTTATGTGTTAAACGCACTAGTGCGGTTTATGATGAGAAACACACCAGACAAAAAACATCCGCAAAAACCTCCACCAGCCAACCTCCTCTAGAGACCTCCACTACAAATGGATATCTGAGATATTTTTATAAGGAGTTCCTCAAAAACATCCGCTAGAGGGTATTTTCCTTGTAGTGATTAAACAAGTGACTAGGCTCATTATTTCACATGAAACAAGATATAACTCCTCTCATCCCCACTATACTTCACAGATGTATATTCATGCCTAACAAAGGGAGAGATGTTATGGGTGACAAGATCATTTCATGTAGTAAAGGTGGGATTTTTATGGTGTGGTTTACCTAGGGAAATGTTTCTTGCTCAATGACCTTATTTTTTTTTCTTTGTGGTCTTGTGGGGCCCCATTGAGCTTCATCCTTACTTATGGTAAGTTTATTATTTTGGGTGGAGGTTGTGCAACATGGTACACTTTTCATTTTCATTATAGTTATCAACTAAATTCATGGAATATTATAAAAATAAGGAGACTAAGTTGTTATGAATAAGAAACCACTACAAAGGGGCAACCTCACTTTACAATATGTCTAATGCACAAGGAAATATGCTTATACAAATGAATTTCCTTTACTATAAATAGGAGAAAAAATGAGCATGATGTAACCTACCTCTATGTTTATCCAACCATAACTAATATATCAATAATGAATTAGGGTTGGGGCCATAATGACTATCTTATGGTTCTGCTAAGTTGTTGGAATTGTAGTATTTGAGTTTTATTTATAATTGACAATTGTCTTTTCCTTTATTTTCATTTACATTGGGTTTCTATAGTTGCGAGCTTGTTCTTTTCCACCATCGATGAGCATCGATGCTCTTGTTGATGTTCTCGATGTGAAATTGTAGATGTTTGGCGGGTTTTGAGAAAGGTGGTGTGATAGGTTGAAGACCTTCAATTCATTGTCTCCAACCTTAACTACAAAGTGACCTCCTAGTTAGACACTAACATTATTAAAAATATAACACTGGAAGAAAAGGTAGCCATTTATGGAAATCAAATTGGAAAACTCACAATAGACCATAACATGCAATTTCAATTTATTCTAAGACTTGTTAGATTTCACTCTGTGACTTCTCCTCTATATTTTTCAATTGGGTCCTTTAGGGAAATGGCCATAGTCGAAGGTATGACTGAGCAAGCTTGATAGTTTATGGTGAAATTTGCAAGTGAAAATATTAGGGTTTTTTAAACACATGTCAATTTCATTAACACATTAACATTCTTCAAAACTCAATTTTGCATAAAATAAATAAGACATCAATACCATAACAGTATACACAAAGCAACAAATGATGAAGGAGTTCACCCCTCCTGGGCTACATCTCCTATTCCAACTTTCAATGGTTGGGCCTCTTTCATTATGCTAAAAAAATGTGTTTAGATCAAGTTACTGTGCACAAAATGCTAAAACAATGTCTCTAATGGCTCCATAATAGTAAAAAACACCTAGATGGGCTCTTTCTGCTACCAAAAAGGTCAAAAAATAAGTGAGTTGTGCTCTAATGAAGTTTTCTGTTAATTTTCCTACAATTCACACTTCCTTTCATTATGTTCTACAATTTCCGCCTTTCACGGCCACATGAAGTGACAAATTTACCTTGCGCTGACGAGATTCCCGTCGCATTGGGTGAAAATTTTGGAATTTTTAATCGCATCAGTCGACCCTTTATCTGTCTATATTTTCACCAAGTGGCATCATCAGATTCATTGATTTCGGAGGCTGGTACGATTCTCGGTGGTTTTTTACTGTGGGTTTCACTCCTGATTCGAGCACTAGTTTGGTTCACGGTGAGGTTTCGCCCCCCACCCGTTGGTTTTACCCTAGCATTAATTGTTAACCCTGTAGCATGTGATCACTGTCAACATAACCATCGGTTCCAACTCCACCCAGACCTTGGCATAACCTTTACCATGGAAATAATTGTTAGCATGTGAACTGGCTCTGACTTAACTGTGACCGCCGAGGTTCCCACACCATGCTCTGCTGTGAACTTTGGATAAAATTTTATCATATGGTTTATTTGGTGGTTGATACGTGATATTCTGTCAGTTTAATACCTTGGTACATAAACTTTGGGTTTAACATATAACATAAATTTGTGGGTTCGGGGTTAGCCCTTGACCCTAGTTGGTGGACCAGGGTTGGAGGTTAACCCCAGTCCCCACCTTTGACTATGAAATTAGGAAGCTTTAAATACAATCGGGTCACCATATATGTTAAGAAACATTGTAACAGAGTTGGTGGAGGTCTTACCCGTTCTATGCGAGGTCTTGTGCTTTATTCCTTGGGGGTTGTTCGACCTACATACAAAATTTTGGTCGTCCATGAGGAGGCCACGTGGCAGCCACTTGTTGGCCCACGTGGCTCTCCCTCATTGGGCCTCCACACAAAATCTGAACCAATAGAATTAAACCAAATCGAACCAATCAACTGTTGCCAAATGTTGACCACCCATTGGACAATGGAGCACCAGTGAACTTGCCAAGTCATGGACCAATCAGCATATAGATTGCTGACTCGACATCCCTGCAACCCAATTTCAAAAATTTTAGTTTTTTTTCCAAAACGGCTAGAACGTGATATTGGGAGCATCTGATGTCATATTTGAGTGAAACGAGTTGCGTTGGATTCATGGCAACGAGATCTATGCTTTGGCTCTAGTTTCGATCCAATCCAATCATTTTGAATTTTGAGCACTTTCTTGATCCACTAGATCACAAGGAGATATGGAAGTGAACATAGAACCTAAAACAAATGTTATCCAAGAAGCCTATAGTAGGCATGAATTCCAATAAATAAGTTAGGTTTTATATATTTTCAATCGAGAATTTTTCTAGGTCAATATATTATAATATAGAATTATAGATTATTTAGTTTTCTGAAAAAAGACGTAAGAACAATGCAAGTTGTATATAGACTCTTTACAATATTTAAAATTTTGAAATTGCAATTTTTTTTAAAGTTTAGAGGAATCGACAACTAGGTTGATCTCGTACTTGTGTGACATGGGGTCAATTCCGAATGCTACCACTATAACCCTTAGGTGAATAGTGTCTTTTCCCAACACACAACTATGAGTAAGTAACCAGGAATTTGAACATGAGACATTGTACTCATAATTACTTTACACTTTCATGGACTTTCCCAGTAATCTCCTCATGTGATTATCGTTGAGATATAAAATTATTAATAATAACATATGCTTTGACATTGTATCTTATTTTAGTGTAAATGAATTTTTGAAAAAGCACTAAACCTTAGTAAATTAATTTTTGAAAAAACCTTTAAGTTAAATGATATGTTTTTGAAGTATTATTGTTACACATCTCATATGTAGCTAATATGTAGTTAATTTGTTTTGTACTTTCATTTATTTCATTTTGATTAAATAGTTCGAACAAACTTTAAAGTTTTGTAATAATAAATTATTTTTACTTTAATGCTTTGTAATAATAAATTATTTTGTTATTGTTTTAAAATTTATTTATTCAGATAAACGTATTTCAGATTAATCACATCATTAGGATTTTTTTATTGTTTTTTCTACACTTTGGCTACCCGTGCTCTTAGAATATCTGATGATAGCCACTTGGAATCGGAGAAACCCCATCTTCTTGACGTGTTTGAGAAGAATGGGTATAGTATATCTCAAGGTCTTAAGGCCTTCCAAAAAGCGTTTAAAGGCTTAAGAGGCAAATCTACTAGGTTGGATCCTATCTCCAAGGTTAATCTTTCGTTTATCCAAGGGACCATGGACATAATTTCCCATGTATTTAGGAGAAATAATGTCTCTTTGTTCAAACCACTCTGTACTATCAAGGATTCTCTTGGATCTGTCAAGGATCCTATAGACCCAAAGGACTTGAAAGGGGTTTATATGGTTCCTTGTTCCTGTGGTACTCCATATATTGGAGAAATCGATCGATCTATTAGATGGAGAATCCTTGAGCATGCTGCAGACTATTGGGTATGTGTTATATTCTTTCCATAATTAGGCGCATGCGCCACAGGGACAATATTTTTTGGTGGGCAAACCCACCCATGGTTTTATGCATGGGTTTTCACATGGTTTTGGGGCATGATGGTTTTCAATCGTTGGTATTTTGTAGATCCGTTCAAGGGAACTACGGTTATGTTCTAATCTAGGGTTAATGGATTGGGGTTTATGAATTCTTCGGCATGTATATATATGTCTTGTAACAGGAAAAGGAAAATAATGAAAAATAAATCTAGTAGTCCTAATTTGGGATCTAGGGGAAAATCTCTGTGTATATTTGTTTTATGTTTTATTCTCTTGCTATTGTTTATTTTATGTTTTTAAAATTCTTTTGCAGATAATTTTTGTACAGGGTTAAAACATACATTTGGTATCAAAGTTGTTTTTGCTTCAAGGGGACGCCCTTGCTGCTGAGGGGTTTTTTGCTCGAGCTTGTGGTAGACCATGTTCAGTGGGAGATCTGTGGGATCGATTCTTGTGGTGAAAGAAGATGGCAAGCAGTGGAAATATGGAGATTGAGAAATTTAATGGTCATAGTTTTGAGTTGTGGAAGGTCAAGATGGAGGATCTACCGGTGGATAAATATCAATGGATCGCGGTAGATCTGGGAACTAAAACAACGAAAATGTCAAATGAAGACTGGAAGAAGTTGTATCAGAAGGCAAAGAGCACAATACAGTTGTGTATCTCAGATTCGATATTTTTTAATGTATCTGGGGAAGCTACGATGAAGAATTTGTGGGACAAGCTAGGGACTTTGTACCAATCTAAGTCTCTGGTGAATAAATTGTTCCTGTGGAAAAATATGTATAGCCTGAGGATGAAGGATGGAGACTTGGTGACAGAGCATCTAAATGCCTTCAATACTTTGGTAAGTTAGTTGTCATCTGTTGATATTAAAATCTCAGATGAAGATAAGTGCATCAGTTTGTTGTGTTCTCTACCAGATTTGTGGGGCAGTTTGGTTATTGCAATATGTAGCAATACAACTATCTTGAATTTTGATGAAATTTTCTCAGCCTTGTTGTCAAAGGAAATGAGATGGAGAAATATGGAGGGACATAATGGAGATGCCTTATCTATACAAGGAAGGTCCCTGAATAGAAACAAAAATCATTTTTCGAGTGGGGGATCTAAATCTCTGGGAAATTTGTAAATGTATGTTGGAAATGCAGAAAGGAAGGGCAATACAAAAATGACTGCATATCTAAAGCTCCAGAGAAAGGAAATGGATCTAATGATGCACCTTCTATAGATGCAAAAACCACCTCAGATGAAGGTGGGGATGTGTATTTGGATTCTTCTTCAAATACGCATGTAGATCATGAGGCATGGTTGATTGACTCAGGTGCATCCTTTCACTTCACTCCCCATAGGGAGTGGTTCTGCGAGAATGAGAAGTATGATGGTGGTGATGTCTTCTTAGGGGATGATAGGAAGGCCAAAATTGTCGGGCTTGGAAAATTCAAGCTGAAGCTACAAGGTGGAAAGATTAGAACACTTCCCGATGTTCTGCATACTCCTACATTGACCATAAATATGATTTATGTAAGCAAGATGGATGATTCAGGTGTAAAAACAGTGTTCGAGAAAGATACCCGCAAGATGGTTCAGGAAGCATTGGTATTAATGTGGGGAGTTCATATTAGAACTCTGTACAAGCTTCAGGGAGCACTATTATTGATGGGTGCAACAGTTCTGGGGTTCCTGAAAATGGAGCGAAAATCCTAGCAGTCTCTGGAGAAAATACCATGCTATGGCATCAAATGCTTGGACATATTGGAGACAAGGGCCTTTGAATACTGCATGGTAATGATATGGTATAAGGTATGTCCAATTTCTCTCTGGATTTCAATTTCTGTGAACATTGTGTATATGGGAAGCAAAATTGGGTGAGTTTTCCTTCTGGTGCTAAGAGGGCGAACAAGATATTAGAGCTTGTGCATAGTGATGTGTTTGGACCTGTGTCGGTTCCATCAGTAGGTAAGTCTATGTACTATGTTTCATTCATAAATGAATTCTCAAGGAATATATGGATATATTTCTTGAGGAATAAATCTGAAGTCTTTGATAGATTTAAAGAATTTAAGGCTTTGGCAGAAAACTAGACAAAGAAGAAGATAAACGTGCTAAGGACAGATAATGATGGAGAGTTCTGCAAGAAGGAATTTGAAGAGTTCTATAAGAAGTGTGGTATATCACGACAAAAGACTACTCCATACACACCTCAACAATACGAAGTTGCAGAAAGAATGAACAGAATGCTGATGGAAAAGGCCAGAAGCATGCTTAGTGGTACCGGGTTAGGACAAGAATTATGGGCAAAGGAAGTGGATTTTGCATGTTACATGGTTAACATATCACCTTCATCAGTGTTGGAGGATAAGACTCCGCATGAGATATGGACTGGTAATAAACCCTCTTTCACATCTGAGGATATTTGGATGTGATGCATATGTACATGTTCCAAAGGAGAAAAGGACCAAGTTGGATAATAAATCTGAAAGGTGCATCTTTATTGGGTATAAGGATCATTTAAAAGGTTACAAGCTTTGGAACCCAGAAAAAGGGAAGGTTGTGTACAATCGAGATGTGGTGTTTAGAGAGGTGAAAGATGTTGTTAAACATGAATTCCTACCAGAGGAACCTGAGAAGATAGAGTTTGAGCTAAATGAGGATGAATCAGACTCTACAACAAAACAAGATTCAGAAGAGGAAGAGCCACAAACTCCAGCTGTGAGAAGATCAGTTCAGGAAAGAAGGCAGCCAAAAAGGTATAGTCCATCTGCTTTCAGTTCAAATTTTTCTTTAACTATCACTAATGATGATCCCAAAACTGTCAAGGAGGCAGTGGATTCAGAGGATGGAAAACTCTGGAAGGAGGCCATGGTTGATGAAATGGCATCCTTACACAAAAATGAGGCATGGGATCTGGTGGAGTTGCCAGCTGGAAGGAAGCCCATCATAAGAAAATAGGTGTTTAAGAAGAAGATGAATGTAGAAGGCAAGGTGGAGAAATACAAAGCTCGGTTGGTAGCAAAAGGTTATTCCCATGTGTCAGGAATTGATCTTGGTGATATTTTTTTCTTCTGTTACCAAGGTTACTTCTACTAGATTACTTTTATCTACATTTGATTTTGAGGTAGAACAAATGAATGTGAAGACAACATTTCTTCATGGGTATCTGGAAAATGAGATCTACATGAAGCAACATGAAGGCTTTATGGTTAAGGGTAAGAAAGAAGTGGTATGCACGTTAAAAAAAGTCTTTGTATGGGTTAAAACAATCACCAAGGATGTGGTATCAGAAATTTGATACCTATATACGCGGACTTGGATTCACCAGAAGCAAAGAGGATCACTGTGTTTATTTTAAATTAATTGGTGACCGTATTATTTATTTGGTCTTGTATGTAGATGATATGTTGCTTATTGGATATGACAAATAAATTATCCAAGATTTTAAGACCCAATTTTTCTCCAAATTCGACATGAAGGATTTTGGTGCTGCAAACTATATTTTGGGCATGGAAATTAAGAGAGATCGGGCAAAGAGGAAGCTCTGGTTAAACCAGGAGAAGTATGTCGAGACACTATTATAGAGGTTTAATATGCAGGATAGCTAACCAGTGAAGTTTCCTATTCCTGTAGGTGTAAAGCTATCTGATGAACAATGTCCCAAGACACAAGAAGAAGAGGAATATATGTCCCATGTTCCATATGCAAGTGCAGTGGGTAGCCTGATGGATGCAATGGTTTGTACTAGACCATACATTTCACATGTTGTGGGAGTATTGAGTAGGTTTATGTCAAAACCATGGAAAGAGCATTAGACAACAGTGAAGCGGGTTTTCAGATATTTGCGTGGCACTAGTGATTATGGTTTGTGCTACCAGGGAAGACCAGGATTGGACAGACTTTTGGACATCTGTGGTTTTGTTGATGCAGACTGGGCTGGAGATCTGGACAAAAGAAGATCTACAAGTGGGTATGTCTTTAGCCTATTTGGAGGGGCAGCCAATTGGATGAGAAAAAGACAGTCTGTAGTGGCTCTTTCAACTACATAGGTAGAATAAATGGCAACCATTCATGCAAGAAAGGAAGCATTTTGGTTGCAGAGATTGTGTTCAAGTATTGGGTTGGTGCAACGAGCTATAAGGATAGACTGTGATAGCCAAAGTGAAATTTTCTTGGCTAAGAACCATGTTTATCATTCAAGACAAAGCACACTGATGTTCAATATCACTTTGTGAGAGATATGGTTGAGGATAAAAAGGCATTGCTGGTAAAGGTTGACACTTTGAAGAATGTTGTAGATGCATTAATGAATTCTATGAGCACTCAGAAGTTCTCTTGGTGTAGAGAAACAATGGGTGTTGCAGAGTTGGACTAATGTGTTAATTTTCTTATCTAGAAGGAGAGTAGGTTGGACATCAGTCTTAAGGCCTAACTCTAAAAATCTTACAGCTACCTGAGACTCTGGTGCGGAGCACGGGGGGAGAAGAGAACGTGATAACCTCTCTCAAGGTTGGGAGGAACCATCAGTTAAGGATTGAAAGGTTAGAGGTAAGTATTTACTTCTGTTATGATGAATTCATGTGATATGGAAAGTAAAGTCTAAGGTCATTAATTTGTTAAGTAAATGTGTATTTATGTAGATTATGAGGAAATTTTATCTTGAAATAACGTAGTATACAGTGGAAAATTTATACAAAAAGAAAATCAGTCCTGAACTCCTGTAGGTGAATAAAATTCATACTATGTAAATAGCATACACAGAATCTAACTACCTTGACATGAAATGTTTTTAAATGATCCATGATAAGTTTAGTTAAGCCTTTCCAAAAAGATAAACTAGATTAGAATATATAAATATAGAATCAAAATATTGCCATCTAAATCTTCTGTAATATTAGTGAGAAAAGGGAAATAAAACAGAAGGGACTCAGAAGTTTAAAGCTGAGCCTCGCAGTGGCAGGGACAGGCTCAGGGTCTTTTTGTTGTCAAGAACACTATTAATGTAGGAGCCATTATCATAGAATGAAGGAATAACTATAAATAAAAATCATATTTATGGAAACCATAAACAGAAATGTTAAATAGAATTCCTAAATACATATGAATTTCCCAACCAAAAACCTCAAGCAGCAGGCTTGATCTTCAAATTCATATATAACGTAAAAAACATAAAATATGGACAAGTCGACAGACTATTCGAACTGAAGAAGATACCGGTTTTCTTTTATAGAAATAAAAATTGTAGTCTCATAGTGCTGGAAGGAAAACTAAAATGCAGGTAATATTAACTGTACAAAATCCATCACCCACCTTAAGGATTTTTGTTTTGTAAACATAGCACAAATGTGCTAAATTGAAATTATACTCATAAATCTAGCAACAAGACAGGATCCCATAGTCCTTCAACTCCTCTATGGGAGGGTGGTGCAGAAGGAACGATAAATTAAGCAAAAGAAAAATTTAAACCTAAATATCAATGTTGAAACCCCTTCGAACTCAAAAGTAGCTTTAGAAAACCATGCATGCAAGGGGAAGTGGGGACAGGATGCTACACCTATGTAGGCAGAGGACACAGTCCTCAAAATTACAAAGAAGAAACAACAAAGAAAGCCTTCAAACAAAAAGGGTATGGAATACCTGTTACATTGATTGTTGAAGTAGCCAAGAGAGAAACGAGATGACTCTTTCTCCTCGGCACGAACATGAAACATAAGAAGTAGGGTTTGAACAGAGTTGAAAATAAAACTGTAAGCATAAACATAAATACCCAAAACTGTTGTGGGAAAACCCATGAAAATAATTAAGGCTTACCTTAGAGAAATTGGTCGAGAATGGTGGCCATGGATTTTGAGAACCTCAGTCAGTGATTCGGGCTCCTCTGTCAACATTTCCCAACATTAAACATGGGTAAATTGCCGGAAATGCAAACCAAGGGTTCACGGCCACAATAAACCTAAAGATGAACTGAAAAATTAAATGAATAATAGGCAACTAAGACCTCGCCAAAACCCTCTCAGTAAACTATACACATTATATGAAACACAAACATAAACGGGTGGAATAGCTGGAGCCATAATCCGACTTGCCTGGTAGCCATGGGCAAAGTCTGCAGAGAAAAACAATGGAGAAATTCAAATGAGAAATGCGTACTGGAACACGGTAGCATAAGCCAACAAGACCCGTTGCCAATATTAACAAAGTTTCGTTGTAGCAAAGCCGAACGAGCAAGGCCAGAAGGGAGGATTACCTCAGGTGCAAGCATGGATTTTTGCAAAGTTGCAACCCCAAACACAGAGTAGCGATGAATGAGCCAAAGCAACGAGCAGGCAGAGGGTTAGTTACCCTAACCTCTCCAGCTCTAATGTCGACTGTCAGATGCAAAGTATCCCTGGTCAACGGTGCAAATGGACGCGAAGTGACATACAACTGTCTCCAAATTGTAACGCCAAGCCATCAAAGATCCCAAGTTCGAGAAGGATTCATAACAATAAATAAAGAGTTACATAGAATCTAGTGAATGCATGTGGTACATGTCTAGTTTGCGGGAGCAATCAATAGTTTACAGATACGAAATTATTGCAATCCTAAAGAATAATCAAATATTTATCAATAAGCAATAGTCGTAAGTGCAATACTTTGTATAAGACTAATATACCCTTCATGATGTCAAACTATAGTTTATGAAATCTAGTTATTATTCATTACTGAGATTTGTTATTTAAATATATGGTAATTAATGCCAATGAAAACAAGGTGACTTAGTTTTGTAATGAAGCCATGTTTTAGATATCAAGGTAGTTTTGTTAACATTAATGCATAGGGTAGTTTTTTTTTTATGGTATGGTTTATCATAGTATGTGATAGAGGCTATTGAAATTGAGAGGCATCCTAAAAATCTCAACAAAGATGATGGGTGCAAATTAAATAAGAGTTAGACTTCGGCCCTCTCCAAGGGCTTTCTCCCCCCTTGCATTGGATTCCTTTCGCCTTTTTGTCTTTACTTTTTTCTTCTCCCTTTGGATTTATTCTCGTCCCTTTGGTTTTTACAAATTTTTCCTCTCTTATCTTTTTACCTTGGTTCTCTTTTTCTTTGGTTAATGTTTTTATTTAATTCCCTTCAATTATATATATATATACCCTTTCTTCGCTTATGATATTATCTTATTTTTAAAAAATTATTCTAGATTATTTTTTAGCCTTTTATTAATATTTCTTAAAATCACAAATTTATTATATTATTATTATTATTTACCCCTCTTCCTTATTATATTAGCTATAATTCAATGTTTTTTATTAAATTATCAAATTATAAATTATTCTTTAATAATATTTCTTAAAAACTTAAAAACTTTTAATATTATAACTTACTAACTAACCAAGTCAAATAACAACTAGTTTTATCTGCTATCACCGGGAAATAACGCGAGATCGGTTCCCTTCTTCACCTTGTCCTTAGGATGAACCACATTTGATGGTTTGAAATGTCGACCAAATCCTAATGATGTGATTAATCCAAAAAACATTTATCTACATTATGTAGCACAAAAGTCTTAGATCTAACATTTATTTATTTATTTCAAAGTTAGTTAATTAATTAGAAATTTTATTATGACTACGTTTATTTATTTAACTTTTCTTATACCTTTTCTTATTTTGAACTTAATGTTTAACTAACTCAATACTTCACAAAAATATATCAAATTTTTAATCAATAAAATTATTAAAATATTAAATTTTAATATATTATATAAATTTAAAATTTATTTACCTAATATCATATATTAATTATTTTTTCCTAGAACAATATTGTTCTAATTGCATTTTTTTTTTCCAACCAATTTAAATGCCATTACTCAACTACTATTGTATTTTTAAGGAACAAAGATAAAATGTCATACAATTTTTTTATTTTTAAGGAACACAAATAAAATGTAATACCATTTTTTGGTAATAAATTAAAAACTCAACATTTATTATAAAACTTTATAATTTATCCAAATTTAATTGCTTTGAGATGAATATCATTTATCACTTTTCTTTTTTTTCATTAAAGAAATAAAAATAACAATATCCATAATGAAAATAACAATATTTATTTGATTGATGTGAGATGTATATTTTCATATTTGATGAACAAAACTCTCCCTATGCTCCGTGTGTTTTATGGGAATGAATCCTATTTACAAGTCCATGCTGATTGGTTAAGTAATTCAATTACATATTGTCTTAGTGTGTTAATTTTCTTATCGATAAAGGCGACATATCTTTTGAATTCAATCCCATTATCCAAAGTATCTTAGAATTTAAAAGATATTTTTGGTGAAGGCGGAACAATAAAGCAATAATTTGTCGCAGGCCTTCTCATAAAGACAATGTACATTATTTTGGTTTATAAGATGAAAGATTTTATTATTTATTATTTCCATTTAGGGGTTATAATACCTGATATTTATTTGTTGTTTGTTTGTTTTTATAAATATTAATAAAATTAAAAAGTTGGAGTATGAATATTTTAATTTTGGTTTTTTAAGTTAAGTTTAATTTATTTAATATCTGTATTTTAATTATTATATATTTTAGAGTTTTATTTTTTTATGAATTTAACAAAATAAATTTTGGTTAAATTATGATGTTTTATTGTGTAAATTGTATTTTTGATTATATATGGATTCAATATTTTGAAAAGCTTATGAACATATAAATTGTCCAAAGTTACAACTCAAATTTTTTATTCCAAAAAATATTTATATGATTGTTGGTCAAAGTCTACTAAAAAACGTACAACATATAGATTGTTATAATAATTAATGTTAATGATTTATTTAATTTTAAGAAAGATAATAAATTACTTAGAATTATTTTATTTTACTTTATTTATATGTTTAAAAAGCATTAGAAAAAAGTATTCAAAATTATTATAATTTTGATTAGTAAAAATATTCCGAAATTATTATAATTTTAATTAAAAGATTAATATTGTGACAAATATTTTAAATTTGTTAATTAAGTTAAATAAATACAAAATACTTTATAAGAAAACACTTTTCATTTTTAATCCTTATAACTTCATAAATGTGACATAATTTTATTATATAATATAATTTATTGTGAATAAAAATCTTTCGGTAATAATCATATAGGAAAGGGATCCTACAAGATGAGAGCACGGGATGCAAAGAGGATCATACTAGCGGTATAACGGCTATTACGGCTACTTTGACTAAATTAGGAAGAAAAATATATAGGGGGACAAATAGGGAAGAGTTAAAAAAAAAAAAAAAACTAAGAGGATACGACAGAGATCCAACAACTTCTAATGCTCCAACCATCGTCTCTATTCAGATTCACCAGCAGTTTTTCAATTTCTAAGGCCTCCCTTAATTTAAGATGATGAAAATGATCAATCCTAGCAATGACTTTAGCTTCTTCAATGCAGATGTGATGGTTAGTCTTCTTTGCATGTTCTGCCAATGCAGAGGAGCGATATCTACCATGTTTAAGGTAAGCCGCATGTTCGCAAATTCTTTGATTAATGGATCGACTAGTTTCACCACTGTATGAGGTTCCACGGGAGCATGGAATAATGTAAACACCTTTACCATCTTTAGGGTTTATTGGGTCCTTCATAGATCTTAAAGAGCTTCGAATAGTGCTAAGAGGCTTGAAAGTTGAGGAAACATTATGTTTCTTAAGGACCTTGGCAATCTTATCCGTGGTTCTTTGAATGAACTGGAGATGCACTCCAGAAACCCAATCTTTGGAATTTTTTTTGTTTCTAGGACCTTTTTCAGCTTTATGAAAAGCTCTAAGGCACTGTGAATTGTCATAATCATTCTTATTGAAAACCCTTAGGAGGTGGGAATTTTCTTCATCAAAGTGGAATCTATGAGAAATTCTAAAAAATAATACAAATAAAAAATATATAAATTTAATTTAATTATATTATTTTTCAATTAAAATAATTAATATATTATGTTCTCAATTCTGTAACATATCACACACTTCTAATTTTTGACTTATTAAGTCAGCTCAACTATAGTGTTTTTTCTTTCTCTTATTTTGATCATAAAAATAAGATTTTAAAGAATCACAATTAGATTCTTTTTTCTTTTTTCTTTTATTGAGATTTATAGACCAAATTAATTTTAATGAACCTTAATCATCATCATAATATAAATAATTATAAATAATCAATTCTTAATTCACATTACATTTTTCTTTATTAATTTTTAATTTTATATAAAATAATATATTAAATCAAAATACAGTAATATCACTATTATAAAAATACAGATATATAACAAAAATCTATTATTAATTATAATTTATAAACCTATCACATTTAATTTTTTAAAAATTCATTTTCAATTTTAGGATATATATACGGTTTTTACTCCTCTCAATATACATGTTAAATAATTTCAATTTCTTCGAAAAAATCAATGTGGTATCAAATAGGATGTGGTTTTAACCTGAGTTTTTCAAATCCATCACTTTGTATTTTTTAGTAGTTGTTTTGGGTCAGCAGATCTGGCTGGATCATTATGTGAGTACTCATTAGTCTTAAACGTCCTCTAAAAAAACAATATAATAGATCAAAATTGCTAAGTTGCCACATCCGATAACATTGAACAAAAAATAAAATTATGTGATTTGTTGAGAGAGTAAGTTATATTAAATTGATGGCATTTCCATAGTTGTGAGAGAAAAAGACATGCTTTCAAAAATGAACATGATATGATAGTTGTTTTCCACCTAAGTTGATGTACATTAGAAAATAAGAATATAGTAAAATAATGATGGCTAAAATACCTAGTTTCTTGTAAGTAGGTTAAAGTCTAGTTTTATATTTTTTGCTCAATTTTATTAATAGAAAATAGAAAATAACACTTAAACTTATAAAAAAAAATAATAAAATTATTTTATTTTACATTTAGATAAATTTCTTGTTTATTTGTTTAATAATGTGAATATTTACATGATTTCATGTTAAATTTATCGTTAAAATCACGTGAGAGGAAAATCTAACCAGTCAAAACAAATTACCCGAGAATGGTACCCTGCCTCTACCACATTAACCCTTATCATTATCATAACTAGGATTTTTTTTTGCCCTATATTATTTTATACCTAAATTAAATTAATACCGAATTGTGATTTCAAAAGCTTTCAAGTTTGAACAAACTTCGTAGCTGTTATTTTATATATATATATAATAATATAATATGCTATTTTATTCATAAATTACACTTTAAAAACCATGGGAGGGCACACTTGTGCGTGATATTGAGAGTGAATTGTTTTTAATATTATATTTCACAAAAAAAGTTAACATCATATATTTTGATAATTGCTTGCTTTTTAATAGTTTGGTTTAAAGGTCGGTTGGTGGGAAAACGAAATAAAGAAAGGACGAGTAGGTGGGGGCTACTTACACAGTGGGAAATATGATGCGTCAACATCGATAGACACATTATATTATACAGTGGGAAATATGATGCGTCAACATAGATTAAATAAACGCAGTAATAAGGTTAATGAAGATACTGTGCATGAATATCACTATTTATTTTCCTAACTTCAATCACTGTCCCTTGAAGTGATGGAAAGGATCACGGGGGGTCTGACGCACAGAGGAAGGTGGCGGGGTATTTACCGCAGCAAATCGGCGCCATTTGGCGGGGAGTTCTCAACTTCTGACCAACGGACGAGGTTACAGTTGGATTTCACGGCAATTTCTTGTCACGGTCGGCGGTATGTTGGTGCATCTGGATCTGATGGTTGTGAAGGCCCACACAGTTCCCGGAGAGACTTGAGAACCGTTGGATGCCGTGAAAAGGATGAATGGATGGTAAGGGCAGGGGAGGAGGAGCAGTATTTAAGGCGATCTCCGGCACCTCTAGATTATCATCACTTCGCAAATGCGACAGTCTGCATATCATTCTGTGCGCAAAGGGTGATCGTTTTCTTCTTCTTGTTATTTTAGTTGTTGTTGTGTTTGTGTTGGTTCGATTGGTGATACTCGTGAGTGAATTCGAAAGCATTCAAGCGTTCTCTCGATTGTTCTAGTGTTCATTTTGCTTCTCTTTCTAGGGCTCGTTGAGGTTTCTGAGTTTGTTTTCAGAAGACAAGAATTCTGAGAGTATTCAGGGTTTCGTCTACTCGGAAGAGTTTCCAACGGGTAAGTATGAAGCTTTTGCTGCTTAAACTTCATAAATCTGCAATTTTTTCTTTTCTTTGAGAATATGTTTTAATGGCATATGCGTTTAATTTTTCTGGGATTTTAGAATTAGGCCTGTTTAATTTCTTGAGAGTTTTCTGTAATTCCCTGTGTTTATGAAGTTCTTGCTCTTAAGTGTTGGTGTTAAGTAAATTTAGGTTGCTCTTTGTGTGCGATGTTTGCATTTTGAAATTTCCACGTATTTTAGAAGATCCTAGGAGCTTTGCGGAGTTTCTTTTAGAATCTTTAGAACTTCGGAAGCGGATGCTTTGTAAATATGCTTTAATATCTCGGGATTTCTTTGCTGTGTTGTGCTTTTCGCTATGTGCTGATTTTTGTCTGAATGAAGTTCTTCCAATTTGTATTTGAAAGATTTGCTTTGGCTCCGGCTCTTTCGCTGTATTGTGCTTTTGTCGGTGATAGGATAGTGGAGTTTCCACTCTTGTTCTCCCAGACGTTGGCTGTTTTCACGATCTGTGTCTCTTAGGGAGAGTCTTAGTAGTGCGAAATTATTCACCATTCTGTTGATTTCTTGAAATTTGGCTCTGTGCTTGGAAATCTTTGAGTGATTAAAATGGATTTATTGGGAATTTTGTCACGGCATTTCTTTAATTTCTTTAGAACCAGGATTGCTCGGCTGAGAAAATTTGAGAGTTTCATTGTTGTATTTCGAGATTCACTACTCCGAGTAGTGACATATCAGGCTTGATTCGAAATTTTGTGTCTTTATTTGGGATTTAATTTCATGAGTTTATCTGCTTACGCTTTTACAGCGGAATTCAATGCGTTAGATACTTATGAATTTTTTATTCGATTCTGGAATATCCTATTTAAATAAACGTCAGATCCTTTCTTTGTTCTCTGCGTGATTCATGACAGCAATCAGTTCCAGCTCTCTGGATGTACAGTTTAGCTGCGAATCGTGGAGTAGTTGAAAATCTGTCACGCATATTTTATTCGATTCTGGAATATCTTATTTAAATAAACATCAGATCCTTTCTTTGTACCCTGCAACTTGTGTGTAATTCATGACAGTCATCAGTTCCAGCTCTTTGGATTTGCAGTTTAGCTGCGGATCGTGGAGTAGTTTAAAGTTTCTGTGTGTTAGATGCTGACGGATATTTTATTCGATTCTCGAATATCTTATTTCAATAAATATCAAATCGTTTGTACTCTGCAACTTGCGTGTAATTCATGACAGTAATCAGGTGCAGTTCTCTGGATTTGCAGTTTAGCTGCGGATTGTAGAGTAGTATAAAGGCAAAGCCAAACAAAATGACGGTAACTCCGAAGATTTCCATCGTGGACGGCAACCTCGTCGTCCAAGGCCAAGTCATCCTGAAGGGGATGACGGATAACATAATACTGACACTTGGCTCAGGAGCTGGCCTCGTCGAAGGTGCATTCATTGGTTTCAATGCATCGGAAAGCAAAAGCCACCACGTTTTCCCGATTGGGGTGCTCGAGTAAGGAAATCTTACTCATTTTCCATCACTGAACATTGGTAGTCATAGTAAATCATCTGTATTTTAATGGATTCCTATTCGCGTCTGGCAGAGGTCTCCGTTTTACTTGTTGCTTTCGCTTCAAGTTGTGGTGGATGACACAGCGGATGGGAACGTGCGGAAGAGATGTTCCGTTGGAGACGCAATTCATGCTTTTGGAGAGCAAGTCTGGGTCTTCTCTCAGCGAAGACATGGATCGTGGGGAAGAGGAGCAGAACATTTACATCGTTTTCCTTCCTGTTCTAGAAGGGCAGTTCAGAGCCGTTCTTCAAGGCAATGAACGAAATCAATTAGAAGTTTGCATTGAAAGTGGTGAGTAACGAACTACTCAACTAAGTTTCTTGTTGGACGACTTGCCTTTGGCGTTTTGATTCATTGCATTGAATAGTTTTTAATTTACTGAAACCGTATGCAGGAGATTCTGCGGTTACTACTGCACAGGGGCTGCATTCAGTTTACATGCATGCAGGGCCGGACCCGTTTGAAGTTATCAAGGACGCTGTCAAGTATGTATGCCAGCTTATTTCTTACTGTTATTTTTTGTTAACAGTATATCTAATTGTTATTTTTTGTTAACAGTATATCTAATTGTTATTGTTTGTCCCATCAGGGCTGTGGAAAGGCAATTGCAGACGTTTCATCACCGTGAAAAGAAAAAGGTAAGCTCATCTTTCATTAGTGATAGAAGCCACTCACTCGTTTCTCAGGTAGACTTGCATCATCTTCCTTAAAAAGGATGGGTTTTTAAATTTTCACTGGGTTCCAAGAAATTTGTGGAGCGTAGAGGGTGAGGGTGTTTCAGGTCGTACCCTTCTTATACTATTTGGCTTATGCCACTCCATTTCTCGGGAAGAAAAAGTACTTGGAGTATTCTATTTACAACCAACGATTTCTCAGAAGTTTTTATCTGAGAGTCTTTAACACTAGATAAAACTCAGGCCCCTTTTCTTACCAGCGTTAGCATTGAGATCTACTCAAAACTGCTATGCTCCTATTTTTGAAGAGATTCTTTGTATTATTTTGTCTTTCTGCTTCTTTTATTTTTGAAGAGATTCATCTTCACTATCTATCTCTCTGTTTACAGGGGGTGGGAGTGTGCGTGAATCTTACCGGCATTAGAATTGAGATCCACCAAAAACTGCTCTGCCCCCATTTTTGAAGAGGTTCATCTTTCTTTCTTTTTAAAATCTTAGGGATTTTTCTGCCCGGCCCTTGTTTTGCTCTGCTCCTATTTTTGGAGAGACTTATCATTCTTTTTGTTTGTTTGTTAAGTCTTTCTGCCCTGCTCTTATTTTGGAAGAGATTCCTCTTTTCTCTCTCCCTGTTTTTTTGGGGTTGGGGGGTGCCTTTATGAAGCCCTATGAGATCCTATCATATGTATACAGCTGCACTGGTCATATGAGATTTAATGGGTTTTCTTCATTTTGTATATTGATCAATTGTCTGTATTGTCACTGTATCAGGCTCTTTTATGCCTTCAGTTTTAATAAGTTAATTTGATCTTGATTTTGGGTTTTTATGTGCGCATTAACTGTAATTTTAACTCTGTTTGCCAGTTGCCTTCTTTTCTGGATTGGTTTGGATGGTGCACCTGGGATGCTTTTTACACTGATGTTACTGCTGAAGGCGTGGATGAAGGATTAAAAAGGTAATCAGATACCCCGTTCTAGATTGGAATTACATGCAATAGATACTCTGTTTTTTTTAAATCAAATCAAAGTCCAACAACCTTTACCAATGCTATCGTCGTATGGCTCTGCAGCCTGTCAGAGGGAGGTACGCCCCCACGTTTCTTGATCATTGATGATGGTTGGCAACAGATTGGGAGTGAAGTGACTGATCCCAAGGCCACTGTTCAGGAAGGCGCACAGTAAGTTTCCCTCTTCTTGTAGGGAAGCCTAGGCGTTCATAGTTCTTGTCCTATTAACATGATTGTAAGGGAGAAATTATTGTAAGCGAGGAATTTAATTTGTGACTCGCATGTGATATTGTTTGTCAGGTTTGCAAGCCGATTGACGGGAATTAAAGAGAATCAGAAGTTCCAAAAGCATCGTAGAGGATGTGAGATAACACAAGATCCCCCTGGGCTCAGACATGTTGTGGAAGAAGCAAAGGAGCACCACAACGTGAAGTGAGTATTATTTCAATAATCCACCCTTTTTAGCGCACGAATGTTTTATGCCATCTCAAATCTTAATATGTGTTTAGGTAGTTGTGCATTATATTGATTTTGTGTTTCATAAGAAACTCACCACATTTCGGTTATATGCAGATATGTCTATGTGTGGCATGCCCTTGCTGGTTACTGGGGTGGAGTCAAACCAGCTGCAGCTGGAATGGAGCATTATGATTCCTCCCTCGCTTATCCTGTCCAGTGTCCTGGAATTTTGGGCAACCAACCAGATGTTGTTTTGGATAGTCTTTCAGTTTATGGATTAGGCCTTGTTCATCCGAAGAAGGTTTACGATTTCTACAATGAGTTACACAGCTATCTGGCATCGGCTGGTGTTGATGGTGTCAAAGTTGATGTTCAAAACATCATTGAAACTTTAGGTGATGGTCATGGGGGTCGTGTGTCTATTACAAGGCAATATCATCAAGCATTAGAAGCTTCAATTGTCCGCAATTTCCCTGATAATGGCTGTATTGCTTGTATGTGCCACAATACTGACGGGCTTTACAGGTTTGTAATGATATTAGTTTGTGCATCCACTTTGTTAAACTCGTTATTACCTGTCTCACATCTGGTCATCTAGTGATAACAAGACACCACAAATTTATAAAGGCTTTCAACGACCTTGTGTTCGTACCATCATGCAGTGCGAAGCAGACAGCGGTTATAAGAGCTTCCGACGACTTTTTTCCAAGTGATCCAGCTTCACATACTATTCATATTTCCTCAGTTGCTTACAATACCTTGTTTCTGGGAGAATTCATGCAGCCAGATTGGGATATGTTTCATGTAAGTGGGCTACAGAAGTTGTGTTTGAAACTTTAGAAAATAATGTTAACAAATCGCTTATGTTTGATGACGTTTGATGATTTGCAATTTACCGATGCAGAGCTTACATCCAGCAGCTGAATACCATGGTGCTGCTCGAGCTGTCGGAGGCTGTGCAATTTATGTCAGGTAAAATTTCAACTTTTCTTTATGTTTGAGTTGTAGGGATAGTTCGGTAGTCAGAGTGGTTTTTCTGGTGTGCAATCACCTTTCCTTTCCCCCTTTTATATATTCTTCGGCAGGGAAGGGATTTGAATCATTTCTGAAAACATTGTTTTCTTGGCCGTCTATAATATCAGTGACAAGCCAGGGATTCACAACTTTGATCTTCTGAAAAAGCTTGTCCTCCCTGATGGATCTGTTTTGCGTGCGCAATTGCCTGGAAGACCGACACGGGACTGTCTCTTCATAGATCCAGCCAGAGACGGGAAAAGGTGGGGTTCTATGTCAGAGTAATTTGGTTATTAACATGTAAAATTCTTTAACCGTATTGTGCTATGTATTTTTTATTTTCATTTTTATTTCTTTAACCCAAATGAACATTTGTCTTTTCAGCTTGCTGAAAATATGGAACCTAAACAAATATACTGGAGTACTGGGTATCTTTAATTGCCAAGGAGCAGGATGGTGCAAAGTTGAAAAGAAGAATCGTATTCACGATTCATCTCCGATGACCTTAAGTGGTAGTGTGCGTGCTCAAGATGTTGACTTCCTTCCACAAATTGCTGGTGATGGTTGGAATGGAGATACTGTAATCTACGCTCATAGAGCAGGTAAGAATATTTTCTCTTCTATATTTATTATGATGTGATAAATGTGATAAATCTTCGCAAACAGCTTTGCTACCCTATATAAGGGCTACTCTTGACAAACATATAGAACTTTCTTAATCATATTATTAGAGGCGAAGGACCACCTTTCAGAAACAGATCACACCATTCTGTTAGTGTTTTCTGTTAATATTATTGTCAGCTAGGATTGGCTAAATCCTATAGATTCTAGTGCTCTATGGAGTCTGAAGCTGCCCTTCTGGTACTTTTAAAAGCTGTTTCTACTTATCTTATTTTGCAGAGCTTACTTTTAAAAGCTGTTTCTGCTGTTTCTACTTATCTTATTATGCAGAGGCAGAGATGTCAGACTAATTCTGAATTTAAATCAGTTGCAGCAGAGTATAAAAACAGGAATATAATCCAAGCGCACCTCCTGATTACTTTTGAATTAAAATCAATAGAGTATAAAAACACGTTGGAATATAATCCAAACGTACCTCCTGACTATTTTTGAATTAAAATAAGTTGCAACAGAGTATAAAAAGACTTCGCAATTGGGAGTATATTCCAAGTGTGCCTACTGACGTTCCTTTACAATATTGTATAAACATATTTTAGTTTAAACAGATCCTAGGCCCAATGCAAAACACCAATATCAAAGTGTTTTCGACTTCCGGGGCGGTTTTGAAGTAGTCCTTAATTCGTATTACTGACCTTTTGGGAAATGGCATTAATCCAGGCGTCTTCCTTTGTAAATAAGGTTTCCAATTGGACTTGAGATGTAGATATTTGGATACACTAGCGGATTGAAATCACATGATTCTAGTTGAAAGAATGCTCATTTGTTGCAAAGAGCAATAGTGCTTTATGAATATTATTGTTACATACTAAATCTTGCCAGACTTTCCTAAAAAATTCATTGTTATGTATTCTTGAACAATCCTTTATTTATTTTCTCTGCTGTTTCCACCGTTTATTTTACATTCACATGTGGTAAATGGACAGTCTGAACATGAACTATTTCTTTTTACAGGAGAGCTTGTTCGACTTCCAAAAGGTGCTGCAGTACCTGTTACGTTGGAAGTGCTCGAGTATGAGCTTTACACAGTGACTCCCGTCAAGGTTAGAATAGTCATTAAAATTTAAACCTGTGCTTTTAAAGTTTTTGTAAGATAGTTGTAACAGCATAGTGCTTGCCTTTGAGAGGTACGAAGGCAACGGTTCAGAAGTCAATTACTTCTTTTGGGGGTTATTTTAATTTGCTAATTTTTCAACAATTTTATTGATCACGAGTGCAGGACGTTGCATGTGGTATCTCCTTTGCTCCTATCGGACTAATTAACATGTTCAACTCTGGTGGCGCAATTGATGCATTCGACATACATTCAGATTCCCAAAACCCTGAACTAAGTGGTTCTCAGACAGTTGATGTCAGACTGAAAGTTCGTGGGTGTGGCACATTTGGAGCATATTCCACGCATAAACCAAATAAGTGTTCTGTCGATTCATCTGAAAAAGAATTCACATATGACTCTGAAAGTGGTCTTCTGACATTTGCAATTCCAATATCAAAAGAGGAAATGTATAGGTGGGATGTTAAAATTGAAATTTAAGTGACAGGTGGTTCCTCTCACTTAATCATTTGCGTATTCTACCAAAAGATGGATCTATTATGCCGATGGGAACATAAAATTCTCCCTGAGGGAGATGACCACAGGAAAGTCTCCCCGAGTTCTGGAGACTGGAAAAGACAGGGAATATGATGAAAATTATAAGTGATCATGATGATCTGTCAAAGCAATGTTGCTATGCAGTTACGCACCTCAGACTGTTATAGTCATGTATTTTCCTATGTTATGATAGGAAAGAGGAACTGCATCATTTTATATTTTTCAGATTTCTTGTTGCATAGGTAGTTTTCTGTGTACCAATTTCCTGTCGTCGAGTGTCTCTTTCTCTCACACCACTGGTGTCAAATTTTTGTAAGGTCTTGTCAAGACTTCCAGGTTGGGGACAAAGGAGGGTTAAATCTGTCACAGGTTTTTACTCAAAGTCTATGGAGACCTTATCTTTATTTTAGTAATAAAAAATAAAGATCTGTTCAGCTCTATATCCTCGCATCATGTTATTTGAGTGCTCATAAACTCTTCATTTTAAATATGCAAGCAAAATAAGTGAATACAATTCATAGCAGAATGGAATAATGAAACAGTGCTTTGGGCTGATTCCAAGTGTGTATGAATATTTTCTTGTTAAAAAATGTTAAAAATGCTGCCTTTGGTTGATTGCTTTTCATCGAAAACAACAGGTTTGAAACTGGCATACCAGTGATAGCAGGCCACTTGAAAATAGTCTGCTGCAGCAACATGGATTATTTTAGAAAAATCCCTATGGCCCACTGCAGAAAATTCATTTTACCTTTTTACTCCACAGCTTTTTCTCGCTTACCTTTTTACTCCACAGCTTTTTCTCACTTAAGGATCTTTTAAGTTCTCGGAGTGACTTTTACTCTTACCTTTTTACATAACACAGTTTAAGTTCTCGGAGTGAGTTTTCCTTTTACCTTTTTACATATCACAGTTTTAATTCTCGGAGTGAGTTTTCCTTTTACTTTTTACATACCACAGTTTTCTCAGTGGAGGATCTTTATAATCTTACGAGTGCATTATCAAATTTAAGTTTGGGGTAATTTGGTAATTTTAGGGGTAATTTGTGAGTGCATTATCAAATCTAATAACTGCCATTATAACACCAAAAATATCTGGTCCCGAAGAATAAGAACATAAACAATTAGAATATCTGGTCCCGAAGAATAAGGACATAACAACATATACAATAGAACATCTGGTCCCGTAGAATAAGGACGTAAGGAATACCCATATGTTGCTCCAGTTCCAGTTTGGATAAAGAGTGGCACGCGGTCGTCCCACGAAAAGACAAGTAACTTGTATTTTTGGATTTGGATAAAAAAAAGTTTCGGACAAGGAATCGAATCTTGAAAATAAAAACCAAAGGGTGTTAATGCTCACCCCAATCATGGTTATGTTTTATATTATTGAAGGCACTTCCATTCGTGAAATGATAAGCCTTTCCTCGAACATTTAACAATAACTTTTTCCATCTTCAAGATAGCATTATTACACATGCTTTAACAATAACTTTTTCCATCTTCAAAATAACATTATTATGTTATTACACATGCACATAGGAACACTGAAAATTGTCTTTTGTAGATCCCATACGATCCCATGTAATCACTTAAAAAAAAAAAGATGATAGATTACATGGGTTGGTTCAGAATGAGTCAACAAATTATTTTTACATGTCATTTTTAACAAAAGTTTTTATACACATTTTTTGATATTTATATGTTTTAAAGTTATTTTTGGTATATTTTTTGATAGAATTTACTTGGGATTTGTTGAAATATTGTGAAATTTCCACAATTCAAGTGTTTGTTGAAATATTGTGAAATTTCCACAATTCAAGTGTTTTTTTTAGATTTTTTTAAGGATTTGAATTATTTTTAATGTTTTTTTAAGATTTGGGGTATATTTTATTTTTAGTGAAATTTGCTCAAAATTTGAGATTTGTTAGAACAATTAAGTATTAGCTCCGATAGCTTTTCACAATCAAAGTGTTTAAAGTTTTTAATGAAAAATATGTTTTTAAATAACAAAAAATATTTATTTAACTAGAAATTATTTTTATATTTATAGAATTTTGGCTTCTGTGATTCATTGTAAAATTATGTAGAATTTTTTCGATAATAATTACATTTAAATGAACATTGTCGACGCGTTTCGAACCAACCAGTATGATTCAAGATCCGATCATTGAGTTTAAATAGATGTAGAAATCGCTAAACTAGCCATTAGGATAACGACTAGTTTGATTATAAAATTTAATAATGAAATTATTTCCCTAACTTAAAAATAAAATAATATTTCTTTATTATTTGTAAAGAAGAAATGGTTTTTTAAATATTGAAATCATATATATACAATAAAAATGCATTTTTAAACGACAAAAAAACATTTATTTAACTAAAAATTATTTCCCTAACTTCAAGACAAGAGAACAGAAGTATGCTTTCAAATCCTAAAACCCATCGATTAAACATATCCTCTTAAAACTGGTCATTGTGGACGTGAGGGACTGATTAGCCATCACGTAAAGTGTTTTAGTGAATGTTAAAGTGAATCGATTTGAACAAAGGTTCTATTAGGTGACGTGAGTGAATTCCTGTGGAAAGTACGTTATAGTTTCAATCAATTTGAATATATAGTCTAAATAAAATTAAATGGCATAAAAATAATATGGATGATATTATGGGCTAAATTATTATTAATCTAAATATTATTAATTTTAATATTAATATGATTAAATTTAATAATTTTGGATTAATACAATATTAGGTTTTTTATATTTTAATATATATTAATATATATTAATTCTAGATATATATAGGAGGGAATAACAAAGACATAAAGTAACAAGAGAGAGATGGAGATAAATTGAAGGAGAGAGGAGAGGAGGAATAAAGAGAGAGAGAGAGATGAGTGAGAAGGGTAAGAGAGGGAGAGGGAGACACAAAGATGGAGGGGGAGAGCGAGAAGGAGAGACAGAGGGAGATAGTGAGAGGATTGGAGGGCAACGAGAGAGAGACGGAGAGATGGAGGTAGGAGAGAGAGGGAGGGATAGAGAGATGGAGTTGGAGGGGGAGAGAGTGAGGGAAGAAGAAAGACAAAGAGTGAGAAGTGGAGAAAGAGGAGGAGTAACAAGGGAGAGATGGAGAGAGAGTGTGTGTGTGTAGTGGTGAGTAAAGAGACAAAGAAGGAGAGATAGAGAGAAGGTGGCAGAGAAGAAGAGAGGGAGGGATATAGTAATATAGGTGGAGAGAGAGAGAGAGAGAGCGATGGAGGAAGAGAGAGGATTGGAGGGCAAAGAGAGAGAGAGAGCGTTGTAGGAGAGAGAGTGATGGGGGAAGAGAGAGGGAGGCAGGAGAGAAAGGGAGAGAGGAAGGATGAGAGAGAGGACTTGCGAGAGAGGAGATTGATGGGGAAGAGAGAGTATTGGATGGAAAAGAGGGAGAGAAAGGGAGATGGAGGAAGGACGAGAGAGAGGACTTGATAGAGAGGAGGAGAAAGAAGGGAGAGAGAAGGAGAGAGGCATGGATAGAGAGATGGGGTTGGAGGGGGAGAGAGGGATCAAATCTCTCAATATGCAAACCTTTCCTCAAGTTTCAAGAGATTGGATCCCTCTCGGCGCTTTATAGCTCCAGAGTTAAGATGGATCTAGGCTAGTTTACAAAGTAGTGATGTTTTTTTCCTTTTAATTAAATTCATTAATAAAAAAAATGTCATATGAACAAGTGTTATATGAAACCAACCTAGATCCATCTTAACTACGGTCAAGAGGGATCAAATCTCTCGAGGTGAAAACCTCTTTTTTGAGTGTAAAACTTGAGGAAAATTTTGCACCTCGAAAGATTTATCCCTCTCGACGCTTGATAGACCAAGGTTAAGATGGATCTAGGTTGGTTATATAATAATTTATAATATTTGTATTTTTATCTCTGCATATCTTTCTTATTCCCTTTCTCTATCCCACCCCCAAACATACACATTCTCTCTCTCTATTTAAAAGTGGAGAGAGAGAAGAAGTGACAAGGGAGGGAGAGAGAGAGAGAGTGTGTGTGTGTGTATGTTTAGGGGTGAGATAAAGAGACAAATAAGGAGACATGGAGAGAAGGGATATAGTAAAAGAGAGAGAGAGAGAGAGAGAGAGAGAGAGGATTGGAGGGAAAAAAGAGAGGATTGGGGAAAGAGAGAGAGAGGGAGGAGAGAGAGAGAGAGAGAGAGGACTTTAGAGAGAGGAGGAGAGAGATTGGGGAAGAGAGAGTATTGGAGGGCAAAGAGAGAGGATTGGGGAGAGAAAGAGAGAGAGAGGACTTTGAGTGATTGGGGAAGAGAAGTATTGGAGGGTAGAGAGAGAGAGAGAGAGAGAATGAGAGTGAGAAGTGGAGAGAGAATGAGAGTGAGAAGGGAGATATGGAGAGAGAGTTTTTATGTTTGGGGGTGAGATAAAGAGACAAAGGAGAGATGGAGAGAAGGGGGGAGACAAGGAGGGAGAAGGAGAGAGGGAGGGATATAGTAACATAGTTGGAGGGTGAAGAGAGAGAGAGAGGGGGGGGGGGAGAGAGGTAGGAGAGAAAGGGAGAGAGAGGAAGGAAGATAGAGGATGTGAGAGAGTGGAGAAAGGGAGGGAAAGAGAGATAGAGTTGGAGGGGGCCAGAGAGGGAGGAAATAATAAATACATAGAGAGAGAAAGATGGAGAGAGATGGAGAGAGGACAAGAGGAAAGAGAGATAGAAGCAGGGGAGAGGGGGGGAAGGGGAAGAGAGAGATATAGATGGAAGATGAAGAGAGGGAAGAAGATATATATGGAGAGAGGGAGGGAGGAACACAGATATTGATAGATATGGAGTGAGAGCATGTGTGTTTGGGGGGGTGAGATAGAGAGACAAAGAAGGAGAGATGAACGAAGATATAAATATAGATGGAGGGGGAAGAGAGGGAAGAATATTTCTTGCACTAGATGCATTTATTTCAATGTAGATGGTGATTTCTAATTCTATTTTATTGCTTGCACTAGATGCATTGATTTTAGTGTAGATATTGATTTATAATGATATTTGATTGCTTTCACTAGATGCATTGATTTCAATGTAGATGATTTCTTATTCTATTTGATTGCTTGCACTAGATGCATTGATTTCAATTTAGATGTTTTCTAATCCTATTTGATTGCTTATACTAAATCCATTGTTTTAGTGTAGATGGTGATTTCTAATCCTATTTGATTTCTTTCACTAAATGCATTTATTTCGGTGTAGATGGTGATTTCTAATCCAATTTTATTATTTGCACTAAATGAATTGATTTCAGTGTAAGCACAAAAAATTATTGTCAATGTACATTTATTTTTGTGTTATAGTAATTCAACCTATTAATATTGGAGATCAAGAGAGACAGGGTATGATGTTTACTACAACAACTCGAGCTAAATATTTAAATGGTTATTGATTTCCACTGTCCTTTTCATATAATTGATATGAAAATATGACAAAACTAACAAGGGTGACAATAAGAATAGTAGGAGAAAAGAGTTTGAGATTGATCACAATGAAGATTATTTGTAATTGACTACATTATTATTATTCACATTTTCTATCAGTCAACACTATTATTGTCACTTTGCATTCAAAATTTTTATTTCATTATTTTTCATCATTGAAGTTATTAACAATATTTATCAACTCAACAAACTGAGGTAACTAAGAAGATTTAAAATTAAATGACTAGGTTAATCTCAGACATATTTAACATATTTAAAATGATTATATTAATATTCGATATATTTACATATTATTGATAAAATTAATCATATCTTCGATAGATTTTACTTGGCCACACATGATTGAAATCGACCTAGATCCATCTTGACTCCGGACCTATCAAGCGCCGAGAGGGATCAAATCTCTCAAGATGCAAACCCTTCTTCAAGTTTTGCACTCAAAAAATAGGTTTGCACCTCGAGATATTTTATCCCTCTCATCTCTTTATAAATCCAAATTTAAGATGGATCTAGGTTGGTTTACAAAGTAGTGATGTTTTTTTCCCCTTTTAATTAAATTAATTAATAAAAAAAATGTCATATGAACGTGTTATATGAAACCAGCCTAGATCTTTCTTAACCCCGATTGAGAGGGATCAAATCTCACAAGGTGCAAACCTATTTTTTGAGTGTAAAACTTGAGGAAATGTTTTCACCTTGCGAGATTTGATCCCTCTCGGCGCTTGATAGATCCGGGGTTAAGATGGATATAGATTGGTTATATAATACCTTATAATATCTATATTTGTATCTATGTATCTCTTTTTTATTCTTTCTCTCTATCGCAACCCCCAAGCATACACACTCTCTCTCCATATCTATCTATCACTCTTCCCGCCCTCTCTCCTCTCTCCCTCACTCTCTCCCCATCTCTCCCTTGTCACTCCTTCTCTCCACCTTTATCCCTATATGTATTTCTTCTTCCCTCCTTTCTACCCCTCCAACTCCATCTCTCTCTCATTCTCTCTTTTAAGTCCTCTATCTCCCTCTTCTCCCACCTCCCTCTATCTTCCCCTCCCCATCACTAACTCTCTCTTTCTTCCCTCCAACTCTGTTACTATGTCCCTCCCTCTCACATTCTCTCTCTCCTCTTCATCTTCGTGTATCCCTATCTGTCTCTTCCCATTCTCTCCATATCTCTCTCCTCTCCTAATTTATCTCTTCCCTATTGATCTCCTCTCTCCCTCACCCTCTCTCCATCTCTCCCTTATCACTCCCTCTCTCTCTCTCACACATCCCCTTCTCTCCTTGTCACTCTCCCCTCCTCTTTTCTCTCTTCCCTCCTCTCCTCTCTCTCCATCTCTCCCTTGTCACTCCATCTCTATCTCCACCTATACCTCTCAACGTCTTTTTTCTTTCCTCCCTCTCTCTCCCCCTCTAGCTCCATCTCTCTCCCTCTCTCATTCTCTCTCTTTCTTCCTTCCTCTCTCTCTCCCTCTCTTTCCTACCTCCCTCCTTCTCTAACCCCATCACTCTCTCTCTCTCTCTCTCTCTCTTTGTCATCCAAATTTGTCACTATCTTCCTCGCTCCTCACCACCCTGCCCCCCTCCACCCTCTCTCAAATTTTATGCCATCGTATTGTGTTTAAATAAATATCTAAATTTAAAAAAGATATTAAACCCATATTTTGGATCAATAATGTCAAAGAGAATACAATAATGAAAAACTTAAAAAAATCACGCGCTATCTTTCCTTTATAATTGTTAGTCGCTTTGCTTATTCTCATCGCTTGGACCCTTAATTAAGATCGCTTATTTACAAGTTAATAATATCCATGGTAAAGTAAGGGTGAATATCCATGGTTAAGAATATTGTCATATTGTTGTGAAATACGTTATGATTTTTTGACATGTGGTATTGATAATCCATGGTATTTTCCCATGGTATTGTAACAAGGCCTATTCACAAGTTCATAATATCCATGGTAAACTGGTGGTGAATATCCATGGTTAAGAATCTTGTCATATTGTTATAAAATATTTTTATCCATGGTTAAGAATCTTGTCATATTGTGATAAAATATTTTGATTGTGAAATACGTTGTGTTGGCATATCGTATTGATAAGCCATGGTATTGGCCCATGATATTGTAACAAAGCCTATTTACAAGTTAATAATATCCATGGTAAAGTGGGGGTGAATATTTATGCTAAGAATCTGATCATATTATTATAAAATATTTTGGTTGTGAAATAAGTTATGGTTTTTGGGCATGTGGTATTATAAGCCATTGTATTTGCCCATGATAATGTAACAAAGCTTATTCACAAGTAAATAACAAAATGATAATATAACAGAAATAACAAAATGAAAATATCACAAATTGAATTTTATTATTTTTATTACTTTAAATTTATATTATTAATTGAACCAACCTTTAGATGCTTACACTCATCCCTAGGGTTTATATTACTTTTAAATTTTTATTATTAACTGAGCCAACATTTAAATATTTACAGTCATACCCCATACCACTTTTAAATTTTTATTATTAACTGAGCCAACATTTAAATATTTACACTCATACCCCATATCAATTTTAAATTTTTATTATTTTTTAATTGAGACAACATTTAAAATTGTTTACATGCTTACATTACACCCACACATCTACCCTATACTGAGGAGAGCGCCTCTTGGTGCAATGGGTTACATTTTTTGAGCATATCGTATAGATAAGCTATGTTATTGGCCCATGGTATTGTAACAAAGCCTATTTACACATTAAGAATCTCCATGATAAAGTGGGAGCGAATATCCATGGTTAATAATATTGTTAAGTGTTTTTTAAAATGTATATGTATTTTGATGCAAGAGCATCCATCTTGATTTTTATTTAAAATATTGTGTAATTAGGGGGTGATGATTTTTTAATTATTTTATAAATTATTGTGCTCATTTTAATAAATTAAGAGAGAAAAATGTAAGTGAGGATTATTGTAAATATTCTTTTAATAAATTAAAAGATATGAGTGGAGTTGAATTAGGTAGATAATCTAGGGATTAGGAATTCCTTAAACGTGACTTAGTTGAGTCCAAAAAAAGGATAAATCTAATTTAGATTTTAGTTGAGATTTGTGTGGAGGAAATTATGGATTGGAATAAATTTATTATTATGTATAAATATGAGGAGTATGTGAGGATGAAAATCAGTGAGGAATACAGAGAGAGAGAGAAATGGTTTGAGAGCTTTTGTAAAAGGGCCGAGAGTCGAGAGGCCATCCATTGTAATATTCAGCTAAGGAATTTCTTGTGTTATTATATATTAGTATTTTTTTTGTATGGCTCTCTTTCCTTTATATATATTTTGAGCTGAATCATAGTTTTTAATGAAGAGTTTTCTTGAGTATTTTCATGCTAAAGGAAGCACACATGATATTATATGCTAGGATCTGTTTTATAGCAGAAGCCTGACATCATTTGGTATCAGAGTCCAAATATCTAATTAATCCGTGCAGTCATGGACGAGAGATGAGTGAGTGAATTTAATCTCTGCAGATATATATATATATATATATATATATATATATATATATATATATATATATGATGTATATTTGAGCATGTGAATGCAGGAATGAGAGTGTGTTCGAAGCAAGAATGCAGACTTGTGATTTGGGTGTGCGATCTTAATTTCATGGAGTCTGCGCGCATTGTGTGAAGGCAACATCAGGCATATGATATCAGGCATCGATATCGTGGCATAGATACCACAGGTGACGTATTTTATAACTGTGAATAACATGCGCCTTGTTTTATCACAGTCCATATGATATAACAGGGGTGAAAAATAGATAACACAACATATAGCGATGGGTGAACAACGCCTTGTTTTTATCACAGTCGATATGATATAACACATGGGTGAATAATGTATAACATCGTATAACAATTTGGTATAAGATGGCATGTTCGGTATCATATGTGGAATGATATAACAACGTATAACACATGGTGAGCAGCACATTGTTTATCACAGGTGTAATCGATGGGGGTCTGTGACATCATTAAACCTCATCCCTGCGTTAATTAAGTTCTGTAACGTAGGTATGGTATATATGACGCAACATGAAAACCACGAGCTTGAATCGTATTATTGGTCACATTTGTTTGTCAAACCAGCATAAAGATTGGAATTCTGAATCGAGGTTAGGAGGAGTCGACCACCATATCAAAAGTTTTGGGAGCCCTGCCTGCTACCGCATGAGAAGAGAATGTCGCCGAGAGACCAGACCTGCTGTCGTGAAGAATAAATTTTGGATTGAGAAGAGATAGAAGCCAAGGTAGTCGCTTAGGGAAGAGGCAAAAATTACCAAAGTTGATAACAGATTCAAGAAGGATGAAGCCATTATCGATTCATGAAAGAACGGTGAAGAAGACTCCGGAGAAGCGTAAACTAAGTTATGGAACCTTGTCGTGTTGGGAACCATAATTCAATGGAAAAAGAGAATGGTGGACGGGTTTTAAACCAACAAATGGATTTCATGCAGTCTGAAAGAGGTAAGCAGTAATAAATGGGTGATATGTTATATAGGTTTGTGACTATATACAAATGAAGTAAGAGCTTCCGCATACGAGAGTTTACCTCTATTTTGGTTTTAAACCAAAGTCTGTTTCGTAAGTTCGATATTAATAGAGTGGAGTTTATTTATGGTTTAGACCATAGTTTGCAATAAGAGTCCGCTCAAGGTTTATGAAAGAGATAAATTTTGTTTAGAGGTAAATATCTTTGATAAAAGATACAATGGCATGGGAGGTAGAATTTGGATAAAGAGGGTGTCACTGAATTTGACTTTATAAAATTCCTGGGCATAATGATAATGGCACCTTTATATGCATAGGGTTTGGTTAAACACAGCTTGGCTGCATCATTTTGTTATCAACGATGCAAGCACAATCATGATTTGTGATAATTAAAGGCCATGGAGTAGTAAAACTGAAATTGCAAATTTGCAATTTGCATAGACATAAATGTTGGAAGCGCATTTGGAGATTTTTCTTGTGAAGAGACCAGTCAATGGGCTAAGAGTGGGTTCACTCGGACAAATTAGAAGGGCGTAGAAAATTGGAAAGGTATGTTAAGTAAAATTGTGGGGCAAGCATATTATATGTTGACATGTTTCGTTTTTAACCAAAATCGAATTTATAGACGAGTATTTTTGCGGGAATGATATGTCAACATGTTGTTCAAAATTAAAGTGAAAATGTTGCAAATGTGGAGGTATAAGGTTTTATCACCACAATAGCTTTAAAGAAATTTAAGTTTTGCTTAAATGAATGGAAAAGGAGAATGCGCTAACCCCGGATGATATGAAGAGAAACATGCATTTTTATATGAGGTGGTTTATTATGCATAGTGTGAGTTCTTCATAGTTTTGGCTAAGTCATTTTGGACCAAAGCTTGTAGTTGGAAGTGGGAGAATTCTTTTGACTTGTGTTTAAGATTGAAAACCTAATTGCTTGATGTTGCAGAATCTTTGTTTTAACCATTATGTGGTGGCACCTAAGGAGGAATTATTCAGGATGGACACAATGTATGAGTTGTACATTATTCATCAAAGAGGTTGAAATATGAATATCTTGTTCTTTGTTCATAGGTGAAGAGATGCGAATTGATGTTGTATGGTGCATAAAAGTGTAGGAAAATGTTTGCACTAAAATGACGAGCTTATGTTATGAAGGGCATGCGAGTATTCACAGTGACAAAGATGACACAAAAGAGTGGAGTCCAGAGAGTTGAAATTGCAAAGAGAAGGTTTATTAAATAGCCCTGAAGGGAGCATAAGGTATGATAATTCAGAAAGGTATTTTTGAATGTTGAAAATTGAATGGTTTATTTATTTTCACCATAAAATAAATCTTGGAAACCCTGGATTGCATTTCGATTAAAGACTTCAACATCATGTGAAATGATAATGGGAAACTGATGATCTTTCATAAGAATGGAGTATGAGAGAGAGTGAAGATTTTACATCCTAAAAATGTATTAGGGGTGTATGTTCGTTCGAAGATTGTATAATTTGAATTAAGTCAAAATATCCACTATCATAATTATTGGGGCAAGCCTTGAAGTCAAAACAGATGTTAGGGTCAAATGAAAGTTTGGATATTTTGAGTTAAGATTGTGTATTTTTAATCCAAAATGAAGAGTTGGTGTAAAGTCTGAAGTCAAAGAGTCGTAAGCTAAGTCAAAAGTCTGAATGTAATTGGGTGCATGATCGGCGGAGCCCGACACCCAAAGAGTTGGTCATTGTAACACAAGCATTATTGAAGTTGTTGTTTGCAGCAAAGAGGAGCAAGAGAGTTGCCAGAGATGATTCTAAGACAGAGAACTGAAAGAGGTCAAGCGCAGGAAGAGAGCTTGTATTGCTGAATGGCAAGTAAGAAGGCTTGCTGAAAAGGGGATTCAAATGAAATCCATAAGTGAACAAATGAAGGAGGAGAAGATGATTGGTGATAGTCATTTCAAAAGATCTAATGAATACCACAATAGAATTAAGAAGAAGGAAAATTCCAAGGTAAAAGGAATATGTAAGCAGTTGACTGATAAAGATTATGAGTGGGAGAAGGTTGAGATAACCGTTCACCTTGAATTGTTGATGGAATTCTTGCAGAGAAATATGAAGGACCAGACACATGGTTGGACCATGAGGAAGAAAGTGAAGTAGCAGAGACTACACACAAAGAGGGAACAACAGGTAAACATATAGCTGACAGAAGAGCGGAGGAAGCTCAAGTAGATGATAAGTGTTCAAATGGGATGTGAAGAACTCAGAGAGGCTGAGTTGAAAATGGAAGTTTCCATTTCTGGCCCAGAATAGGGTGAAATTTTGGGTGACGAGATCAATGAGAAATATCTCATGGACTATTGGAATAGTTTAGAAGAATTGTTAACAAGAGAAGCAGATGAGGCTATGAAGCCTTTCATTTTTAAATCTCACAATTTATGTTTGTTTGCAGGACGTGCGAAAGATGGTGGATAGTCTGGTGAAACTGTCACAGAGATGAATGAAACTCTTGAGGTGAAGTGTGATGGAGAATGCCTTTCAGAGGAGGAAGGTACTGATTTGTTGCAGCAGGAAGAAATCATAAATGAATTTTTGTTGGGGGTAAGATAGCCAGTTGAAGCTGTTATAGAGCAGAAGCATAATGAAAAGACCGAAGTGATATTCCAAGAAGGTAAACAAATGAATTTGTTTAATAAAATTGCTGACAGAATTTTACAATGTGATGATACAAAAACTAGGACAACTCAGGAAGATTTCCAGAAGAAGAATGAAGTTGGGAATGAAGGTTGTGATAAAATGCTGGAAAGATTTCACACAGAAATAGCGTTCTTGGAACGATGGCTTAAGGAACATGAGGGAGAAGTGAAGCCTGCAGAACCTTATCACTAGTAAAAAATGATGAAATTAATGACCAGGTGACTAAAAAAGTTAGTCACGGCTATTATTTCAAGTGAATTACTACTAAATTTGAGCAATTTTAAGTAACCGAACTAAAAATGACTAACTTAAATGACTAATTTAGTCTAGGAATAAAATATACGACTAGATAATAATTGACTAAACTAAAAACGACTAACTTAAATGACTAATTTAGTCTAAGGATAAAATATATGACTAGATAATAAGTGACTAAACTAAAAGCGACTAACTTAAATGACTAATTTAGCCTAGGATTAAAATATATGACTAAATTAATAATGATTAATGTAAATCACTAATGTTATAGTCCAAGAATAAAAATATGACTAGTACAACAAGTATATGAATTAGTCATTTATGTCAATAATTTTTAATTGTGTCACGCCATAAATGGAAAATTGCATTTTTGATATTGAAGTGTTACATTTCACTTACACAAGATTCTCTGAATCCATCTGCAGTACTGTTAAAATTCTCTCAGTTGTGTCCAATACTCTTTCCATTAGGTTTTTTATAAGTACTGGATGACAGTTCTCCAAGAAACATTAATGCTGGATACCCTACCCCTCATTTACCTCAAAGCGATCAATATTATACCCATGATTCCCCTTGCCACCATGAGTTCCTGATCCGCCCCAACGACTGTCGATTAGCCGCCCGCACCCTGTCCTGCCCAGCTCGCCCAATCACTACACAATGCTCCCGTAACACCGAACGCGCTCACCAACACGACTTTAATCAAGGAGTGTCCACAACAAAAGTGGAATTAAGTCGAACTAATGCCTTAATTATTTCATTAAAAAAATATTGACCATAATCGCTCCATATTTTTAATCGATAAATACATATTAGTTATAAATACATATTTTTTTCTTTTTTCTTTTAAGTCATTGAGATAACAAATTAAAATCTAAGAAAAATGTTATAAAATCATTTTCACTATTTTCTCAACTAAAAATAAACCTCTTTGACTTTCACACTTAATGATATGCAATGCAAACCTCTTGCGATCATTGCAAGGAATGTCCATGAAAGAATCATAGAATTATAATACTCTTCCCCAAATTATTGAAATTGATTTAATTCTGCCTTTGCTCTAACAATAAAATACTTCACTATTTACATGAATATTGCAAGGGATATTGATATTAATACATATATTTTTTATAGACAATTGAGAAAGAGATTTTATAGGAAAGTTAAAGAAGTTATAATTCATATTATTATCTATGGTTTATTATTTTATTTATATAATTTTAATAATAATATTTATGAAAAATATTATATTATCAATGCTTTATGATTATTGGTTTAATAAATATATTTAATTTTTATATTTAAGAAAACAAATATTAATAATGGAAAGTAAAAAAAATATTTACTTTATAATAATAATAAAAAATTTGGTGGTATGTTTGGCATATATCATCATTTTTATAGAAAGAGTGTATTTTTTTATTTGAGACAAGTTAAGACAAATAATAAAAGAAAAAGAAAAATTCCTATTATGTAGAAGTTCGCTTTTGATAACTGATTCTCCAAAGAACAAAATGGGAAGCAAGTCGAATGGTTTATTTCAGACTCGTTGTTCGACTGGTTCAAGGAGACAGGAAATTCAAATGGTTTATTTCAGACTCGCTGTTCGACTGGTTCAAGAAGACGGGCTTCTGAAATAAGTCGATGTCGAACATTGGCATGCCCCTGGTTCAGGGACAAGGGCATCAGAAACTAAGTCGAAGTCGAACATTTGCATTGGCATGTGTTGATTTTATCAGAAATGTTGCTATGAAACCTGACTTTGAAACTCGTTGTTCAACTGGTTTAACTGGTTTAGGAAGACTAGGTTTTGAGGGCATGCTAAAGTTTGTCAAAGTCGAAGTTGGGGAAAGACAAGGTTTTGAGGGCATGCCACATTCGAAGTCCGTCAAAATTCGAAGTGCGGAGAGGTCATGGTTGATTTCACCAATATGACAGCCCAAGAATAGAGGAAAACTGGTTGTTAGTTCTAAAATTTAGATAAAAACTCGATGAAACTGGTCGTGCCGGTTATTTGGCGCCAAAGTTTTGCTTTTGGCAGGAGGACTTTGCTGTTGGCGAGAGGGTTATTTTAGGGCTGCGAATTTCTATATAATCAGAGGTTTTATCATGGATAAAAACACATTAGACAGAACTTGGAGGCTTTTTAAGAGGCGGGCTGCAGCAAATTCACAATTGAAGTTTGCATACCCAGAGTCACAGGTTAGTTGGATTTAATATTTTTCTATTTCCTAGCTTTGCATCTGCTCTGTTTGTTTTAAGATATTGTCGATTCATACTATTTTTTTTGGGTAAGGATCATTGTTTTCAAGGGGTCAACGGTGGTCCACTTCTGCCTTCAAAATTGATATTTTTCACTTATTTATAAGCTTCCAAACCAGTTTCTGTTGCCCTTATTCGCTCATTGTATATGTTGATTTCGATCTAAGAAATGTACTGTTTATGATCTGGGGTGAAAAGTTTAAATAAAAACATGTACAGTTCCTGAGGCTCGTATGGTTCAGTTCGATCTCAAATTCCGCTTATGATATATGTCATCTTCACCAAATTTGCATGGATTAGCACAGGGGTGTATCCTCACATATCAGAGATCGTTAATTTGGCATGGCTCATGATCAACACATGGCTTAGGACCTTTCTATGGCACCTGTGTTATGGTCATGACTGAAAATAATTTTTGATACCTCATTGAATTATCCTTCAGTGACGTGGAGATAAAGCTACATCAGATAAGAGGATTTGGGGGAATTTTACTTACATTTATTCCACTTAAACGAATACAACCCTAATTTATTAATCCATTCATTTGATATCTCATTATCCATGTATCGTAGTTTCATTTGACAGTTCATCGATGTATCGTAGTTTCGTTTGACAGTTCATGTAAACCGTAGAAAACTTATCTATGGAAGGCTACTGTAGGTTGGGACTACAACAGATTGAAGATCAACCATGGATTTTTTTAATTACTTTCTAAAATTTTATTAGGCCATCATTAGGCATCAAGTCAAGCTTCTTTTAAAGAAGCAACGGGAAACTGTGATGTTTACCATAAAAGGAGCTTGACTTAGTTTCGATTGAAATTTTTTTATCACACTGAGTTCCATTTCGTAGTTTCGTTTGATAGTTCATGTAAACTTTAGAAAACTTATCTATGGAAGGCTACTGTAGGTTGGGACTACAAGAGACTGAAGATCAACAATGGATTTTTTTAATTACTTCCTAAAAGTTTATTAGGCCATCATTAGGCATCAAGTCAAGCTTTTGTTAAAGAAGCAACGGGAAACTATGATGTTTACCATAAAAGGAGCTTGACTTAGTTAGTTTCAATTGAAAAAAATGTATCACACTGAGTTCCATTTCGTAGTTTCGTTTGACAGTTCATGTAAACCTTAGAAAACTTATCTATGGAAGGCTATTGTAGGTTGGGACTACAAGAGACTGAAGATCAACAATGGATTTTTTTTAATACTTCCTAAAAGTTTATTAGGCCATCATTAGGCATCAAGTCAAGATTCTGTTAAAGAAGCAATGGGAAACTGTGATTTTTACCATAAAAGGAGCTTGACTTACTTAGTTTCGATTGAAAAGAATGTATCACACTGAGTTCCATTTCATAGTTTCGTTTGACAGTTCATGTAAACCTTAGAAAACTTATCTATGGAAGGCTACTGTAGGTTGGGACTACAAGAGACTGAAGATCAACAATGGATTTTTTTAATTACTTCCTAAAATTTTATTAGGCCATCATTAGGCATCAAATCAAGATTCTGTTAAAGAAGCAATAGGAAACTGTGATGTTTACCATAAAAGGAGCTTGACTTACTTAGTTTCAATTGAAAACAATGTATCTCACTGAGTTCCATTTCGTAGTTTCGTTTGACAGTTCATGTAAACCTTAGAAAACTTATCTATGGAAGGCTACTGTAGGTTGGGACTACAAGGGACTGAAGATCAACAATGGATTTTTTTAATTACCTCCTAAAAGTTTATTAGGCCATCATTAGGCATCAAGTCAAGCTTCTGTTAAAGAAGCAGCGGGAAACTGTGATGTTTACCATAAAAGGAGCTTGACTGACTTAGTTTCAATTGAAAACAATGTATCACTCTGAGTTCCATTACGTAGTTTCGTTTGACAGTTCATGTAAACCTTAGAAAACTTATCTATGGAAGGCTACTGTAGGTTGGGACTACAAGAGACTGAGGATCAACAATGGATTTTTTTAATTACTTCCTAAAAGTTTATTATGCCATCATTAGGCATCAATTCAAGCTTCTATTAAAGAATCAACGAGAAACTGTGATGTTTACCGTAAAAGGAGCTTGAATTAGTTAGTTTCAATTGAAAACAATGTATCACACTGAGTTCCATTTCGTAGTTTCGTTTGACAGTTCATGTAAACCTTAGAAAACTTATCTATGGAAGGCTACTGTAGTTTGGGACTACAAGAGACTAAAGATCAACAATGGATTTTTTTAATCACTTCCTAAAAGTTTATTAGGCCATCATTAGGCATCAAATCAAGCTTATGTTAAACAAGCAATAGGAAACTGTGATTTTTACCATAAAAGGAGCTTGACTTACTTAGTTTCAATTGAAAACAATGTATCTCACTGAGTTCCATTTCATAGTTCGTTTGACAGTTCATGTAAACCTTAGAAAACTTATCTATGGAAGGCTACTGTAGGTTGGGACTACAAGAGACTGAAGATCAACAATGGATTTTTTTAATTACTTCCTAAAAGTTTATTAGGCCATCATTAGGCATCAAGTCAAGTTTCCTATGTTTTCTGATCCTAATCTTAGACCTGATCTCACATCTCCTTTAAAAAGGCTTCAACCCTACATTAAGAAGGTTGTACATAAACTCTTCAGAGGCTTCTTCTTCTCAATTCTGGATTTTCAAAACAAATTCAATATTGTGCTTTCAACCTTTAATATAGTGCTTCCATTTTACCAACCAAACCTACACAAGGGGATTCACTGTAATACAATTCAACAAGCTTCAATGGTGTTCTTGGTCTTGTATCCCATATAAAATAAGTGACAAAGATGCCCTTTATTCTGCCTCATAATGTCCACTTTCACACTAACTTACAGGAGTATGCCACAGATTCGAGATGAATAGATGATCACAATTTAGATTTTTGGAGTCTTCACACAGGTCTGAAAATACAGAGGTCTGCAATTTGGGTGCAGCAAAAACAGGTCTGAAGTCTTCATGAGATCAGTCCAAATGTCTCTTCACAACACGTCTGAGTTTATTTCTTGCTCATGTCCAAGTCTAATACAGTCACAGGTTCAAGGTGTAAGTCTAGCACCGAACCTTAGCACATATAGCCAGATAGCCTCAATTCACTGGTTCAAAGTTCAGTCTACAAGCTTGACCCTTCAAGCTTCAGATCCGAGCTGTGATACTTCCACAAATATGCTTACCAAAGGTGATTTTCCATAGAAATAAGCTACAAGACTACACAAGGACTAAATCTCCTGTTGCGGATTGTAATATCATAGGCCTGAGGAATGAGTTAAGGTCCGAGGGTATATATGCATGTGAGGGACTTCCAACCTTAAACCAAGTTGTCCACGAGTTTGTAATCTCTGCAATCCGAGCTGCTAACCAGATGACTATCCACAATTTACTGCCACAGGATTGTAATTCGAGCCCTCACAATTGTGTCTCCAAGGGGGGTCTGTACAACAGTACGAATTCTACAGGAAATCTACCTTGTAACAAATTCAAATCAGAATTTTCCTCCTCGGCCTCTTGTCTTGCTGTTCTGCATTCCTGAAATAATCTTCAATGAACAGATGAACATCACATCATTCCAGTAGTCACGGTAGGAATTTCATGAATCTGGGCTATAATGCAAATTCAGTATTTTCACCTAAAACATGACGTTTCTTAGATCTATTCCCGATGAACAGATGAACATCACGTCATTCCAGCAGTCACGTTAGGAATTTCATGAATCTGGGCTATAATGCAAATTCAGTAATTTCACCTAAAACATGATGTTTCTTAGATCTTTTCCTCGTGAAATTTCAGTCTTGGGGCCAATCAGAAATATTCAATTATAGCAGCAAATACTTAAATTCACTTCAACCCAAATCACCAGGCAACTCAAGAGAATAAATACCATATATGTGGACTTCACTGCCAACAATGTCTAACATGCAGGGCACACTTTGTCAAGCATATAAAAGATCTGAAATATTTTTATTACAACAGAAAATATGCTCCTTTATGTTCTATGCTGTGTATTAAATCACAGCAATTTCAGCAATATCATAGGTGAAATCAGCTTGAACAATAGTGCTGGAATCCCCTAAACAAGAAGATAATACAAGCTGAAAGTGATGAAAGTATTTGGACAGCTTAAACACTTCATTTATATATAAGAGATGAAGTACATCTACATACCAACATCTTATTACAAGCTGATACAAGTCAATCTCTTCAAACCATAACTAGAGAAAACATGGAAAACCCTACTCACCAACTCCTAGCTAGGAATCACTCTTAACCAAAGCTGCTTACTCCAGCAAATCTCCTCCTTGGCACCTACACTTGCATCCCACAAGCATACAAGGCATTTCCTGCCCGCACTTCCTCAACACATTGAGTAGCACTAGGATTTCCAATTGCACTTGGTGCCATTTTGATATATTCACCTTTGCATGGTATATAAATGAGCAAACTTTGCATATTTTGTTTCTATTGGCTTGGAATCATGGTTGCAAATCTTGAGAATAGTTTTTTTTATTAAAAAATAATTATTTAATGTATTTTTTTTTAAACTGGTTCATTGAGATCTGACCGCTACCGGTTAGACCAGTTCCGGTTCGAAACCCGGTTCATTAGGTCCACTGGTCCAGTCACCTGTTCCAATTTTAATAACTATGATGTAAACTTCAAAAATCAATTTCTCTTAGAGTATTTGGAGTTAGGAGATGAGTGAGGGCTTGTTGGAAAGAGGAAAGAGTCCTCTTTAAGATGGTGAAGGAGCCAATGCGAAAGGATGCCTCCAAGGTGACAACAAATATTTTTCTTGTGACTGTTCCTGAAATTAGATCATTTTTGTTATAATTTCAAGAGTGCCCTCCAAAAATTTTCCATGATTGTCCATGACATCTATGTTATCAAGTATAGTCATATCCATGTCATTAAGTCCTCAAGTTTTCTTCATGTCATGTCCCTAGACATTGTTCATGTCATCAAATGGTCCTCCATCAACCATGTCATCTTGACATCATACTGGGTCTAGGCATCTCAAGAATATTGACATCTTGGTCAATGCCACATTGACATCAATGACAACCTTGATTAACAGTTTCAAGATAGACAACAAGATAAACATAGTGAGAAATTTTAGGCCTATCACACTTTGTAATGTGTCTTATAATCAGGAATATGGCAGCCTGAACCATTTTTCTTGATCAACTGGAGTTTATTAAGAGAAATTTTATCCTAGGTAATATTATTACAACTTGTGAAGGTCTTGAATGAGTATCAAAGATCATTCACATAATTATAGATGAAGATAGGAATAACAAATATGACTCCAAAGGCATATTTTCTACTAGGGTGAAATTCTTCAAGCTTAGAAAAGTAATGTAAATCTCCAAATAATGTACCCTCTTGCATGCTAGGAATAAGGAGAGAATGTGGTGTAAATCCTTCATTAATGTGCCCTCCATGCAAGTGGCCAAAAACATAATGTATTCCCTTCAAGTGCCAAAAAGGTGATAATTTGTAACTCGTCATGTTGCCATGAATAGGTAAGTGACTCCCTCAATTGGAGTGCCCTCGTTTTCTAGGAATGAGCACTGGGAACATGTCAGAAATAGGCTTTAAAGGAGAGAGTTCACTACTGGTAACTGTGACTTCATCATTGCCAAGTGCCTCCCCTTTAGCTGAGTGATGCATCCTATTTGCTGCTAAGGAAACTCCCATTGGCGTGTTCTTCTCCTCACTGTTGATGTAATGAATGTTTAAAAATGTCCGCAAGGGTTGTGCCCTTAAGAATGCTAATATATTTACCAAAACATTTTGCTGTAATGCTGATAGATCTGTGTTCAAAACCAAAATTTTTTGCTGTCATGCTGATAGATCTGTGTTCAAAAGGTGTAAATACAACAAAAATATCTCCTCAAACAAGTGATGATCCAAAAGCTTTCTCTCAAATATGACCTTCTTTTGTTGTTTAACTATGTGTTTGTTGTGTATGGGTGTGTTCACACTGGTAAAAAATGTGTAGTCTTCTCTTCCTATATGTTGTTTCTAACAAGTTTGCACAATTGACATTTGTGCTCAAATAGGAGCTGAAACTTCTCTTTTAAAAATAAAGTTCTGAAAAGAGTTGAAAGTAAAGAGTTAACATATTAGTTTCATCTTTGAATGCAGAAAATTGAAGATGAGTCAAATCCCAATTTTGACAACAGATGAATACCATGCACATGATGAGAGAATAGCTGATGAGAAGAGCTTGCTTAAATATGCATGTCCATGTAATGATTTTCGTGGTGGGAAAATGAGAAAAAGAAGTGTGATTTTTCAACATATGCTAAAATATGGGCATAGCGGTATAAGCCCTTTCCCTCAAAATTTTTATCCAGATAGGATAGAATTGCATAGCATGAGAGATGTAGAGGCACTAGACATAGATGAAGAGGAAACAAACACAAATGAAAAGGTAGGAACCTTTGATGAAGGGATTGAAGTTGATAGAATGCTGAATGAGGGTTTCAAGGATGAATGACAGAAGTTGATGGAGGATGCTTTAAAACCTGTGTATGGTACTTGAAATTTAAGTCATTTAACAACAATCCTTTTAATTCTTAACTTGCAAGTGGTGCATGGTTGGACAAATGAGAGTGTTGATGAGTTATTGGCATTTTTACAATGATTGTTACCACCCGACTCCACACTGCCAACAAAACGAAGAGCATGTAAAGTGAAAATCACTAAGCTAGGCTTAGGGTATGAAAACATCCACACATGTGTGAATGGTTGTGTATTATTTCGCAAAAATCTTGCAAGTGAGACTGAATGTCCAAAATGTAAAGAAGGGAGGTATGGACCAGGGTTGAAATCAAATTTAGCTTCGAGAAGGGTTCTTCACCACTTTCCACTAATCCCACGGTTGCTTTGAATGTACAAATGTCGAGACATTGCCGAGCTAATGCAATGGCATGCCCAAAACAAGAGCACTGATGGAAAACAACGATTTGTGGCTGATTCTAAGATTTGGAAGGAATTTGACAATAAATCCCCTGATTTTGCCCAAGATCCTCGCAATATAAGACTGGGTTTAGCTCTAGATGGGGTGAACCCTTTCTCAAATCAAAGCACTAAATGGTCAACTTGGCCAGTGTTTTTAATAAATTATAACTTGCCTCCATGGTTAGCAACGAAGCCATTTTTCTTGATGTTGTCATTGATCATACCGGGGAAAAAAAGTTTGACTTCAGATACAATTGATGTTTATTTAGAACCATTATTTGATGAGCTAGTGGAATTGTGGAAAGGAATTGAAGCAATTCAAATTTTAGGGGATGGTAATTCAATTCAATTCACTTTAAGAGCTTCTTTATTTTTTACAATCCACGATCTTCCTGCATATGGCACTTTGACTGGTCTCAATGTTCATGGATACCATGGATGTCCAGCTTGCATCTTTAAGGGTTTTGTGAGGCACTCAATTAGTTTGCACAAGTGTATTTATTGTGGACATCGTGCTTACCTCAAAATGGAGCATCCATATCGTCGACAAAAGTCACGTTTCAATGGTAAGGAAGAGAATCGTGAAGCACCACTGGCAATAAAAAGTGATTACATTATTGAGAATGGAGAAAAAAGAATGCAATTTATTGAAAATGGTGGCATTCGTGGTAGTAAAAATGATCCACTTTACGATAGTGGTGTAAAAAGAGTGTGCATATTCTATAAATTGCCATAATTTAAGCATATAACCATTAGGCATACTGTTGAATTTATGCATACTGAGAAAAACATAGCTTTTGCTATTATAGAAACTCTTTTTGGTGCATATGATACAGTGTCATCACGCCTAGACCTTAAAGAACTAAAGATTCGTCGAAATCTTTGGGTTGAAAAATATGGTAATGGAAAATACAAAAAACCTATTGCTCCTTATGTGTGGACAAAGGATCAATGTGCACAATTCTTAAAGTTGATGTCCCAGACTCGATTTCCTACTGGATATGTAAGTGGTAATATTAGAAGCCAAACCGAAAATAATAGCTTAAGAAGCCTCTAGACCCATGACTATCATGTCATAATTGAGGATATTTTACCTATTGCAGTCATATCAAGTTTGGAAAAGGGACCAAGATTGGCAATTATAACGTTGGGCCTAATCTTAAAAAGAATGAGTTTGCATGTGCTAGATCCTTCAAACTTTGATAATTTGAGGGAAGAGGTTGTTGAAGTCCTCTGCTTATTGGAATGAGAATTTCCACCAACAATATTAAATATTTCTATGCATCTTCTTATACATCTAGAACATGAACTAGAGCATTGTGGCCCAATAAGAACAAGATGGATGTATCCTATAGAGCGATACATGAAAGTTTTGAAAAAGTTTGTTCGTAATAAGGCAAAACCAGAAGGTAGCATTTGTGAAGGATATTTAATGCAAGAGGCCATAGGGTTTTGCACATAATATATGAAGGATTTTAGCAATGTCAATCGACGTGTATGGGATGATGATGACGACCAGAGAGTTGCAGGTGAAGTATTAGAAGGAAATGGGCGTCGCTTCAAGCTATCAAATGAGGAAAGAATTGCCATACATGCCTATGTTCTTCAAAACACATCATCATTCGATAAGTGGCGTAGGTAAAATATTATTTACATCATACTTTATTTATTTAATTTCATTTAATAGCTAAATTATTATCACTCTTACTTTTCATATTCTATGAAAAAAATACGAAGAAGAGATTCAAAAATGGATGCATCCATCTCGAAAGCGTACACTTCAAGATTTGAACCTTGGAGATCGTTCTTTTCCAAAATTTGATGATTGGATTGTCGATGCAATTAATGATGCACGACAAGAAGGTCAAGATATGACGAAGGAGGAAATTCAGCTTTCACAACCTCCAAGTATATGGGCTTCTTCTTTCAGTGGGATGTGGGCCTATGGTACTCATTTAAGAGTGGAAGAAAGGGATACAGGAAAGGCGAATTGTGATTGTATTGTTAGTGTTGAATTTCATCACAACACTGAAAAGAACTTGTATGTTGGATTCATACAAGAAATTATTCAAGTTGATTATGGTGAAACTAGTCCTATATTATTAAAATGTAAATGGATCAAGCCATCTGCAATACAACATGATGAGTATGGATTTGTATGTGCAAATACACGCCAAATTTTACTGAAGACCAATGAGCCATATGTTTCCCCTATTCAAATTAACCAGGCATTTTTAATTGGTGATGTGACAAGCTCAGGATGGTCGTATGTCATTCAAATAGAGCCCTGCTCAAAAAGGAAATTCATGGAATATGTTGATATAATGGTTGATGGGCAATGTAATAGTTTACAAGAAACATTGGAGGAAGAATCTGAAGATGGCGATAGAGTATTTGAAGATGAAGCATTGATTCCCAGTGAAGAGACTGAGTTAGAAAACATAATTCATGGCCAGGACAATATAATGTACGAGGACAACGAAGGAACTCAAGCAGATGTATACACAAGTGATCAGGATTGTGATCTTGATGACCACGCAAATGATCATGATGATGATTTATCACCTTGACTTTATGGCATAAATTTTCACTATGCAAATGGATTTTATTGTTTTGGCCATGGGATTAGCCAGATGGTTGTATTAAACTCTGTGTGAAATTTATCATTCATTTTTCACGTTGTGTGAATTTTGTTTCATTCCGGTGACTCTATTGTAGCATGAAGTGATTCAATTTATCTTAAAGAGGATTACTAGATCCATAAATGAAATTGTCTACATGAAGTTATGCTAACTTTAATATTTATTTTGTAACTTCTATAGTTGTTTTTTTTCCTCAGGAAAATCTAGATTCTTCTAATGTTATTTTAGTTGTTAAATTGGGGGATGCGTATCTTTTTATTGCGGGATATTTGATTTTCAGCTTGCAAACCTCGAAGCTAAATGTAAGTCTATGGAGTCTGTTTACTAAGGGCTCAAAGTCTTAATATGGTTCCGGAGCTCTTCACCAAAGTTGTACGGTACTGACGCCAGTACACATATAATAGATTCAATAATGTTACAATGGCTGGGACAACCAATCTGCATTCCCAATTGCAATATGCTATGTTTTTATTATGTGATAAATTTATGCAAATATTACAATTTTTTTGCAATTAAAAAAATAGAATCCATAATTCTAGATATGGTGCTAATACTTATTAAAGTGTTCCTTCTATCAATTTAAGGATAATTCATTCTCATTGATCATAATGCATGATCGTATAATAGATATATTTTATAATTGTTATTTATCCATGCACTAATATTTTTTCTTTAAATGTGAAATGTAGGACATAAATACTATGAAGAAGGGGTTGAAACGTAAAAATGATCTTAGCAGTGATGAAAATATGATAGAATATGAGCGTGTTCGTAAAGAACGCATCACAAAAAATGAAGAATATTTCTCATCTCTTGGTTTGGTGAATAAGTAAGTAGTTACTCTTCGTCACTTTTTATTTCTATGCATATTTAATGAAAGTTGTATATAATATATTTGATGATGTAGGCCATTATTTGATAAGTTTTTTTTTTTTTTTTTATATAGGGGAAACTTGGATCCCATAGACAATGAGAATAAACAAAAAGGAAGAAAAGACATATCCCTGCCAACTCGTAGAAGAAAATGCTATGGTAATTCAATGCATGGAGAAGAAGCTGACAATTCTAATGATCAATTTCCTGATATATCAGATGATCATGTCCAAGGTGTTCGCGAAAAATTGGCACATTCTGATGAAGCAGAGTTGCAAGAAATTTATTTATAGTTAAAGAAAATATTTGAAGGCACATCTGAGGAGATTTGTGTGCAACCTAGTGCCACACCTATTGTGGACAAGGAGCAACCAATTCAGTCTTTTGCCACAGAAAGCACACCAATTACATCTTCTCCAAGTAAGGTGCTAGGAACTACCACACCTTCTTTAGCCACAAGTATGAGTGATTTACCATCACCTAGTCTTGGTTTTGAAGATGTATCGGCTTTAGTGAAAAGACAAAGAATTAGTCAAAGCCTTTATAGGTCCACATAAAGGGAAGCCAAAGAACGAAAATTAGAAGGGAAGAAGGCTTACTTGATTGAGGTAAAAGATGGTGAGCCTACTGGACCAAATGCGTCAAGGTGGGCCACAGAGTTGGGCACAAGAATAAGGTCTCATTTGGATGTTACCAAATCCAACTTTGCAAATCAAGATCCAAGAAATGTTGATCAAGTGATCCAACAAATGGAAAATGTGTTTGAGACTATTGGTGGAAGGATTTCTAGTAAATATTATAAGCGCAGAATGAGAATTTTGATGAATAACTTCAGGCATAAATGCAGAAAATTAATCTTGGATGGAAAAGATAGGGAGAGTAGCTTGACTCCCAAACAATGGGAAGATTTGAAGGAAATTATGCGTGCTGAAGAGTATTTGTCAAAGAGTATAAGAGCGAAGAAAGCAAGAGAGCAGGTGAAGGCTCGATATTTTTGGGTCGGGGTGGGTTGCGAGCCAAACAACAAATATTTGTAAGTATACAATTTTTTTGTTGAATATTGTACATTGTGTTATGTGTTTTGAGTTTTCTTAATATCCAACTAGTTGTGCGTTGAAAATTATTTGTAGGTTGAAGAAGCTAAAAGAGAACTAGTGGTGAGTGAAATGGCTCATTATATGGCAGACTTGGAAAATTCCAAACATAATTATATGTCAGAAAATCCAGTAGAAATTTCTTTTCCATCTATTGACGTCGAGAGTAGACAAATAGGAGCTTTATCTACTGTTGAAAACCATAGTAAAGATTATAATCATGCAATGCAATGTATAACTGGTTTGGCAAAGACAATGTCAACCATAGCCTCCTCCATTAAACCTCTTGTTGCTGCATGGAAAAAGAAGGAATTTAACATTGATTTAGAAGAGGTAAGCAAATTATAATTCCCCTGCAACCAGTGCTTCACTTGAATTTGTAATATGTTAATGTTTTGGTTCCATTTCCCTTCACTCATGAAGCATTCTTTTATTGGCAATTCTTGTCAATCACAGGAAGAAAATGTAAATTTGGGTGGTGCAAGAATGCTAAATGACTCAAAAAAGGGCCATGAACATGTGAAGGTATGTTTTTGTATATATCTACAAGATCTATATGCTTCTATTTTAGTGTTATTAATATTTTTATGTTTTAATATTATATTTACTGTTTTCTGCTATGTTAAAACTTATTTTTTTTTAATGTAATATTTGATTTGTGCCTAATGAAATCACGTATAGGATGTTAAAGGAAAAATGGTTACCTCGAGAGTTCTAAAATATGACAAAATTGATGCACCTGAACATTCCCAATCGGTGCTAAATCCTGCTGGTATTTCAGATATTAACTCAGTGAGTGCATATTATTCAGTTAATTAAATAGCTATGTATGTTTTTGCAATTTAATTGTAATTATTATTTTCCTAATATCTATGTATACTTTTTCGTTTTTGACAGTGCTTATTAACTCCGGTAGGGGATGACCTACTCCAAGTAGGTGACAAAGTGAATATATTAGATCCATATGACAGTGCTATTGCTAGCATTGGACGAATTCAGTCAATTTCTATCATACATGGAGTGCCACTTGGTCCAGAAGACGCAAATGTAAATGTCATTAATGTCACAAGTAACATCCCCCTTTCGTATGAAGATAAAATAGATGGATGTGTTCGTTTGAAGGAGAAGGAAAATAGTTTCATTCGGTGGCCGAAGAAGTATTTGGAAAAGTCATCGATCTAGATGGTCGTCTTGTTGTTGTTCATATATAACTTCTCAAATCCAACCACTCTTCTTTGATAACTCAGATACAGAACAATTTTTTTTTTCTTAATATTTGGACTAAGTTTTGAAACTCCTCATTTGGATTTTATTGCAAATAAAATGTCGACTAAATGATCACACGTATTGTATGGAAGGACTTGGTCACCCTGGATGTCAATTATAAATTTTCCATAGCTTGTTGATTGTATTGGTTTACAAGTTGATAGTTTGGATGATACAATGGAAAACATGGGAATATATGGCTTGTTGTCACTAATGAAGGCTTATGGGTAAGTGATTTGTATGTAAATATGCTATGAGGTATTTTTGAATGTATGTTTGCATTTATGAGCTATTTGTTTAAATATGCTTTTCATTGTTTAGACAAATAATTATGGCTTTGGAAATGTTGTTGCTTCCTATGGCAAAATATGGAACAAAATCTCTTGATTCCATGGGGAATGATACACCTTTAGCTACGATGTCAAATAGACTAAAAATAATATTTGAGTACTTAAAGCAGATGTTTGCTCAATTGACAGACCCTCCTATTAATCCAATTCGTAAAGCAATTGTCACCTTAATGGAATGCATGATTGGTCCAGAAGGGGATCTTACAAAAACTAGTGAGAAGCAGTGCCATAGAATTTATCTTAAAGCTCCTCTTCTTTCCATTGAGGAAACATAAAAAAAATTAATCACTGAGGTTGGTATAGCAAAGTGCTTGGTATCACATTTCCAAAAGAATGTGGCTCTACAGAATTGGAAGAGACCTTCGATAGGATATGCTTGGAGGATTGTCTTGTAATTTGTGAAGGTTACAAATTACTTGTACTATTAGAAAGAGGTGGGTAATATAAATGCCTTTACTTCCCTAACTTGTCTATTATGGTTATTCTAATAGCCAAAGCAGACTTTGATCATTGTTAATTCAAGGAGTCTACAGAGGAGAGTTGGGGTGTGAACTATTGAGCCTTGAATGACTTATTCCAGATATCAAAACAAAGAAAGGATACCTTTATATATGAGGTTGTTGTTCAAATGATTGAAATATACAATGAACAAGTCCGGGATATTGATTCTATTTCACATTGACCCCCCAGGCACAACAGCTGCACTTGAAAGATGTGCAGATTAAATCTCAAATGGAGGGCCTCTTTGTTGAGAATATCAAGAAGCTTTTGATGACGTCTATGAGCAAGAGGGTATTTCTGGAGAAGATTGCCCACTTAGATACTGATATGGGTCTCCCAATGGATTTCAGAACTAATTTATGCAACAAGTATCCTGAATTTTTTGAGGTTGTTGATACAGATTATGGGCTTGCATTGGAGTTAACTTCATGGGATCCTACTCTTGCAGTCTATTTTGCAAAAAAAGGCCTTGGAAGAAGCTAATAATCTGGACAGTGATCTTATACTTTACAGGCCTCGGAAGTTCAAGAAGTTAAATCTCATTCAGTTCTAAGTGCTGTACCCACCATTAATTAAGCAAGTGGTTGTTAAGGCATGTGAGCCTATGGAAGGTAAATAGTAAAGATGGTAATTAAGTGGGACTAAAATTATTGAGTGTGCATCTAAAGTTCCTATGGAGTTGCACATAAGGCATTCCCACCAAAGGTGTGATCTTGAAACATTGGCCTGACGAAGTAGAAAAGAGTTGCTGAGTCTTATGGTGGAGAAGAGAAGACTGGTTGATACTCTGACCCATTTCAGGCATGCCTTCAAGTTTTCTAACAAGGTAAAACTCAGGAAATTTTTAGCTCTGGATTCCTCAAAAGTTATAAATTGTTAACCCACTAGTTGAGTAATAATGTAAAATTAAAGTGTTACCCAGTTCAGTAACAATGCAAACTATTGACTATTAATTATTGGACTGTCTTACTATGATTTGAGCCCTTTTGACATAGGTCCTTTTAGAATGTTGAATTCGCCTCAAATAGGTCCTTGTAGAATGTTGATATGAGTCTATATGTATCCTACACCTAAAATAGGCCAAAATTACAATGGCCATAAGGCTGAATTTCAGGCCTGAAATAGGCCAAAATTGTGGATGCTACATTGGCCTAAATTTAGAGATTAATGTGCTTACTACAGGTCTATAGGTTAGAAAAAATATAGGTCCAAAAATTCCATCCAGGGGTCTAAAAATATGTCTCATTTATTTTCTCTCCTACACTATTCTTTAGCTTCTCTTTACCAAGATAATATGATATTAATTGATGCTTATTCGATTTGAACATTGGTTCTTATATATTTGTCTTCCACAATGGAGGTAAATGATTATTGGAGAGGCATGTCATGCCTACATATGTAAGTTAGTAGTCTTTCATGTTTGATCTTAAAAAAATAATTTTTATTCAATGAAAATGAATTAGGATGTGTATGAGCACTCATTTAAAATATTATAAATTCCTCTCCAAGCTGGTGTCAAACCCATGAAGCAAGTAAACCAAAGATTCATTTTATTATTATTGACTTCATCTTTACATAATTACATAATTACATAGTCATTATAATGAAGACCTACCTAGTTACATAGTTAGATCTGATTTGTTATACCTTCAAACTAGTTCTTTCTTTTAGTTGGTTCTTGCACTGTCAACTTCATAGGAAAGAATTCAGATTCTTTCAAACCCAATGTAAGCAGCTATTCCGAGATCCTCGAATGTACTATTTCACTGTGTATACATATTACTGTTTTGACCTTATTTTGTGCTTCGATTGTAAGTACTTCACTGTACATGTCTCTGACTTTTGTTGACCATTTCTGTGAGACCCTATGTGATACCATCAAACTGAAATGGCATACTTCTCATCAAGTTGTGATGGCACCGAACCAGTGAGACCTTTCTCACTGTGGTAGCACGAAACAGTGATAGATTTTTTACTGTGGTAGTTCCAAATTGTAGTGTCATACTTATCATGTGTTTGATTATACCGAGACTGTAGTTGACCTGTGATTATAACACTGAAGATCTTCACTGTAATACGGATTATACTGATATCTTTTTGTCACACCGAGCCTTAACTGTAAATACACCTTTATAACTCATTCTCCTCACTGTTGTGGTATCGAAATAATCTTATAAGAGTAGTATTGAATTGAGGCAGAGGTAATTTCAACACTGTGATGTCATTGAGATTGAGATGTTACCGAGATCCTTCTTTTCATAGTGACAGAGACTGACCTTTCTTGTGAACTTGCACCTAGCTTAATTATTGGACTGTCTTACTATGATTTGAGCCAGATGGTTGTATTAAATGAAAACCAATTTTTAGGGAATATTTATAGCTTACCAGAGAAAATCTTGATCAAGACTATTCTTCATCAGCAGAGTCGCCAGATGTCGGTTGGGTGAACGAGGGAGTAATGGATTCAGGGTTGTAGGTTTTTCTTCATTTGCAGGTATTGATCCTTTGATGAATTCGTAATTTTTTTTTTGATTTTTTTTCATATTTGTATAAGTTGGGGACTTCAGTGGTTTTTTCTCGGAGCCATGAGAATAGTGTTGCATGGCCCAGTTTTCCATGGGGAAAGGAATTATTAAACCTGGGGACCATACAGATGAAGATGGGTAGACCTAATCATAAATTTTTACAAGTTGATGTCTGCTGAGCTGCAGTGCAAAGTGACAGTGAGTTTTTCACTAGTTAAATTCTGACTTGTGAAACAGTGTGGAGAAAATGCCTCCTTCCCCAGCTCTAAGGTGTTCACCTGCAAGGGACCGCCAAGTGGAACGGCACAAAAGGGGACGAAGTCTGCAGATCACCCCACATGCTAAGGATAGGGATATGACGCTGACCTTGCTCTGTTCCAGGATATGCAGACAAAGGAAAAAGATAGTTTATTGCAGCATTCGGGTGATGATTTCACAGCAGAGCCACCTTCAAATCTTCTTACATCAATAAGTGATTTCCGCATATCACAGACAAGAGGTTCATCACTTGCAGTAGGGTGTGGGTTGTCTCTTGCATCAAGGCCTCGAAGTGAGGCTGGAAATAGATCAAGGAAACAGTCTGTTTCCCCAAAAGTTTCTAGAAGTGTGAGCTCTTCGAAGAGCCATGATCGTGATCATTTTAGCTCCCAAAGTAAGGGATCTGCAGTTTCATCTTGTGAGGATGAGATGGATTCCATTCAATCTGCATTTTCAGGAAAAAAAAGAACAAGCACTGTGAGCATGGTAAATCGGCAAGGAACAAGGAAACATGAAACATCTCTAAATAGCAGAATTCAGTCATTCTCCAAAAAACCCACAAGATCAACATCAACAATTAATATTTCCCCAAGCTCTGTGCCAAAGAGATCCTTTGACTCTGCATTGCGCCAAATGGTATGCCTCCTATCTTGGAGTATTGGTTTTTTAAGCTTGCAGTGATGTTGTTAGCTCTAATTGCATGGGTTTCCATTTTTCGCTGTTTGACATAGCAATATTTTGTTATCTCCTTTCATGTATTTGCATTCTACTTGATTCCTGTAAAGTGAAAGCTTGAGGGTGTTATTCCTAACTGATAAGATTGGGATATCATTGACATCAATCCTCGCATGGAAGCAAGGCATTGCCTGATTTAAGGTTGTTTTGAGTTTGCTTTTCCCATTTGTTGATCTTGTTTTGAGGCTTCAAGTTCAAACATATGCACTAAAATGCAGTTGACATCAAAACTGTGAGCCATCTCCAAATGTTCTAAATACCAAAAAGGGACTGTTAGCTAAGCTAAAATTGTTGAATATGAGTTGTGCGCGAAACAGTAAAAAAGTCATGATTTTATACCATATCTATGGTATTATGGCATCTACATACTCTATTTGACAAACATATGACCAACCAAAGACTCGTTGAGATACACATTAAAATAACATAAATGTTGAAAACATCCAATGCTCCTGAGTCCCAACTCAACTGATATCTGACATACATGTAATCTTGAAAAATTATGTTCTGAGAAAATAGTGGCGGGCTTTGCTTAGAAGTCAGATAGTTAATATAATACTAGTCTAAGTTATAGGATATCAATTTATGCACATCTGCTTGTCATTTGGTGTAAATTTTACAACATTCTATAAGAATGGAAAATCTGGATTCAAACACTTACTGAAGTAAAGCAGGAAAAACCTTCTGGAAACCTTTTTCTAGCTTGGAAATGTTTTGAATTACAAATATGTAACAAAGGAAAGGATTGTTTACCTTTTAGTTCCAACAAGAACTATTGGAACACCAGGTGCAAAATGCCTCAGCTTAGGAAGCCACTGCACAGTCATTGTGGAAGTTATGTTAGACAACCATTTTAGTAAAAAAGACATCCTCACATCAAAATTTCAAGATATTATATTTGTTTGGGTGGAAAAAATGTGTCTTCTCACAAGTTATTTCAAATAGAACCCAAAATAAGATTGCATAAAGCACAATCCACATAAAACAAACCTTTTTGGTAATATTCTCATAGCTTTCCTTGCTAATAAGAGAAAATGCCAGAATAAAAACATCTTCTCCCCTGTAGCTCAGAGCTCTTAATCTATTGTAGTCTTCTTGACCTGTTCCACCAAATTTTCAGAGAGGGCCTAAAATCTAAACTCCTAGAATGGTTACTCTTTGAAATAACTAGCAATGCACATAAAATGACTGTTTAAGAACTTTAAACCCAAGAAAACACATCTAGGAAAATAAATGCATCCTATAGTTTAACATGAAATATAGAATGTCTTTAAACAGAGACTACCAAAGAACAAGAAAATCTTGGATAAGAACTTCGATTCCACCATTAGTACCTGTTGTATCCCACAGACTAAGGTTCACTGTGTTGCCATACACCACAACATTTGCACTGAAGTTATTAAAAAAGTTGGTACATAGTCCTGAGATCCACCATAAAAACATATAATTAATATTGCAGCCTCAACCAGACATTAATAAAGTAAATTAAGACCAATTCCAAATAACACCAAAAGTTGAAATATGCACAAATCTTGTCACTTGTCAGCTAATTTCTGCCATTATGTTCATTAAAATACTGCCCAGAAACTCCTTTAAAACCCTTTCACCAACAAAAAAATATTAAAAGTACTTGTCTTTCTCTATTTTCAAAACATAGTGAAAAGGCTAGAAAATCTCTGGATCGAAATCCAGCAAAATTTTCCCTAACTTGGAAGCACTAATGCTTAAATCAAGAGATCTATTAAGTAATCTCTGCCACAATAAATTCAGACACTGGCCGATAATGTCTTTAAAATCCTTTATGTTGACAAAAAACCATTAATTTATCTTGTTTTTCCCAAACATGTCGATTGTATCGAGTCTGCCCGGCCACGCACGTTCCGAACGTGTGTTTTCCTTATAAAATGTGCCTCCCTCACAACAAAGCATCCAAAAGGCTAATTTGCTCCATGTTATCAACTCCATCTCTATACACCATTGGTATCCATTTAAATTTTTTTAATATCGTTTCCCTTTACAATCTCCATTGAAGGAAACATCCCTTACAAGATGGTGACATTAAATTGCAAGGGGCTATGCTGTCGATTAGAAGCGCTGTTGACAGGCCTTATTCAAACAGCTGGCCACCTCTGTTTGCCGAACATACAAAATACTGAGACTGAACCAAATCCCATCTACTTGAAGTCCCTGAGCATCCTCAATAGAGGCGTTCAATTGGTGAAAATGTGCGAGAAAACTAGCCCTCTTAATACTCTCCAGAAACTGAGATATACTTCTGAAATCCACCAGCTAGAAAAGGACATCCGTGACTTCGTTCTGTACGAGATGCCTGACCAATTATCTCTTGAGTTGAAGAATATCATATTGGAGTTCAAGTGTCTTCGCCATTTGTACGAGTTAGAGGCAGTGGATGAGAGAAACCTGAATGAAACAATCATTCCCAGGCTCACCAATGATCCCGATGAGAATGCCATGATGTTACAACAAATGGGTTCACATGCTATGTTTGATGGAGCTTTTGACGAAGCTTCTTCTACTTCTAATTGTAGTGGCTCAGTGAAGTCTGATTTTGTAGTGGGCCTGGAAAATAATATCTGGAATTTGAAGAGGATTCTGTTCCAGAAAGAGGTGTCGCTTGTGGCGGTGTAAGGTATGGGGGGCGTTGGAAAAACAACTATGGCATTGTCCCTCTGCAATGATCAAGAAGTTAAAGGTAATTGGGGATTTTATTTATTCAAACCATTTTCATCCCCTGAAAGGCTATATTTTTTCACTTAATTTATATTTATGTTCAATTTATGGAATTTCAATCCTAACAAATTGATTTTTATGTATGGCAGGTGTTTTTCAAAACAATGTGATTTTCATTACGGTTTCTCAATCCCCAAACCTGAGGGAAATTTTAGAGACCATGTGGGAGAAGATTGTTCGGCGGAAGAAACCTGATTTTCAGAATATCGAAAATGCACATAGACAGCTGCAGCAGTAGCTGCTCAGGCGAGCCAAGCGAACTCTTGTGGTGTTGGATGATGTCTGGTCTATGGAAATTTTGGAAAAATTGTCATTTACAGGTGAAGGTTATAAGACCCTTGTGACAACCCGAGATCGTTCTATCATCCGCACAACAACCTCTACCAGGCTTTATGAATTTCCATTGCTAGATGATGCCGATGCTCTGCCCCTTTTCTGCTTTTGGGCTTTTGGACAGAAATCTATTCCAAGTAATGCGGACAACCAGCTAGTCAAGCAGGTAATGCAATTTATATGCAATATATTATTTTACCAAGTACTAAGTTTGGTTCAATTTAATGATTGTGACATAGTGTTCTCCTAAATGTCCCTAATTACAAGCAATTACTACAGTGGCATATCATATCAGGATATCATTATAGTTTTACATAATTCCATATTAATACTTACTATGCTCTTAACAATGGTATCGGTAATCCATTAAAATAGATTCTAGCCATACGTATATTCATCTTCATAAACAATCAAACAAAAACCTGTGAGTAAACTTTATACTTATCAGGCAACTATTCATGCTTTCAACAACTTTTTGTTTTTGGTATTTGATTGGTTTCCACCTACATAATTTTCACTAGTGTTGCTAATGTATGAATCACAGGTGCAAGCAGAATGTAAAGGTCTGCCACTTGCTCTGAAGGTGATCGGAAGCTCTTTGTATGGTCAGCCTCATCTGGCCTGGGAGGGTGCCAAGAACAAACTCTTAAAAGGGGAATCAATATCAGATTATCACAAAGAAGGGCTTAGATGCTTGGAGACCAGTATTGATGCCCTGGATGAGGAAGCACAGGAGTGCTTCTTAGACTTGGGGTCATTTCCAGAGGATAGAAAGATATCAGTGGATGCATTATTGGATATTTGGATTTATGTGCGAAAGATGGAGTGGCATGATGCTTTTGTCATCTTGTTAGAGCTTGCAATCAGAAATCTGTTGAATTTAACAAGCAATCTCAGGTAAGCGCCTTCATTTCTAACTGTTGTGTGCTCAATATCATTTGATCATAGCTTCCTCTGTCTTATATATTGTGTTGTCTTGGTAATTGGATGTAGTAGGAGCCAAGCAATCAATTATGGCAGTGCCTCTGAGCTGTACTTTTCTCAACATGATGTAATGCGAGACTTGGCCCTATATTTGACATCCCGAGGTAGCATAGTTGGTAGGAAGAGGTTGCTTATGCCTAAATAGGAGGACAGTAAGAACTTTAATAAATTTTCCTATTTCGATAGACCATATAACTTTAATGATATCTAGGTGTTGATCATTGATTCAAAAGTTCTTAGAAAATATATGCAATAACCTATAATGTTCTAATCTAGCTTTGCTTCTATGGTTCACCTATGTAGGTGCAATGGAAGACGATCAGTGGTGTGAGATGAATTTTGGTGAGGCAGAGGATTTGGTATTACTATTTTCTGCAACCAAATACTTTCTTCCATAATTTTTGAGTTACATGAAGAAACTGAAAGTCCTCATAGTGTTTAATTATGGGTACAAGAAAGCCACAGTGAACGGTCTACAGCCCTATCTTCACTTACCCAGCTTAAGACTATTCACTTGGAGAAGTTGGATGTGCCTCCACTTCAAGAGCACAGTAAAGTATTGCAAAACTTGGAGAAGATATCTTTGACATTATGTGAAGGGCTTGGAAATATGTCTAGGTTCAACAGCTCCCAGTCAAGCCTAAAGCTTCCCATAATGCGAGATTTTATCTTGGACCACTGCTGTGATTTAGAGGAGTTACCCCCTGGTATCTGTGACATGTATTCTGTTGAGAAGTGGTCTATCACTAGCTGCCACCTTCTTAGTGGTCTATCACTTAGCATAGTTCTTACTGAAAATTTTCCTTTGGATTCAGTAAGAACTTCAGTGACTGAACACTCTCCTGATCCTAGGTGTACAGATCCTGAGTCCTGAAAACTATGTCTAGGCTCATATTTAAACTCAAGGGAATTGAGATGGGTATTTAGAGATTGATTCTGCACAGCTTCATGCTCCCTAGGCTCTTGAGGGAATTTGGTTACGTCAAAGTTTGTCCCTGCAACCTCACATTCCATAAGCTCTTCAGGAACTCTGATTACTTTACAGTTTATCTGCACAGCTTCATGTTCCATAGGCTCTTCAGGAACTGTGGTTACTTTACAGCTTGTTTCCTCAGCAGAAGCTGGACCAATCTTGGTCAGTTTAAAGATATTATCTCTCTGGGCTGTCAAACAATTTCCTTTGTCTTCCTGTTCCTCAGATTTCTGTTCCGCCATTCTCTGTGGATAACTGTGATCTCTGTTATCCTCTGTAATGTGAACAACAGTAATAAGGTGATAAATTTTCCCTAACTTTATTACTGTTTTCACTTCCGGCGTTTAATTTTCACCTCTCGGTGCAAATGCTAGTTCTATTATTATTTATTGTTCGAGATCAATTAATATTTTGTATTAAAATTTTTAAATATCTCTTAAAATTGCTGGAATGCTAATTTCTGTTTTTGCACTTTCTAAAAGCTCCATAATTATGGATGACTGTTGTTTTTGGCTTAATGCAAGTTAGTTTGAAAAATCTCTTAGATTATAATCCAATGATTGGCTGAAGTTCTAAAATTATGATAGGTCAATCTCAGCTGTTTTAACGAGTCATTGAAAGTCATTGGTTATCTTGTTAGATTTCTATTTCCTATATGAAGCCAGCGACTATGAGGATGGCCATATGGTGGGTATTTCTGATCAAGGGTTTGACCTATTCATTTTTGTAAAAATATTTGCATGTCAAAACTATTGTCTTCAACATGTATACTTGAGGCTGGATCCAACTTTTCCCTGCTTGACTTATCTTCTAATAGTGTCATACTTTCTCTCCATGGTGGATAAAATAAAAATCAGCATCAACTGTTTGGTTTTCCTTGCTTGCAATATTGATTCAATACAGAAGTAGGATGTCTAAAGTGGAAGAGGAAGATATGAAGCTACATCATACAAGGTGTTTGCATGTGTTGATATTATAAGAAAGGTCTTGTGCCAACTTGCACTTCTAGTACATTCACATGGAGAAGAAGTTTCAAAGATAATTTAGTTCCAAATTTATTAGACTTAGGCTATAAGTTAGAATGTTAAGTTCTGTGAAGCATTGACAATTAAGCTAAAAGCATAAGATTAAAACCAAAGCTAAAACACTGGACTATTGCCTTGTTGTGTAATATTCCACGTTAACGAGTTCTACAGAATTCCTGAAAGTTGATGAAAAAGGCCAGAATGATGACACTGAAATTTAAAAGAAGTGTAAAATAACTTGTAATCATGATTTTTTTGTTACCCAGCCAGTCAGACTTTTCTGATTTAACCATAGGAAATTCATTCTATTGTGGAACTGCACTTTGTGATCAGATGGACCAACCAGACATATGCCACTGCTGTTTAAGCAAGTTTTATTATTTTACGTCTGTTGTCCAAGTCTAACACATTAGCTTAGATGATGAAGGTTTTAACAAACCCCAGGACTGCATTTTCCCATACAAAACGATAGTTAAAAGTATATTCTGGTTTTCTTATGTAATATTTAACTCCTGTATGAGACTGAAGTGATAATTTTGTTGCTTGAAATGTTTTATGTGTAAAGATATTTTCCCAGTTTGTTAACTGTAAGCAGGTGCACATTATTTTTCTTTAATATTACTTTGGTTTTGTAGGTGAACATATTTAAGGATGCTGCAGTTCTAATGATCCAGTATATTGACCAAATACGTGGTGAAGGATTTGAAATTAAGTATCTAAATATTGGAGGAGGTTTAGGCATTGATTACTATCACAAGGGTGAAGCGCTTCCTACCCCTAAGGATCTTATAAATTCTGTAAGTCCTTAAAGCTTTTAAGCATTGGCTTAAACTAAGTTACTTTTTATTCAAAATTACACTCTTTTGCTTCCCAAGTTACTGTGCTGGCCTTGTTACAGCTATTTTGAGAATATATATAGACACTTTAAAGATGTATATTTGCACAATTGGCTGTTTCTTCAGGTAAGAGAGCTGGTATTATCTGGAAATCTTACACTCATTGTTGAGCCTGGGAGATCTCTTGTTGCAAACTCTGGTGTTCTTGTGAGTCGAGTTGTTGGAGTCAAGACAAATGGTAACAAGAACTTCATTGTAATTGATGGCAGCATGGCAGAGCTTATTAGGCCTAGCCTTTATGGAGCTTACCAGGTTAGTACATAAATTTGACTTGGGGCAAACCCAACTTTTTTTGATGATGCATGATTGAAGGGATGATCATTTCCAAATGAATATAGAAGGGATAATTTGTCCTACTTTTGTAGTCTCCTTGTTGACAGGAAATATTACTGGTATTGAGATTCCCAAATACTAAATAGACCATTCTTTCTCATGACAGGCACACAGTCTGAAAGTTGTGATATGAATCATAAAATGATTTTGAGATTTTGAGATGTTTCTAACTGATATTCTTCTTGATACACAGCACATTGAGCTAATTTCTCCACCTACCCCAAAGGCAAAAATTCAAAATTTTGATGTTGTTGGCCCTGTCTACGAGTCTGCAGACCTTTTAGGAAAGGATAGGGAACTTCCAACTCCATAAATGGTGGTTAGTTACAGGACAATAATTATCACACCTAATATACTTGCATGATGAGAAGGAATTGATTTTCCAATATGATATTTAATTGTTTCTAGAATTATTTTGTGATGCTTCTTTGAAGGCACACACTTGTGCCTTAACTTTGAGTGGCCATCCTCTTTCAGTGGGCAGGAATGGTGGTCCATGATGCGGGAGCTTACTGCATGAGTATGGCATCAACTTACAACTTAAGAATGAGGCCAGTAGAATACTGGGTAAGTTGAGTTGTGAATGCATATTTTTGTTTCTAGATTGGAGTGAATGCTATATTTTTTAATATTGACAATGCTGATTTTGATGATTGAGAGAATGCTAGACAAACTGAAGATGATGGATCAATTAAAAAGATAAGACAAGCTGAAACAATTGTAGGTGCTTGCTATAACTCATGACATTGTTGACCATCTTGTCTTATAGCGTACAAGAATAGTTAGGGTCCTCTTGTCAATTTTGCTAAGCTGTTAGGTAGTTGGTGCTGAACTTAGGATCTTGAAAATTAAAAAAGTTTGGTTTGACGTTAACAGATTTTGATATGAATATTTTTTAGAGTAAAATGTGACTGCAAATAAACTTTTCATTTCCCGCTTTTGGGCTATTGGTGTGTTCTCTATATGGATTACTTCATAGAGTGTTTTTGTATAGCAGTTTATTGAAGGTGTTTGTATGACATCTTTTAAAGTTGTTAGAAGGAAGTTTTGGACCAGCTTTACTGTGCTGGCCTTGTTACAACTATTTTGAGAATATATATAGACACTTTAAAGATGTATATTTGCACCATTGGCTGTTTCTTCAGGTAAGAGAGCTGGTATTATATGGAAATCTTACACTCATTGTTGAGCCTGGGAGATCTCTTGTTGCAAACTCTGGTGTTCTTGTGAGTCGAGGTTTTGGAGTCAAGACAAATGGTAACAAGAACTTCATTGTAAATGATGGCATCATGGTAGAGCTTATTAGGCCTAGCCTTTATGGAGCTTACCAAGTTAGTACATAAATTTGACTTGGGGCAAACCCAACTTTTTTTGATGATGCATGATTGAAGGGATGATCATTTCCACATGAATATAGAAGGGATAATTTGTCCTACTTTTGTAGTCTCCTTGTTGACAGGAAATATTACTGGTATTGAGATTCCCAGATACTAAATAGACCATTCTTTCTCATGACAGGCACATAGTCTAAAAGTTGTGATATGAATCATAAAATGATTTTGAGATTTTGAGATGTTTCTAACTGATATTCTTCTTGATACACAGCACATTGAGCTAATTTCTCCACCTTCCCCAAAGGAAAAAATTCAAACTTTTGATGTTGTTGGGCCTGTCTACGAGTCTGCAGACTTTTTAGGAAAGGACAGGGAACTTCCAACTCCAGAAATGGTGGTTAGTTACAGGACAATAATTATCACACCTAATATACTTGCATGATGAGAAGGAATTGATTTTCCAATATGATATTTAATTGTTTCTAGAATTATTTTGTGATGCTTCTTTGAAGGCATACACTTGTGGCTTAACTTTGAGTGGCCATCCTCTTTCAGTGGGCGGGAATGGTGGTCCATGACGCGGGAGCTTACTGCATGAGTATGGCATAACTTACAACTTAAGAATGAGGCCAACAGAATACTGGGTAAGTTAAGTTGTGAATGCTTATTTTTGTTTCTAGATTGGATTGAATGCTATATTTTTAAAGCTTGACAATGCTGATTTTGATGATTGAGAGAATGCTAGACAAATTCAAGATGATGGATCAGTTAAAATGATAAGACGTGCTGAAAAAATTGTAGGTGCTTGCTATAACTCATGACATTGTTGACCATCTTGTCTTATAGCGTACAAGAACAGTCAGGGTCTTCTTGTCAAGTTTGCTAGGCTGTTGGGTAGTTGGCGCTGAACTTAGGATCTTGAAAACTACAAAATTTTGGTTTGACGTTAACAGATTTTGATATGAATATTTTTTAGAGTAAAATGTAACTGCAGATAAACTTTTCATTCCCTCTTCTGGGCTATTGGTGTGTTCTCTTTATAGATTGCTTCATAGAGTGTTTTTGTATAGAAATTTATTGAAGGTGTTTGTATGACATCTTTTAAAGTTGTTAGAAGGCAGTTTTGGACCAGCTTTACTGTGCTAGCCTTGTTACAGCTATTTTGAGAATATATATATAGACACTTTAAAGATGTATATTTGCACCATTGGCTGTTTCTTCAGGTAAGAGAGCTGGTATTATCTGGAAATCTTACACTCATTGTTGAGCCTTTGAGATCTCTTGTTGCAAACTCTGGTGTTCTTGTGAGTCGAGTTGTTGGAGTCAAGAAAAATGGTAACAAGAACTTCATTGTAATTGATGGCAGCATGGCAGAGCTTATTAGGCCTAGCATTTATGGAGCTTACCAAGTTAGTACATAAATTTGACTTGGGAAAACCTTTTTTTGATGAGCATGATTGAAGGGATGATCATTTTCCAAATGAATATAGAAGGGATAATTTGTCCTACTTTTGTAGTCTCCTTGTTGACAGGAAATATTACTGGTATTGAGATTCCCAGATACTAAATAGACCATTCTTTCTCATGACAGGCACATAGTCTGAAAGTTGTGATATGAATCATAAAATGATTTTGAGATTTTGAGATGTTTCTAACTGATATTCTTATTGATACACAACACATTGAGCTAATTTCTCCACCTGCCCCAAAGGCAAAAATTTAAACTGTTGATGTTGTTGGGCCTGTCTGCGAATCTACAGACTTTTTAGGAAAGGACAGGGAACTTCCAACTCCAGAAATGGTGGTTAGTTACAGGACAATAATTATCACAGCTAATATACTTGCATGAAGAGAAGGAATTGATTTTCCAATATGATATTTAATTATTTCTAGAATTATTTTTTGATGCTTCTTTGAAGGCATACACTTGTGGCTTAACTTTGAGTGGCCATCCTCTTTCAGTGGGCAGGAATGGTGGTCCATGACGCGGGAGCTTACTGCATGAGTATGGCATCAACTTACAACTTAAGAATGAGGCCAGCAGAATACTGGGTAATTTGAGTTGTGAATGCATATTTTTGTTTCGAGATTGGAGTCAATGCTATATTTTTAAAGCTTGACAATGTTGATTTTGATGATTGAGAGAATGCTAGACAAATTCAAGATGATGGATCAGTTAAAAAGATAAGACATGCTGAAACAATTGTAGGTGCTTGCTATAACTCATGACATTTTTGACCATCTTGTCTTATAGCGTACAAGAATAGTCAGGGTCTTCTTGTCAAGTTTGCTAGGTTGTTGGGTAGTTGGTGTTGAACTTAGGATCTTGAAAATTACAAAATTTTGGTTTGACGTTAACAGATTTTGATATGAATATTTTTTAGAGTAAAATGTAACTGCAAATAAACTTTTCATTTCCCTCTTCTGGGCTATTGGTGTGTTCTCTGTATGGATTTCTTCATAGAGTGTTTTTGTATAGCAGTTTATTGAAGGTGTTTGTATGACATCTTTTAAAGTTGTTAGAAGGCAGTTTTGGACCAGCTTTACTGTGCTGGCCTTGTTACAACTATTTTGAGAATATATATAGACACTTTAAAGATGTATATTTGCACCATTGGTTGTTTCTTCAGGTAAGAGAGCTGGTATTATCTGGAAATCTTACACTCATTTTTGAGCCTGGGAGATCTCTTGTTGCAAACTCTGGTGTTCTTGTGAGTCGAGTTGTTGGAGTCAAGACAAATGGTAACAAGAACTTCATTGTAATTGATGGCAGCGTGGCAGAGCTTATTAGGCCTAGCCTTTATGGAGCTTACCAAGTTAGTACATAAATTTGACTTGGGGCAAACCCAACTTTTTTTGATGATGCATGATTGAAGGGATGATCATTTCCAAATGAATATAGAAGGGATAATTTGTCCTACTTTTTTAGTCTCCTTGTTGACAGGAAATATTACTGGTATTGAGATTCCCAGATACTAAATAGACCATTCTTTCTCATGACAGGCACACAGTCTGAAAGTTGTGATATGAATCATAAAATGATTTTGAGATTTTGAGATGTTTCTAACTGATATTATTCTTGATACACATCACATTGAGCTAATTTCTCCACCTACCCCAAAGGCAAAAATTCAAACTTTTGATGTTGTTGGGCCTGTCTGCGAGTTTGCAGACTTTTTAGGAAAGGACAGGGAACTTCCAACTCCAGAAATGGTGGTTAGTTACAGGACAATAATTATCACACCTAATATACTTGCATGATGAGAAGGAATTGATTTTCCAATATGATATTGAAATCTAGAATTATTTTGTGATGCTTCTTTGAAGGCATACACTAGTGGCTTAACTTTGAGTGGACATCCTCTTTCAGTGGGAAGGAATGGTGGTCCATGACGCGGGAGCTTACTGCATGAGTATGGCATGAACTTAATTACAACTTAAGAAAGAGGCCAGCAGAATACTGGGTAAGTTGAGTTGTGAATGCATATTTTTGTTTCTAGATTGGAGTGAATGCTATATTTTTAAAGCTTGACAATGCTGATTTTGATGATTGAGAGAATGCTAGACAAATTCAAGATGATGGATCAGTTAAAATGATAAGACATGCTGAAACAATTGTAGGTGCTTGCTATAACTCATGACATTGTTGACCATCTTGTCTTATAGCGTACAAGAACAGTCAGGGTCTTCTTGTCAAGTTTGCTAGGCTGTTGGGTAGTTGGTGCTAAACTTAGGATCTTGAAAATTACAAAATTTTGGTTTGACGTTAACAGATTTTGATACGAATATTTTTTAGAGTAAAATGTAACTGCAGATAAACTTTTCATTTCCCTCTTCTGGGCTATTGGTGTGTTCTCCATATGGATTACTTCATAGAGTGTTTTTGTATAGCAGTTTATTGAAGGTGTTTGTATGACATCTTTTAAAGTTGTTAGAAGGCAGTTTTGGACCAGCTTTAAAACAGTCTTGTAGCAGCAATTTAAAGTTTTTTTTAAAAAAACCTTTAAATACCCCTTTCTAGCACATTGAAAACCTTTTGATGATGGATTTAGAGCAGGTTTGAATATTTAGTTTCGAAAGTTATTTGAATCATTTGAAGAGCTAGAGAAATCTCCTTGGAGCGACTATTGAAGGATCTTTGATACCATCATTACTATGCCATTATTTTGGGACAATTATATTAGTGTTCCTTTATGTTAGTGTAACTTTCTTTTAAATTTTAACCTCCTATTACATTCTTTGAAAGATATATAGGAACTAAAATTTCCATATATTTCACTTAATTATTGTTTTCCCCACTCCTCGGCGTTACTTTGCACCTCTCGGTGCAAATGCTAGTTACATAGTCATTACAAGGAAGACCTACCTAGTTACACTCTTCAACATTATAACTATATATAATTTTGATGTTTCTAGGTTGGAGATTGTACTATTTTCATTGGAGGATGCTATTATTGATGTGCATAAGGCTTTTGAGTTACTTGGTAGGATTCTCGCAAAATTGGTTGTTGAAGGGATATTCTTTATTCAAGATATAACAAGGGAAATCAAGGATGGAGGTACATAGCCAGGAAGCTTATTAGAAACGAGGGGATTTTGAGGTATTTCTCAAGAAGAAAATTTCAAGGTAGTCTGCTCACAATTTTAATGCCTGATCAATTTTGTGGTTTATTTGGATTTCTCATGTTGACTAGTGAATGGTTGGTTAGTTTTTAGCTCGTGCTCACATTTGTTGGTTCCTGAGCACTTTGTAACAAAATAGGCGAAGTCAAACAACACAAATGGTCCACTAGCTCTTTTTTCATTTGCTAATATTATAATGAAGTTTTATTAGAGGCATTGTTTGTTTGTTTATTTTGGTTAGAAAAGGGTTTGCTCTTGGTTTTATGTGATTTTGAATTTATCGTATGTAGCATGTTGAGAAATGGGAAATAATAACGTGACATTTATTTTGCAGAAATTGATGTTAAAGGAAAATTGCTTTGACATTGTTGATGTTAAGGTATATGTTGTATAAACTATTTATAGTCTAATTTATATTATATTCTAGTGTTCATTGTTTTTCATTTCTTACAGTGCATTTTATTTTCTTTTGTTTTCAGAAAATGAAATCAGTATTGATGGTAAGAAGCATGAATTGAAAAAAGAGAAGAGCAATAACATTGGAGCGACAAATGAAAAAAGAGAGAGGAGAACTGGTTTGGTGATACCCTTAGAACCAATATCTCGCATAAGACACACATATAAAGGCTGATGATCAAGTCTTCAGAGTTGGTGAATTCACCTGTAATGCCTTGACAACACAACGATAATGTTTTGAAGTGATGAAACATCATTTCATGTGTAAATTGTAATCCAACTAATATAAAGTTGGAAACTCATATTGTAATATTTTAACATTTCATATAATATAATTTATGTGGTTGAAATTATTTATAGTTGCATTTGATGTTGTTTAGTGTTGTAATTAAAATATGCGACTTTGTGTTTTCATATTAGATGAACATGCACATTGTATGACATTTTTTAAATCATACAAATTAATTTATGTCGATTAATAATAAACACAAATAAAATGAATATGCGACTAAAGTAGTCATTTAGAATGATTATTAATGAAATGCATATAAACTACAAAATTAGTCGTTTATATAATGAATAAATGGCTATTGCAAATGATAAATTTGTGACTACAAATGATGACTAAATTTTGCATATATACGACTATTAGTAGCTAATTTACAGTATCTTATAACACGACTAAAATTTAATCACATTTCTTCGGTCATTAATTGGTTTCAAAAAATGACTAAAATTTGCATATATATGACTATTAGTAGCTAATTTACAGTATCTTATAACACGACCAACATGTTGGTCATAGTTCTTTGGTCATTAATTGGATTTCTTGGGTGATCATATAGTAATATATTTTGTTGTGTATTTGGTCATTAATTGTGACATTTAATGACCAAATCAAAGACCAAATCAATGACTAAATGAATGACTAAATCAGTGACCAAATGAATGACTAAATGAATGACTAAATCAGTGACAAAATGAAAGACCAAATGAATGACTAAATGAATGACTAAATCAGTGAAAAAATGAAAGACCAAATGAATGACTAAATTAGTGACCAAATCAATGACTAAATCAATGCCCAAATCAATGACCAAATATACAACTAGATGACAAATTTGAGATAACCAATTAATGACTAAGCTAAAAACGACCAAAATTTGGTCGCGTTATAAGATACTGTAAATTAGCTACTATTGGTCACCGATCGAAAAATATTCGTTTATATGCGAATTTTAGTCGTTTTTTTAGTAACAAATTAGCCATTTTGTACTAGTGTATACAAAAGAGATTGCAGTTACTGTGCATGATAGGGGTGAAATGTTTTTAACATTTACAGAGTTGAGTGAATGTTATAACTTTTCAAATAATAATTTGACTGTAGGTAAAAAAGGAGACATTAATAAATAAGATGTCAAAATCAGAGAAATTGAGCAGAAATTACTTGGAGTAGAGATGAAATATCAGGGGCAGCAAGAAAGTTATGTCTGTAGAGACATAAAGGAGATAGAAATATTGATCCAGCAGGATAAAGATGAAAACAGCCAACATTTCAAAACATGATCTACCGAAATCCAAAAATTCGATGATGGGAGATTGGTGCTTGAAGCATCAAAAGAGGCCGAAAGGTCTTATCGTTTTAAAACTAACAGTGTTTTGATGAATGCAGGTACAACACCAGATGAGAAATTTGTTACTATAAGAGAAATCAATGACTATAGTTGTAATCAAGAAAGAGTTCTTGATTATTATTCATTGCAAAAAGTTGAGTGTTCAACACAATTGAAGGCGAAAGCATTAAACAAAGAGGAGTTACTCCGAGGAATTGGCGAAAGAAAGTGTTGGAAAGGCTGATGGAATCTGATTGACAGAGTGAGTGATGAGTTACCAAACAGAGTTGATACTTTAAAGGACCAACAACATAACAAAGTTTGGAATACTCAAGGGAGCAAGTCATCAAGACTTGTGGTTGTCGCATTATTACAAAAAAGAGACAGACCTCATAGATAGGATTCTATGGAAACTTCTCTACATGGGGAGTTTGATGCAGGAGCATCCTGCTTGTTTTTTATTTAAAATATTGTGTAATTAGGGGGGTGATGATTTTTTAATTATTTTATAAATTATTGTGCTCATTTTAATAAATTAAGAGAGAAAAATGTAAGTGAGGATTATTGTAAATATTATTTTAATAAATTAAAGGATATGAGTGGAGTTGAATTAGGTAGATAATCTAGGGATTAGGAATTCCTTAAACGGGACTTAGTTGAGTCCAAAAAAAGGATAAATCTAATTTAGATTTTAGTTGAGATTTGTGTGGAGGAAATTATGGATTGGAATAAATTCATTATTATGTATAAATATGAGGAGTATGTGAGTATGGAAAATAGTGAGGAATACAGAGAGAGAGAGAGAAATGGTTTGAGAGCTTTTGTAAAAGGGTCGAGAGCCGAGAGGCCATCCATTGTAATATTCGGCCAAGGAATTTCTTGTGTTATTATATATCAGTATTTTGTTTGTATGGCTCTCTTTCCTTTATATATATTTTGAGTTGAATCGTAGTTTTTAATGAAGAATTTTCTTGAGTATTTTCGTGCCGAAGGAAGCACACACGCTATTATATGCTAGGATTTGTTTTATAGCAGAAGCCTGGCATCATATTCAACTTATATATTAATTTTTTTAAATCATTAAAATAATAAGAAGAATAATTTTAAATTGGCTAATTCTTATGATATTTTTTTTAATTTTAGCAACTTGAGATGTATGATGAAGAAAGTATTTTGATGCTTATTATAAATTGATGTCTATCAACATTTTCCACCCATTTACTTTATATGATTTCATTAATAATTTATTAATTGTTACAAATTCTAACAATATTTTGTCTTGACAATAATTTAGTTGATACATTGTTAAATACTCATTTGTAAGTCAAGAGAAGTTAAACACCATTGCAATGTCTCTAACAATAGTGATGCTATATATATATATATATATATACACACACACAATTGTTTTGAGTGTGAGTTTTTTTAAATATCTAATCCACCTACATTAATTATCTATTTTTAAAATAGTACTTAAAATCAATATGCTTAATATTACTATGATAAATTGGAATTGTAGCAAAATGGACAACACTTTGACTTTCATAGAGTATAGTGACGTTGTTTTTTGTTCTTCCATGCTCACTCGGAAGACCATTCAACTAAATTTTCTCCTTGTAGGCATGTGAGATAGAGATATATTCTTCTTCAGTTGTGGATAAAGCAATTGATTCCTCTTATTTTTCCTCTTGCAAGACTATAGTCATATCTTTAAGTAGACTTCCTCTTGGCCAAATCACATTTAAAATATGAAACAACATAATCGTAGACACAAGAACTACAATAGTTAAAGATGATGTAAAAATAACTTGTGCATTTAAGATATCAAAGCAACCATTTGACTACTTTCCAATGCTCTCTCTATGGATTTGCCTATTGCATGTGAAATATCAAGGTTATGGTTATGTGAGCCTTCAAAATGTTGATATCGTTTATGATTTTTCTAGAAACAAGAACACCATCAACATATAATACCAAAATGATGAATATACCATCCAAGCTTTTGAAGTAAACAGAACGATCATACTCACTTCTAGTATAAATCTAACTCATCATTAAGGATCGAAATTTTTGTACCATTCCGTGGGAGATTTCTTTAAAGCATGTAATTATTTATTGAACTTTAAGCTAACTGTATTTTATGATATTGAAAAAATCCTTCTCATTCTTTAATTTTAAATCAAGTAAGAAACCAATGCCAATACAATATGAATAAAAGTAGGCTTAACAATTAGCCAAAAGATTTCATGAAAATCTATACCTTCCATCTAAGATTATCTTTTTTCAGTCATTTTGGCATTATACCATTAAATGTTATCATCAATGTATCTCTTAAATTTGTAGACCCATTTACACCCAAAAACCTTTCCATCTTTAGGAAGTTCTAACATCTTCCAAGTTTTGTTTTTTTCTCCAAGGCATCCAATCTTCTTTCATTTTCATCTTCCATTCAACATTATTGATATTATCCATTGCACCGTGACAATAAGGTTCCTTATCGTCAATAGTCAAAGTTATAGATGAAATAAAATTGGTATACCTTTTGAGGAGTATTTATGTCCTGTGTGGATCTTTTTGGTGTTGGTTGTGAAATTTCCACGTTTTCCTAAATATATTTAGCTTCCACAGAGTATTTATCATAAAAAAATTATCACCGCTTCCTAGTTTTTGTAGATGGTTAAGTCTCCAATTAAATTTATTGATTTAGTGGAAATTGTTTTTATTTCAAATCAAATCTTATAATATCTGATTTAATAAAGAGGGAATTATCAAATACTACATCTATGCTAATGTTGATTTTATGGGTAGTGGGATCCTATAATTTATTTCTCTTAGCAACATCATCAGAACCAACAAAGACATAGTTATTTGATATAGGGTATACCTTAGAATGTTATTTTTTTAGGAGTAAGAGCATAATATTCACAATAAGAAATTTTGAAATTTGAATAGTGAAAGGATGAATTTATTGAAATTGATGGCGATCGATTTACAAGATAGCAATCACTAATGGCTGCTTCTTCCCATAAATCTTGTTGCAAATTGGCATTTTTGGGCATATTCCTTTCTCTTTCTATAAGATTCTTTCTCGTGTTTTTCCATGCCATTTCACTAGGGAGTATATACATTGGCTTTGTGTCTTTCGATCATAGCTTATTTGCAATATTGTTCAAATTATAAATATGTGAACTCGCCTTTGTTATTTGTTATTAAAAATCTCACTGATCTAGTAGTGTTATTTTCTATCACAACTCTAAATTGTTTAAATGCATTAAACACATCAACGTTTCTTTGCAAGACATGGAATAACACTTTTTTTATAGAAATCATCCATACATGTTACAAAATATATGAAAATACTCTGAAATACATTGTAGGGGATGACTTCCACACATCTAAATGGATATAATCAAGGATACCTTTACTAATATGGCTACTTGATTTAAAATTTTGGCTACATTACTTTCCAAATATACAATGTCTACAGAAATCCAATTCAAATATTTTTAATTCGAAAGTAATTTGTGATCTAAATTACCTGTAGTTAACTCCTTCTCATATAATTATGTCACTAATGTCACAAACAAGTGGATTCATTTAATTCCTTAGATACCACCATTTCCTCATTCATTTGAGTACTCCCTTCCAACTTATAAAGGTTTCAATTATTTATAGCCTTCATAACAAGCAAAGTACACTTTGACACCTTTTGATCCAAAGCTCCTAAAGAAATTAAATTCTTCTTTATTTTAGGAACATGTCTTACCTCTTTTGATGTCCTTATAATACCATTAATCATTTTAATGTTGATGCTTTTAACACCAAAAATCTTACAACAAACCTTTTTCCCATAAGAACAATACTACCATCGACAACTTGATAAAAATAAAGAAATTCTATGTGGATATATTGATGTGAAGCACAAAAATGTAATAACCACTCTTTATATCATTCAAGGATATTACAAATAGATAAAACTTCATCAATCATAATTGGACTTTATTTAACTAGATTTTCTTCCATTTTGGAGTTTTCCTTGGATTCTTTCCTCTTCCAACAAACTTGTTTGAGATGCCCCAACTTGTTATAGTACCAATATTTCAGTTTACCCTTCTTTCCTTTTGACTTTGATCTAGATGTAACCCTTGGATTCTATCATTTTTCTTTGTATTTTCCTTTAGCCCCCGACGATTGACTAGCCTGAATAATGGATTTCCTCCACACATCCTAAGACAACAATACTCCAACAATAGAATAGTATTAACAAGTATCAATGGTGCAAAAGCTAAGGGAAATGACTAAATTATCCCATGATTTAGGCAACGAACACAAAAAAGTAATTTATTTATAATCCTCATCAATTTTGTTGGAAATGAAATCCGTAGAGGTTATTCAAATTCAAAATATTCAATTGTGTGGAAGGAAAAAATCCACAAGTGAACGTGAAGAATAATGAGGATTCCAAAATACCTCTTAGAAGATGGAAAAAACGGTCTTAAACATTGTATTTATACATTTTCCATCTTAATAAAATGGCAAACTCATGCTTATCAAACCTTGTCTTTCCATTTTGTGATTCTAACAGTGGTATTAGAGAAACACGTTTATGCCTGCTTGATCGCATGAGAGCCATGGTTTTTTGGCTCTCCTTGGAGTATAAAAACACCTTATTCTAGGTGTTTTTGACCATTTCTCTTTGACCCAACTCCATATATTCCTTGTTTCTTGCTATCTATGTTCTTTGGTAATTGCACTCTTCTTTTGATCTATTTTCTTAGTTGAAGAAACATGTGTGATTTGGGATTAAAGTCCAACCATAATGGCACCTATCTCCCTATTGAACTACATATTTCTCGATTTTGTAGTTGTTTTAAATTATGAGATGATACAAATATATGAGTGTCAGACAAAAACTTCTATTCTTTCCCTAGATATCAGCTGAATCTCCACTACTATATTTAGAGAGGAGTTCCTAGTTCTAGTACAAGGGGAAATCCTCCTTGCACACTGTCTCTATTCATTGATAGAGTTTATCACCTCTATGATGTCCTTATTTTATGAAGTCATCGTTTGAATTCTCTTTCCGTAGAATACCAACTGCTAAGTTGGTGCTCACTACATCCTAGGGGCCGTTTGCAAATAACTTGTCCTCCTCACTCAATCCTAGCTTTTCCATGGTGCACAAAGGACTTGAGTATAAATGGTACTCAAGTTTTTTTTCTTACAATCCTTAGGTTGCAAGTGAATATATTTGATACACAAAACAAACAAGACTATATTAAGAGGTTTGAAATTTTTCCTAAATCATGGGAGATAGGTGTGAAGTGTAATGGTGGTGAAAATCCCAAAAGTGATTTATGGGAAAAATTAGAGCAATGCTCAACTTGTGGGATTGGAATTGACACACCAGAATTTGTGCACAGGAATATTCTAATAGTGTATTAAAAAATTTGGTGAATTTGGAAATCTATCCAACATAGTAGAGTATTTACTAGCCTCTATCATGGACAATGAGTTGTGGTTCAAAATATTATGGGTAAGGAGAGATCCTCACCTCACACATACTTCATGTAATATTCATTAATCTTATATTTAGCCTCATCCATAATAAGATATGAATGCATATTGGTGCTCATAATGGCAAGGCCTCTGAGTAGATTCCAATAGGGCTAATAGGTTTTGTTGAGGCCAATGGTAAATAATACTGCTGTAACAAGGAAAATGAAAATTATCTTAGAAGTTTTATCGAATAATGAATTCTTGATTGCCATCTAGCATGGTGCAATATCACAAAATTTTAGGTTTCACCATTTTAGGAGTATTTGCAAACCATGAGTTCTGCATTCCTCAGTATTGCAAATCATACTTTAGTAGAGTCCTTAGGATTCATTCTGGATATTGATGGTGCCATCTCTCCTACAATCATTACATCCATGGCCATTCTCTAATAATGCAACCCATATTTGCATACCAGAGAAGATTCACAACTTGAAGTTTTAATATTAATTGGTTGTTGGCTCCAATCATATGGGTTATACTTATGTTTTGATACGTATGTTACCATGGTATAGATATTGATATCAAACTTGATTAACTCTTTTCCACTGGCCAAGAAAGTTAATGAGTATTATGAGGATCCAAGCAAGTTTGCAGATGACATTTTCTACCATTGAGACCAAGTATTTTGGTCACTATACTTTCACCTACTACATCTGGAAATTCACTCATGCTTAGAAATACTAATAGCCTTTTTGATACCTAGATTCTTCTCTTCTTCTTGATGCACCAAGAGTGCAAGTTGGCCATTATTTTTCACCATTATTTTACTATTTGGTGAGTTTGAGTTATTTTGTTTTGTAAATTCGAAAAAAATGAGGCTACATCATGGTCATGTCCAAGAATAACACCCAAATAGGGTGGGGAATTGAACCGGTGACTTAACATCAAAGAGTTCCTTAACATAACACCCTATCACCGTCTATCTAAGAACCCGTGGAAGAGTCTTAGTTGTTAAAATTTTTTGAGGTGTAAATGACTTGAATTGATCAATTATTAGAGTTACTGAAAATTCTAAAACTGTTTACGATTGACAACATTGTCAAAATTGGTTAATAATTCTTATCAATGTTCAAATATTTTTACAATATGCACATGAAAAAATTGAGGTTCCTCAGTTGAAATACTAATAGCCTTTTTGATACCTAGATTCTTCTCTTCTTCTTGATGCGCCAAGAGTGCAAGTTGGCCATTATTTTTCCCCATTATTTTACTATTTGTTGAGTTTGAGTTATTTTATTTTGTAAATTCGAAAACAATGAGGCTACATCATGGTCATGTCCAAGAATAACACCCAAATAGGGTGGGGAATTGAACTGGTGACTTAACATCAAAGAGTTCCTTAACATCACACCCAATCATCGTCTATCTAAGAACCCGTGGATGAGTCTTAGTTGTTAAAGGGTGGAGTTGTTAAAGTTTTTTGAGGTGTAAATGACTTGAATTGATCAATTATTAGAGTTATTGAAAATTCTAACATTGTTTACGATTGACAACATTGTCAAAATTGGTTAATAATTCTTATCAATGTTCAAATATGTTTACAATATGCACATGAAAAAATTGAGGTTCCTCAACTGAAATAAAAAATGAATTACAACAAAGGAAAAAACATTCTGAAGTGGTTCTTGTTAAGAACAATTCTATGTTTGTGATTTGTTCCCATAAACAACTTGCATTTGATCATATCAATGATGCCAATTTAGGAGAATATTCTAATGAAGGTAGAGTTTGTTAGAAGAAAGTTCTGCTTGTAGTTCCCACGCTCATCAGTATAGCTTGGGACTAAGTCAACAAGTATAAAGCTAGTATTGGCTATGAAAAGGAAGTGACTTTTCACAATCTAGATTACTCCAAACCAATATGGTTTTAGAGAGTTAGGTTATTTTAGGAAAACTCATCTTTACCTGCTCCACATCCTTATCAGATTCTTAAATGCCAACACTTTCATCGATTTGGCCACCTAAAATATCTATGTTTTAATCTTCACTCTTATGAGCATTGTGGAAAACGTACTCATCATTCAGACAAATTTTCCATACATGAGAGTTTAGTAAGAGCAAAGATTCACCTTGGATGGATGGATGAATCACTTCTTAGAAATGGTATTAAAAAACCAAGAACATATGTCAGTCATGCCATAGAGTTCATTCTCAAGTATTGACTCGTCTTGTAGAGGAGATATTTTTATCTTCTCACCTTGTATTTGACAAGGGGGGAATTAATAGTCATCTACTAGTTTGGAATTCATCTCAAGTGAGCTTGAGTCGTGAACCATATCTAACAACTAGAACCTAGATCGAGGGTCAAAGAAAGCCAAGGTTATAGTTGTAGCTAGAGACAGATTCATGTTCCATGATAAATATTTGGTTTGCGGTCCTCCTTAAACTATTACTCAATATATGGCTTACTGATTCTTTTAGATAAAAAAATATTTTTATATTTAAACAATTATAATGGAGCACTTCCATTTGTAGAAGACATTAGCTTCTAGTTAGATTCAGTCTAAGAACTACTTCGAGCCAAGTTCTAGAGTTGGTGGCAAGCATTAAACCACCACCTGTAAAAGAATTTGACTTATGCTACCTTTTGATTTGTGATATTCCTTAAACCACCATCAGTAGACGATTTTTCCTTCTACTATAAATTTGGTTTGTGGTCTTCCTTAAACCACCATATTCAAAGAGCGCATCTATCCATTGGCTACTTTCCACCTCTATATTCCATATCTCTTCTTGGACTCATATACACCCCTCTGAATTAATGTGGAGAATGTTGGAAATGTAATCATTAGAAGTTATGAAAAATTTGAATATTCACTTAGGTGGAAAGAGAAAATCGACAAGTGAACATGAGGAGTCATGAGGAGTCTAAGAGACCTATTGGAAGATGCAATCAAGGGTCATCAACATTGTCATTATACATGCAACATAGTAATGAAAATATAAAATCACTCCTTATCAAACCATGTCCTTTAGTTTTTTGACTCTAACATATTTTAACATCTATATTACTCATCTGTGATATACGAGTATTGAATATTTTAACTGATTAATGATTTTTGTAGCTTATTTCATTTTTAGGCTATAAAATTACCTTTCTAAGTGGATTTTTTTTGTTAAATATTTCATCATATAAAGGCCCTCCTTCCTACTCCATAATATTTTTGTTGATCTTTCTCTAATAATATTAAAAATAACATAATATACAAGACATAACCGAATGGTATCGAGAGTTGTTGCATCCAAATATTCCCATTCATCATCAGTCATACTTGCATGTTTTTTTTCCTTGATATCTATTTCCTTATCAATCCTTGTTACACTAGAAAATATTTCATTTTGAATTTTCCATAATTTAAAGTTATTTATACCATTATACTTCTCCCCCTTGAACTTGGAATTTGTCATATTTTTCATTAATTCTCTACACACATGCTCTCTCCAATTGTTTTTTGTATGACAATTCATAAATTCTAAAATTTGATATATATATATATATATATATATATATATATATATATATATATATATATATATATATATATATATATATATATATATACAACCACCAAACTCTGCAATAATTTGTGCACCAACATGAAGAAAAATTTCACCTTGAATTTCTTTAATGCTTCCTCCACTATGTGGCCAAACTACCCATAGTCAGTTCGATGACAAAAAAAAAAAAACACTTTTTCAATCGCCCCATTCACCATTTAGACTTGAATAGGTAGGTTATAATGGTTCCATGGGTCTACATACTTTGCATGAACTTACCTTATTGATGGGTCTCTCCTTCGGCCAACTTTCGACCTCACAGAGAAACTCTTCCCTTGTGTGTGGTTTTAACCCTTAGTTGTATAGGCTTTTATCCACTTCTCAATTGCACCCTCCATAGTCAATGACTATGGTTTACATTTCTTGAATGGTAGCTCCATCTCTTCTCATCTAGATTGAGCTCAAAATAAATGCTAGGAAAATTGGCGATTGGCTCTTTTCTCTTGTGCATGAGATAGAAAAATTATGTTGATACAGGCTGCTACTTTACATGTTACAGACAACAGCTTGTGATAACCCATATGCATGAACTTGAATCCACATGGTATGAATAGAGGCTAGGGTTTCACACCTACTTTATTTCTCCTCCTTCGTGCACAACTTGAGAGCCTCCTCTACCACTCGCCCTTTATGCACAACTTCAGAGTTTCCTATGTGCTCGTCATAATCCTTTGATTAGTGCTTCGTTGCCACTTAGTTGGTATTTTCAATTTTGAACAAAATTAAATAAAGTAAAAAAAATAGCATAAAGATAACATTAATCACTAAGATAACTCGATTTTATGTGGTAAAATACTAATGGTATATTGATACCATTGGGGAAATATAAGGTATTTTATTAATTAAGAATAAAATAAGGCTTATAACTAGTTCATCCCATATTCGAAGCTATCTTGGCACCATTATATGCATTAAGGAAAACAAACACCATTTTATAAACTACCAAAAGTTTACATAATTTTTTTTTAGTTTTACAATATATTAATTTATTAGTTATTGTACCAATTCTAGCATTTGCACGTACTTAATTAGAGGCACAAAAATTTAAAACATCACAATTCAAATATGCCATTCACATATATAAAGATAGAAGTATTGATTGAAATTGTAAGTTAAACATGCCTTTTATTGATTTCTAAGGATTTACAAAATACTTTCTACAGGATTTCTTCTTCACTTACGGGTTTACAACTATTCAATATTTTGTGCAAATTTAAAGCCTATTGGTATCAGCCTTAGCGAGGATTTACAATAATTCATTGATAATTTTTGAAAGCAAAGATTTTATTTCTGACCAGTGCAAACATATTTGGTTTTAAATTCTTCTATTAAAGTTATTTAAAAAATAATTCCATTTCTTCTTTGCTAATGTTATTTCCTTGTGTAACACTTTGCCTTTCCTCATAGTCTCTTCTAAGTTTTATTCTTGAATTCCCCTCTCCTTTCTTTTTTGAATTATTCTCATTTCACATTGATGGGAACACTTTCTAAATAATAAAATGCATTACTTATAATCTGATCAAATGAATTACACTAAAAATAATCTTGGAGGGAATATTCACAAGTATTTTTATTAAATCCTAGTAAAGAGACTCCCAAAAATATATGGGTCATAGGATTGATATAGAAAATTGGATGGTTAGTGAAAATGTTGATACTTCTCCGCTTTCTGGTATGAAATTAAATCCTTGCGTCCGATGTGGATGAGTCACAGAGAAATAAGGATGGTTTAGATTTTGTTGATCTCACTTCCTTTCTAATCTCAAAAAGTAACTAAGAAGCAAATTATTTTCCTTGTTAAAGCTTTCGTTGAAGAAAATGCAAATGAACTCCTAACCACATTGGTGCAAACCTCGAATATGGAACTCATGTTGGATTTCTTACATCAAGTCTCTAACTAAAACAAAGAAAATGTCCTCACATTCTGTTGATGTTCTGATCAATAACCTCCAAATTTTTTCCTACACTCGAATTTTGCAAACTACTGAGTGTTGGAAATACCGAGAGGGGGGATGAATCAATATTTATTTTACAATTTTTATTTTACCAGTTTTATATCACTTATAAACTTAACACAAAATGAACAATACAAAATAAAAAACTTTATTAATAAAATATATTGAGGACTCCAATCCTCTTCTTTACAATGAATCAAGTACAATAATCCTTAGGGCTCCAACCCTAGATGAAGACACCAATATTTAATTCACTAAGATCTAACCTATAATTTTCCAAGAATTGACTTGGACTTCATGAGGCTCCAACCTCTAGGGCTCCAACCTTATTTTTACCAAGGCTCCAAACTTGTCTCTATGAGGCACCAACCTCTAGGGCTCCAACCCTATCATTGGTATATGATACAACCTGGTCTTCTTGAGGACTCATATCCTCTAGGGCTCCAACCCACAACTTCAATTCTTCAATATGGATTCATCAAGGCTACCAATATCTTCTACATCAAACCCTGACAATATATCCACCTTCAAAAATGCCCTCGATAGATATCCAAAGCACTTATCTCATCAATGACAGCTTTAACTTCTCAGAACGTGTCTCCACACCTCTTCATGTTACCCAAAAAAAATTCTCCAAGGTTACCTCATAATTATTTCAACAATGCATTATGGTCTTCAAGGATATCCATGAATATTTAATATGTTGCTTCACAAAGCTATTTAATGCTATAGTTATCTAGGATTCTTAAAGGACTGCCAACCATTGTACTCATTATATCTTCCCTCCAAACTTCAAGGGATATTCAATAATGCTTTGGTAATGCTTCTCTTCAAGATGTGTCAAGAAAAACCCAAACTGTCTTCAATATTTCTTCAATAGATTGCTCCAAGGATGTCTTCACAAAGCTTCAACAATTATGGCTTCAATACTTAGATAAATATTCAATCAAGCCTTCAACATGTGACTAATCTTATAGTTTATTATATTAAGCTTGCCTTCAAACGATGCCAATGATGTGCTACATAATACAGGCCTCAAGGTGCCATAATTGGTTAATAGATCAAACCTCCATAAGACTAAATCCGAGCTTCCACAATTGTGCTTACCCCTGTCTTGAAATCCGAAATTTACCACAGGTGTAAGGTGTAGCACTAAGCCTTCAACAAGGCTTGAAATCTGCACCAAGTTCGAGCCTACCAAGCTACGATAGTCAACAATTGTGATATAAATATGAGCTCCGACTGTTATTGTTCAATGGTTTGAGACTGTTCACATGTATGAAAGCCTTAAGTCCGAACTTTAATGAGCCTCCCCAAAAAATCTAAGTTCTTGCATAATTCTGATCCTTCAACGAGTTTTCCAAGTGAATGTTTACTAATCCGAGGTTGTTTGCAAATTATTGTTCACAATTCCAGCCTCCAAAGCACATACAACTGAATTGTAATCTCTAGCAATCCGAGCTACTGCACTAGTCACAATATTTCACAATGATGACCGAGCTCCTCTAAGAGACTGTTCTCAAGGTCCAAAGTATAAAGGGTCCTTTGGTATACAATATGAGCCTTCCTACTAGTGATCTAAACCTGCAAAGATGTGCTTATGACATGTTTGAGCCTCAGGTGTTTCCTTCACAGTTAATAGTTTGATATTCTTCCAAATCCGAGCTTTTACAATGGTAGTTGTCCATAGGTTTTTTATTAATCCGAGCCTCCAAAAAGTTAATTGTCCATTGTCTAAGGTTGAATGCCCTCACAGGTCAACCTCCAAGCTTCACAACAGGTGTACACTTTAGGTTCGAGTTTTTTAGGTTAATTATTTATGTGGTCCAAGTTGCCACACGTTTATCTTCCCAAGGTTTTAGCCTCCACAAGAAATTGTTCACATGATTGTGATCTGGTCCGAGTTGTATTTGCTCTCCAAAAGTCTGCTCACATGACACCGAGATGCAATGTAGTCCGAGATGGAAAGGATACCTTAACAGTAAATCGTGCCCAAACTTTAATATTCTTTTATCTCTCCTCAACCTTTGTCCTACTCATGTGGTCCTTATCCGAATTGATCACCAAAACTGGATGCTAGAATGAAGATTTTAACCTTATATTTATACAGGTTTTGACCATAAACTATGTTACACCATTTTTTGGTCATCTAACCTATTATCATTAGATGGACCCAAGTACATCATGCAAGACCAATTTTACTCCAAGTAAAATTTCTTTCACTATGAAAATAACTTAGTAAATCACCTTTATTAAGTTTCTTATGGTCTAAACAGGAAACCCCATAAGGAAATATTAAATAAATATGCATTTGTTTGATTTCCTCAAGAAATAATTAGTTAAACAGTAGTTTAATTAATATTTCTGGTTATATTTAACCCAAAACAAGGAAATTAATTAGATAAATCATTATTTATCTTATTATTTTCTAAGAATAATTGTTTAAATCTTATCTAAATAATATTCTTTGTTAAATATGACTAATTCACCCTTAAATAATTAAATAAATAATTATTTATTTGATTATTACTCAACCATATCCTTAAAATGATAAATAAATCATTTTTATTTATCATTACTTAATCACATCCTTAAAATGATAAATAAATCATTTATTTATTTATTATTTACAAATAAGGGGATTTGACTCAAGTCAAATTCCTTTTCCCTCCAACAAATATAATAAAATATTCCATAAAATTTGGATCTAGATTTGGTTAATACTATTTTAACTATGAACCAATCTCTAGACTAACTCAATATTTTGTTATAAATAGAAGGGTTTTCCCATTCATTTGACACCTTTTGTTTCCTAAAGATCACTCTGGATCTCAACTCTTGGTCTGGCTATTGATCCACAATCATAGCCATATTTTTCCATTTTTTTCTGGGTTTTCTACACCATCAAGAGAGAGGAATTCTAAATCTGAAGTGCTGAGGACTTTCAAGAACCCATCCCATTGAGGAGAACAAGGAACACCCTCTTGTGTTTTCCTCCCAGGTGCCATTAATAAAAATTTCATTGGATATATTCTTGTCTTGACTATTGGATCTATGGAGTAAATCTTATTTTTCTACTGTTTAATGTCTTCTAATGCATAGATCTCGATTTTTGCAGCATTTGTCTTGATCATCTAATTGTAGATCTGAAGATATTAGCAACCATTTCTACTGTTAGGGCTATTTGTAATGTGCAGCTAAAGTGGTATTTTTTCGTACACTTCGAATCAAGATTCATACTAACAACTGGTGACTCCACATGGGTTTACCATTACAACCACTATCGTTTTTCTGATCCTTGCATATCCAATTGCTTCAAACCATAGGATTTCTCTTCAGCGCCTTCTTGATGTTTTTATTAACCCATAAAACCCTAAAACGATAAAAATTCTAACTTCTGCGTGTTTTCGGACCCATTGCGCAGGTGACAGACATCAGCTACAGCTGAGACGACAATTTTTTCTGAAACCTGCCGGCGAGAGTGCCGGAAGTGCAGGTCGCACTTTTCTGCCCAAAATTTGCAACCTGGACCTCCAGGGTGCACTTTACAGCCCAAAAAGTGTTACCTCTACTGAAAACAGGCCAAAAACTGTGACCTGGACTTTCTGCAGGGATTTTTCTGAAAGTTTTCTGGATTTTGCTGAGCCTCTATTCAGGGTTGTTTGACCTCCATCTCTGCCCATTTTAGACCTGTACTTGTTCTGATTTTCTCAACTAAATGGGAACCTAGCCCCCTAGGGCTTCAGTACCCTCCACGTTTTGTGGAAGAGTGCTTGTTGTTGCAAGTTCTCTGAAATTTTGGAGTCTTCAGCCCTTTTTTCAGATCTGATACCTCATCTTTAGATCCACTTCAGATTGGCTTGTTATCCATCCAAATATCTTCATTTAGATTTGTTTGGGTTTTCCTTTAGGGGGCACTCTACTTCCCTCCTGGAGATAGCCTTTCGCCACCTCTTTTTAAAACAAAATTTCCTCTGATCTGTTGCTGTTTCTGCACCACTTTCCAACATATTTTGTCTTTTAGATTGACCCAAGATCTACTAGCATTTTTTAGTGTGTTTAAATTAGTTTTTTACTCATCTATAGACTAGTTGTTGAGAAACCCGCCTCATTGGGTTTATAATAGTGCATTATCAGTTGTTTATTTTCTGTTTTGCAGGCCTATATACTGACATTTGCAGGTTTATTTACAGCTATACAACACACTTTTTATTTTTCTCTACAAACGTCTGGGTTTAAAAATTAAAAGTTACACACTTTTTACACACACACCCTAAGTGAAAAAGGGCTTGGTTAACACCGCCAAGCAAAGACTCTAAAACATTGAAATCATTTGATCCTGCACCTCTTTGCCCTTGTTTCGACATTGTAATCACTTGATCTTGCACCTTTCTGCCCTTGTTGGTCTCTTTTTCCTTTGTGCCATGTTTGTGTCGTCATTGCTCAACCTCTCATGGGCTCTGATTTTCCTCAGGAAGGGGCCAACACCTTTTGCATATCTTCCCCTCCTGGTAGCACGTATTCAAGATACAACATACCTCATATCTTTACCCAACCTCCTGTTTACCACACTATTACGCAAACTCTTCCATTTGGTTCCCTCAATGACCAGATCCTCATGATGAAATATGATCAACCTTCAACCGTAGACATCAATCTTCAGACTCGGTCCTGTCAATACAACAAGCCTCCCGCTACGTCTATCGCCGAGCCGCCTTCTTCGATCTCTGCAGAGCCTCTTTCGACAAATAAATGGCCCTTACAGATCCCTCAGCCTAGGGCAGAGGTTCATACCAATATCCCTAAGGGACCACTGCATCGAAATGCTGCTTCTAGAAAAGTCGTCCATTCGTATAACATAGTCGATGATTTGGCACAATCCCCCGCTGCCATTTCAACGCTGGAACTCCTCCAGTCGTGCCCTTCACAACGAAAAGCTCTTCTATCTGCCGTGGGCACTGTAGACCCTTCTGATAATCGATTGATTGTCTTTGATATTGACTGGTAAAAACATCCTCCTCTCCCTGCTTCCGTTGCTTTCCAAATCCCAGTCAAGATCCGGAACGCCAACGTTTCTCAGTGCATTATTGATGAGGGGGCATCCACCTGTGTGATGTTCGCTTCGGTTTGGAAACAACTTGGATCTCCTGAGTTGGCTCCTTACATGATCACTCTCCGAGCGTGGGATGGCCACGCCTCCAAGCCCATTGGCTTATTTCGCAATTGTCTTATCACTCTTGCGGGTAAGACGGTTTGCGTTGACGTAGAAGTCATAGATGCCCCCTTAGAATACAACATTCTATTGGGTCATAGCTACACTTATGTGATGTATGTTGTCCCTTCTGCGGTTCAACGCAAGATTTCCTTCCCCCATAACGGAAATATAGTCACCATTGACTAGTTGACGTATTACGAACCAAAGTCTCAGACCTCCCCTAAGTCCACTATTTATTTAGTAACCAACAAGCAAACCGTCGACCCTTTGACCAGTGTCTCACCCAGAGTCTATAAGGACTCCTCCTTACTTGTTACTTTCCCTGGTCTTCCTCCTCCTATCTCAGATCCCAACTCATAGAATGTTTACATGATGCAATCATCTCGAGCTTCTCTCAAGAGGCCCGCCTCGGCTAGTCAAAAGCCCCCTTGCCCTTCACAGTCGTCTCCTAGCCCTTCGATGCAGCCTCTTGGACCTCCTCCTCCTGGCCCTTGAGCTGGTACTCATTAGCCTCTTTACCCTCCTGGGTCAGTTCCTCTAGGCCTTAACCATTTAGGAGCCGTCCCACTTGGCCATTACCCCTCCGGTCAGATACTATTCCTAGTCCCTCCACCAGGCATCTATACGACACCTGTCATGGCCACCCTCTCTCTCCCTAACTTGACCATTGGGCTTCTGGTTTGGTACCTTGATCCTCCAACCACCACCCCGCCAGGTCAACCTAAATCTTATCTTGCTTTGACCCCGGTTCAACCGGTTCCCCTGACTTTTTCCATTGTCACAGTGCCTCAGTCACCTCAACAGGATCCACCTCCTGTTGCGACCGCTTCAAGTAAGAAGGGGAGAGCTCGAAAAAAGGCCTTAAAGGACAAAGCTGCCCCGGCTGACCCTGCACCTCCATCGCCTCCAAAGCCCTGCGCTTTGTGTGATGTCATCAGTCACGCCACCCATACTTGTCTCGAGTTTCCCCGCATCAAGCCCATGGTTAATGTCATGTTCCTTGAGTCTATGGTCCCTGAAACCTCTGCTTCATCGTCGACCGCAACCAAGAAAACCAAGACTATTCACCCCAAACACCCTTGTGCTTTGTGTGGTCTCCATGGCCATTAATCTCATCAATGTCCCCGCCTTACGCACTACCGTGCCTCTTTAGAGGTAGTTCGGGAGTACGAGATTGAACAGAACCAATCCGCTTCTCTTGTACTTGCACAGTATGCTATAGGCCAGACTGAGGATTTACCGGCTCTTATTGACATCCCCCCCTGATGTCAAAATTTAGGATCATGCGACCACCATCCTCTACCTTTCATCATCCTTGAGACCCTCGACAGAAGCTCCCTCTAAATCCTCTCCTGTTGTTTCGTTTGACCTCCTTTCAGCCATCACCCCGGGCTCAACATCAATGGATCCTTCATCTATTTGTTCTTACGTCATCCCCCGCGATGATGTGCATGTGATCCTTTCTTCTCATGATGATGAGTCAGGTAGCCTCGCCGCGTCATGTGGTCTCCCTTCCTCCTGTCCTTCCACCTCCTATTGTGATGACGACATCATGGAAGCCACGTCCACCCCTGAATTCATCTTTCTCGCCCATAAACAGGATTCCATCATCCATACCCTTGGTGACTTATACAACCTGAGCTCAAGCTACGCCTCTAGTAGCTCCCACACTCCTCCTCACCGGTGGCATGCGGGAAGTAGACATCCTACCCAGATCATTCCCTTCCGTAGAGTGCATTCAATTTCTACAATGCACTCAGGTTGCCAGAATTGTTCTTCCTCATCTCATTTATTGTCTTGTGGCACCCTTCAGATGGACCCCTGTCAACACCTTATATTGGTTTTTTCGATGGTGCATGTCGCTACTCCGGTAATTTAGCCTCGGCAGGTTGGGCCATCTTTACCCCTTTACATGCGCTTGTTCTTTCGAACGGTGTATGTGTTGGTACTGCTACCAATAACATTAGGGGAATTTTGAGGTCTAAAACGGGCCTCCTAAGGAAATAATAAAATAATATCTAAACCAATATAATAATATTTATGAATTTGAAATTCACTTTTTGCACCAAAATCCATGTAACCATGGTTAAATTCAATTCAAAAGTTGTACCAAAACAAAAATAATAAAAAAATTGTATTGATGTGGCTATAAATAAGAATGAGATTTAAAAAAAAAGTCATTATCATTGGACAACTAATGCATTTGTCCTTTGTACTTAAATAACTTAAAATAAAATACAAATATAAATTCATAAATTCTTAATTGTATAATATACTATTAATTAAATTTTTATTATTTAAATTATATAATAACATGTAATTAATATACTATATAAAAATAATATAATATAATATAATATATTGTTTTATGTATGAATTTTATATTACATATTGAATTGATTTGATTTATAAATAGATATTTGAAAATATACAAATATAATATTTATTGAAAAGTGTGTAAATACTTGAAGATTGTGTAGGTATATGTATTGTTTCTTTCAAAAAATATGAAATGACAATAATAATATTTTATTCAAAATTTGGAAAGAAGCATTTATTACGAGGTACTTTGCTTTATGACTTTAAATTACTTAAGAGCACTACCATGGTTAACCATGAGTTTTTATCCACCATTGAAAATGTGACAAGTAAGTACCTTTAACTCAAGCAATGCCACCTCAACCATTAGGGGTGATGTCATCCCCTAAAATGTGATTGGTTCTCATAAAGTGAATTTTGTATGTACTTTTCTTTAGGAGGTCCATTTTAGACCTCAAAATTCCCCTAATGATTAGGCCGAATATGATGCTGTACAAGGTTTATTAGCCGACGCCCTTTCACATCGCATCCTCCACCTTCATGTTCGTTTAGATTCCCTGCTTCTTGTCATGCAATTGAATGATGTCTATCGTGTGCATAATCCTATCCTTTTCAGAAGATATTTACGAGTGAAGCTTTTGATGCATGAATTTGAAATCATTACTTTCAGTCATGTACCTAGAGCACAAAATCACTATGTAGATCGCATTACAAACCATATTCTGGATTGGAATTTAACACACACATTTAACACAAGACAATAACATAAATATATCAAAACGATGCATATCCATAGTATGTGTCGTAAAAAATGTTTTAGAGTTCATCAACTATGATACATATGACATGCCCATAGCATGTTACAAAAAAAATAAAAAATGGGGGCACCACATGCCCCTACACATTAATCACTATCTTGAGGATCCCGAGCCAGTAGCTCTGCCCCCACAGCTTGTAGATCACATACACTCTGTCTGGCCATCGCCATGTGTCGCATGACCCCTCACCATTCCGAGGATAAACCAATACATGGCTCTATGTACTGGTCATCTAAGTCTTGCCATCGATGCTCCAAAACACCAGTCATAAGCCTTTCACATCTATGATGGATGTCCTCCAGAAGGATTGCTGCGTTCTCATTTTGTTGCGCCCTCGATCCACTAGATCCTGCGGCCCCCGATACTGCAAGTCGCCCCATGTACCCGGTCGGTTTTACCGGTGCTGTATCTGCATACCAAAAGTAAATGAGAATTAGTACTACATAAAATATTCTAAAAAATTTACATGCACGTAAAATATTAGCAATTTTACACTTACCATCGAGTCCCCATATACGACTAGGCAGAAGTGGCAGATCCGGGTCCCCACAATAACTCATCCCACTATAGGGATAGTGGTCTATATACAGCGGCATCTGATCCCAATGAACAAATAAATCATGATGGAACACCCGTCCAACTGCTCCACCTCCTCCTCTGCACAGTAGTTTCCCCACCGGCGCATCCTAGGCTCTCTCGGGCCCCCATCTGGGAGCTGTATGCAAGGTCAAAGTGTCGGGATCTTCTCAAAGAAGAAAGAGCACAAAATTGTACCATATGCACAGTCATGGTTCACTTGCCGCTTACATAGCGACAACTGTCGTTTCAACGACGACAACATCATCTGGGCCCACCCATAGTAGGTCCCACTAAAAAAACTCTCCACAAGAATCATTTGCACCCCCGTGATGTGATGGAGTGCCTAGTTGCCCAGGATCTGCATCACCGATGCGGCCACAACACAGATCTCTAACCTCTCCAAATCCCCAATGTGTATTCGAGTCCCCTTGAATTGGAGACCTGGCTGACAATGGCACTCTACAAACTCTATGATATTCTGCCCATGCGGTAATACTGGCTGAGTATTCCCTACCATCCCAAGTGGTGGAAGATCAGTCAGGAAATATATATCCTAGACCGTCAACTCGATCCGGTGCCCCTACACTATAAAGACTTCATGGTCCAGATCCCAATAGCTGACAATCCAGGCCAATAAGGGCTCCCCAGCTCTCATCAAAGGGTTCTCCACAAACTTAAGAACCCCAAACCTGGCCAAAGCATTGCGGACACCCTGATCCTCCAGGATCTCTGACCGTAATGCGCCTAGGTCTCTCTCTCTCTCCAGTTGATCCATAACTTTGCCATACCTACACAAAACCGTCATATTTATCAGTATACAGATAGGAAAGAATGTTTCTCATCAAAAAACCTAGTGCTCAATAAAAAAACAGCACAGAAACAACCCTCCCGGACAGGTCGCACTTTTCATGCCAAAACCTGGGACAGGTCACACTTTTCTGGCCAAAACCTGCTACCCAGGTCTTACTTTTTTCCCCAAAAAGTGTGACCCGGCTGTGAAGAGGAGTAGGGGGTTGTTCCTGAGCCTTAGCGACCTAATATGAACTTTTAATCCATTGAAAATAAAGAGTAGGGTTAGACCTCTTACCTGCAACTGACAGATCTCGCTTCCAACGGTCGGTTTGTCCACTACGATCACTGCAAGATTTAGGGCCTTCTCTCCTCTCCACATTCACCACAGCTCCACATGCAAATGAATGAATTTGGAGGGAAAATTCCTTATTAAAAGAGAAACCCCTGTTTCTTCTTTCACTCACTGCGATACAACCGTAGCTCCGTTTACAAAACAATCTACACCGTTGGAAAGCTCTCACTGAGCCCTCAAATGGGTATCTGTTAGTTTTTAGTGATTCGATACTTCACCAGGACACATTTTCCCAAGAAGTGTCACTTCAACCTTCCTCAAAATCGAATTTATTCACTTGTAACACTCGTACTGGGGGCACCATGTTGTCTCCATACTTGTCCACGCTCGTGTCGACTTTCGTCATGAGTTACCATCTTGTACTCATGCTTTTATGGTCCCCATTGGACCCTTTACATATGTGGCAGCACCATAGAGTCACCCTTTTTTAGAGCATCTGATTTGAGTCATCATTGCATTCATGGAGTCTATTTCGAGTCTTGGTACATCCCGCTATAGTCCTCCATCATTCATTGCTTGGTCCCTGTCTCGTGTCACACATTATGGCCTTCAGTCCCACTGTCCCCTATCCCTCATGATGTTGTGTCATTCGCTGCCAGGTCATTTATGCCCTTTATGCTCTAACAATGGAAGTCGTCCGTTCACTACTCATTTCCTCCCATTTCATCATCATCATTGGTGTCAGTCTGTCAGTCACTCTAATATTTTCTCTTGTGCCCTAGTTGAGTATCCCTTATTGCCTCACCTATGGCGGACCTCCGTATGTTGACATCAGCTCATTCATTCCAGAAGACAGGTCTAGAGGGCGGGGTATCTTAGTTCCAGATTCCACTCTTGTTCGGCGCCTCGGATCAGGCAAAGGGACTCCTTATTGCCTTTTGACTTGATTGTTTCTCAGCTCCAACCCCCTTTAGCTTGATCGAGATCCGTATTCTCGATGGTTCAGTGATGCAGCAACTGGCATCAGTGATTCCCGGGTGTGTGTGAGATGTCTCAGCCCTCATGAGGGGGTGGCCCTATAGGTAGCCCCCCACACACTCGGATGACCTCTTCTTCACAGCCTTCGATGTAGCTCCATACATTTGATGATGTCGGCCTCAGCCACTTGCAGAGCCTTTTTGGTTGCATGTATCAGTCATATTTTTAGAGCCCTTTCTTGTGTTCAAGGGCATCTGGGTTGTATTTATATCTCATGTACTCAGATATTAGTTTAAAAGTCCTGGATGTTATCCCAGGCACGATATGTATGTGGGATTCATTATCATGTTATTTATCTGGCTCATGTTTATGCCAGCATTATGCCGTCTCGTGGTTTTTCGGACGCCTTATTGTTTGTACTATTGCCTCGGCGGGCATAGGTATGCCTCCCCCGCCGCCTATAGCAGGTACTTACTCATCAAATAGACTTGTCGCACCTGCAAGTCACCTCCTCAGGGTCTAGGTCTTTCAACACTTTGGTTTACCTTATACTTCTCTCTCTTTGACTCCCCCTTCATTGTCTAGTGATTTAGTTCTTACAACGTACTTCAGTCATACGATTAGCTCCTAATGCTCGCACGTTGGGGGGAAATCTGTTACACCATTTTTTGGTCATCTAACTTATTATCATTAGATGGACCCAAGTAAATCATGTAAGACCAATTTTACTCCAAGTAAAATTGCTTTCACTATGAAAATAACTTAGTAAATCACTTTTATTAAGTTGCTTATGGTCTAAACAGGAAACCCCATAAGGAAATATTAAATAAATATACATTTTTTTGATTTTCCTCAAGAAATAATTAGTTAGACAGTAGTTTAATTAATATTTCTGGTTATATTTAACCAAAAACAAGGAAATTAATTAGATAAATCATTATTTGTCTTATTATTTTCTAAGAATAATTGTTTAAATCTTATTTAAATAATATTCTTTGTTAAATATGACTAATTCACCCTTAAATAATTAAATAAATCATTATTTATTTGATTATTACTCAACCATATCCTTAAAATGATAAATAAATCATTTATTTATTTATCATTACTTAATCACATCCTTAAAATGATAAATAAATCATTTATTTATTTATTATTTACAAATAAATGGATTTGACTCAAGTCAAATTCCTTTTCCCTCCAACAAATATAATAAAATATTCCATAAAAGTTGGATCTAGATTTGGTTAATAATATTTTAATTATGCACCAATCTCTAGACTAACTCAATATTTTGTTATAAATAGAAGGGTTTTCCCATTCATTTGACACCTTTTGTTGCCTAAATATCACTTTGGATCTCAGCTCTTGGTCTAGCTATTGATCCACAATCATAGCCATATTTTACCATTTCTGTCTGGGTTTTCTACACCATCAAGAGAGAGGAATTATAAATATGAAGTGCTGAGGACTTTCAATAACCCATCCCATTGAGGAGAACAACGAACACCCTCTTGTGTTTTCCTCCCATGTGCCATCAATAAAAATTTCATTGGATATATTCTTGTCTTGTCTTTTGGATCTATGGAGTAAATCTTATTTTTCTACTGTTTAATGTCTTCTAATGCATAGAACTAGATTTTTGTAGCATTTGTCTTGATCATCTAATTGCAGATCTAAAGATATTAGTAGTCATTTCTATTGTTAGGGCTGTTTTTTATGCGCAGCTAAAGTGTTCTTTTTTCGTACACTTCGAATCAAGATTCATACTAACAAACTAAGAGACATCTCCCTTGGCGGTGAGGTCGAATTGCACAAGTAGGCTTAGGTCGGCTAGTATAAGAAATATAAGATTTCATCTTGAAAAAACATTTTCTCTCGGTCTATGAGGAGTTAGAGAGTGAGTAAGGGCTTGTTGGAAAGGGGAAAATTTCCTCTATGAGCTTATGCCAAATTTATCCTTAAATGAGGTCATTTTTCCATCAATAAAATTATATTTTTTGAACTGTCATCATGATTTTATTTATGACAAACTTTATGATTATGGACATTTGGAATTTTGATAGGCTTCTTAATATTCAAGGACTAGGATGCAAGGGAATAGATGTAGGTTTCATCAAATAGCTTTAAGGCTATGCACCTTTTCAATATGTCTTCTTTCTTAGGGCATATTCAACAAGGATAAGGCTTAGGTCATCCGCTTTTTCCAGTCAAAATTTATCCATGCATCATTATCACATAAGGAAAAGGGCTAGGGTTTCATAAATGTGTGTTATTATGCATACATGTGCCTAGATTCTAGTCAAGCAGTTAGGGTTCAGGTCTCCCAAGGATTTCACAATATCTAGGGTTAGGGTTTGTTTCAAAAATTCAACTATGAGTCTATCAATGAAAACTTTATTCAACAATATCCCCTTTTGTCATTGATGGAAATAATCTCCCCCTTTAAGCATTCTCTCCCCCTTTGACATCAATGGAAAATGGGGTCCTCAAGTACTCCCCCTATCAAGCTTCTCCTTGACATGCTAAGACATCATATTTTCTTCCTTTCTTCATCAATGATATTTCTCCATGATAGATATGTTGCTCTTCCTGTAATTATGCTGGTCTTTAATGGAATTTCTCCCCTAAGCCTTTGCATGTCTTCATGGAAATGGATGAGGTAGAGGATCAACCAACTCACCGTTCCTGCATGAACTCCTCTAGCTCTTCTTTTTTCTTGAGATAAGAAATTTTGTTTCCTTGTTGTTATCACTGGAAAATTGGACAAGCAAAGATGAAATTATTTAATGTCAGGCAGAAGGATTTACAGGGATGAGATACATTAGAGAATCTAAAATATTTAAAAATCTCTAAGGTCTGAAAGGAAAAATCAAATTACGCACAGAAGGAACCAGTTAAATGCGCCTCTGTGCGCATAATTCTTCGATAAGAGTTCCTTTGCGTGGCTTTCCCTAAAAAATCCGCACGGTCTTGTGAGTGGTGAAAGCCACTTTCCGAGACCACAAGGCACACTCTAGGACATTGATCCCACACTTAAGGCCGCCTAAGGACAGCCGCCTAAGCCTCCCTAGGACCTCAAGGGAGCACACAATGGAATCACCTCCCTCTCTTGGGTCACCATCCACAATGTACCAAGAGAGGGAAGGAGGATTTGAATTCTCCTATAAAATACCACCAAGAGATGAACAATATGAGAACACATTCTTATGCTGGCCAGAATTTCCCCAAGAAATACCAGTAGTGTGTGATCCGGAGCAGAGACAGAGGGGACTCAGTTGTTGGCCATCCAACAACTCCAGTACACCATAGTAGAGAGAGGGAGACTTTGCGCCAAGGAAGCTCTAAAGTAAAGACATCCTTGCATCGGGACTTGGATCTCAATAGTTCCAAGGGCCCCTTGGAAAGTGGGTTAAAGTTTCATCCTCATTTCCTACTAGCACTCAATAAGAGGGGACTTAAGTGCTATCGTTTGGATTATTGAAGTTGTTTGAATTTATTTAGAGCTTTTGTGTTATTTGTTTTAGTTTTAGTTTAGTTTTTATGTTTGAATATGCATGCTATTTCTCTATCTAGTATGTTTATGTTTTAGCATGTTCCACTGATTTGCTTGACTTCATCAATTTTATGCTTGTGACCAATAACGTAAGAGGGAAAAACCACCCCTCTTAAGAAAGTGTGATTTGGTATATTCGTGCACCAAACACACCGACACAGGATTGGCGACTCCACTAACTTTTATTTCCAAGTTTATGTGGTTGTTCCTTTTTGTAGAGACCTCCATTTTCACTATGGAGTTGGGATGGAATTACCCACTTTCTCTCCTTCACTACCTGGTTCATCCCTAGTGACAGGCTGAAGTAGAAGAGCTCCCAAAATTACTTTTTAGGAAAATTTCGCACCTTTCTTATAGGCAGAGGCACCCCAATGCACACGTTCAGAGGTGACATGTGCACATAAATCACGCTTGTTTCAACATTTTGCCCGCGAAAACCAGAAGTGGGATTTTTCATACTATTTATATCTTTTTATTGCTTGTAAAAGTGACTGGAAACCCATAATAGATCTGCCACCACTGGTTGAGGTGCCTCGCAACTTGTTAAAACTCAGTTTTAGCTGTTAGTTTTATTTCAAGTTGATTTTTGCAAAGTTAACACATAGTTTAAGTAGGGGGAAAATTAACTTGCATTCCGAAATAATTTATGTTTTGTGAATTTAGGTACTAAAACACCTAGTTAATTAGCCAAATCAAGTGGCCAAATTCCACGCATGCTTAGCTAGTTCTTTTTTCATTTTTCTAGTGTAAAAGTCATTAGTTTAGTTCAATTTTTGCACTAGGGTTTCGGGACCAGGATCGAATTTTCGGTAGAAGAGAAAGTAATCTCTACTGCCTTTGCATCTTCGGGTGATCCTAGGAAAGAATATGAACACTCTCTATTGATAACTCACCATCTCCCTATAGTTTATCGTTTAGACTAACTATGAAAAATTGAAAGCATCCCATATCCGCGCATGTTTTTATTTTTGAGCAAGGAACAAAGAAACATAGTTTAAAGAGGGGATTTTGAAAAGGATCATCGCATATCCACATGTTCAAACTATGTGTTAGTTCACCGTTTGTTCACACAGATCCACACCCTAAGCGAAGTAAATAAATCTAAAACTAACTTAAAAAAAACTCACTAAATTCTCCCCATAGGGGCCACAAAAGAATTTATAGTCTAAGTTAGGACCAAGGGGGTAGGAATACAATAAGTCGCCTTGGTATTTCTTCATCTGGAAACATAGAAGTTGAATGTTTAGGGAACTTTCAAATCCGCCTATCAGCTGACAGAAAATAAAAACCGAGCATGACAGAGACCTGATTCAGATGGGGTTAGGCTTAGGCCTAGTGCGTGTGGTATCAGTTGGGGCTACCGGACCCGGTCGATACTCGGTACTGGTAGCTGAACTACCACGAAGCCCAAGACTCAAATGCTCACGTGCAACAGCGGTACTTAGTGGCCAAAATTAGGGCATCTTTTCCTTATAGGTGACAATGCAGACAAGCACTAGATCCTCTACCCTTACCTTGGTGGATTTTCTTGGGTTGACTCGGGGTGTCGCCAGTTCTTTTGGGACGTTGTGCCAGTATTCACAAGATATATTCTCAAGGCCCAGTTACATTTGAGCATGTGAGGATGATTAGGTCTTCTAGGATCTGAGTATCATACGCAAACAACAAAAAACCATATTTTTTGATTGAATGATAACATAGGATTAATTTAAAGGGAAAAATTATTTTATTTCGCGTTGTTTTATGTATGCGATCGGATTTTTTCTTTGATTATAATCTCTATCCTCTCAAATATTCCCAAAACCATACCTAGTCGACGCTAGAATGGACCCAACGGGACCTTGTCGATCTAGACGTCTTTTGGACCTCCCTCCATTACCGGGAGGGGTTGCAGGGATTTCGCCATTTAGGTTTCAAATACGAAACACTGCCACCCTTATTGGTTCATCCTTTATCGAGGAATCTTTAGTTGGGAACCCTGGTCGGTCTCCCAATGCCACACTGGTGAACACCCCCATAGGGTCACAACACACCACTCTTCCCACAACCCCTAGCCGGTAGAGGAGTGCTACCCATTCAGGAATCCAGGTGAATGCACAATAGGGTACGTTGCAGACAAACTCTATTCCTAACTAGAAAACTATTTTTTCACAAGTCACAATGGCTACAACCTCGTAATCACCATTCTAGCCTTGTTAAATCTATCAGATTTAACTAAGTTGACAAAAAAACCCATTGCACACAACCCCATATGGTCTCCCATGCCCACGAAGCTCCCTTTGAACATTCCAAAGTTCAAAGGAAAGCAAGCGGAAGACCCAGGAAATCATGTTATGACTTTCCACCTGTGGTGTTCATTGAACAACATCGTTGATGATACTATTTGACTAAGATTGTTTCAACATACTCTAACTGGAGTAGCAGTGAAATGGTATGTGGAGCAGCCCTCTGCTACAAATGGAACCTTTAGCACCCTCGCCACTACGTTCTTGACCTATTTTTAGCTACCCATCCACCACGATTCAGGAATGGAGTTACTGAACCACTTTAGGCAAACCCTAGCCATCCATATCTCGGACCATCTCCATGAATGGCAGCAGCGTCGTAGTTTGTGCAAATCCAAACTCGACGATCGAGTTCTGTTAGACTTGTTCGTAAAAACTCTCACCGTAGAGATTTTGAAAGATGTGGCACAACAAAAGCCCATATTCGAACAGGACACCACCAATAAGGCCCAAAAACACGATCTGATCTATACACAATCAGGGTATATTTACAATATCCTACCGAATGCCCCGCGCCTGCAAACTTACAAAGAATTTCCAAGCGTGTCCAACTCTATAGAAAGTTTAATTGGGTCATTGACCCAAAATAACCTAATCAAAAACATTCAATACTTAGGCTACACGTATGATTCTACCCAGAACATACCACTACTCGGCTGCCAAAGTCATCACATGCCTCTACAAAAATTTAACTAGTAGGGCATCACTGTATCACCATCAGAATGGAGGAACCTATCCTCCGACTTAGGGGACCCATTACGTAGATAGAAATGCTAACGGAATAGCTCCCCCCAAACAACCATTTACAAACCAAGGAATGCAATATGCTCAGTCCCTAGCACAAGACCCGCCCATGCAGAATAATGCACAGGTGAACTTCGTGCAACCCTCTTAAAACCAACCGCGCCAACCATATAACCAGGAGAATCCAAATTATCCTCCTAACACGGTTAAGAAAAAAAGGAAAAAACAAGCCTAAAGGAAATCTTGGACAGGGGGGAAACAATCAACAACGCCCTCCGCGATCTCAGGCTAGAGGCAACTCCAACCGAAATCAAAACCAGGATCCAAGAAACTCCCAGAGGTAGAAAAAAATGCCAATTCTTCAAACAAACCACTCTTGTTCGATCTGTGGTGAGTACGGCCATAACACTCACCACTGTCTTGACCTCTCTAAGCTAAAAAATCTATAGAGTAACCATGGACAAAGGTGATCCTCCCAGTAGAAAACAGTCATGCAGGAGCCCTCCCCCCATCAAGGGACAGTTAGCACGCAGCAACAAACTCCCGAAGATTTTGGAAAAAACAGCCATGAAATCTACATGACTGGCGAAGAAATGTTTTTTCAAACACGAAATCGAAATTATGACACCCCACTAGACACCAACGCGTCAGTGGCTAGTACCAGTGCACCAACAACACCTTTGACCATATCAAATATGCCTATTGAACCTTTGCCAAAAATGTCTAAAGGACCAACTAGGCGGGCAAGAAACTATTCCAAAGTAGCCCACAACTATAGCATTGTGGATGATATAGCTCAATCTCCCACCACTATGTTAGCTTTGGAGGTATTACAATCATGCCCAAAGCAATGAAAAGCCTTATTTTCCGTATTAGGCACCATCGACCCTACTGATTCGCGCCTAATGGATTTTGATTTAGATAAAGCCACCCCTAGGCTTCCTTCAATGGTCGCGTTTCAGATACCAGTATCGGTCCAAAAAATTAACATTTGTTATAATTTACTGGAGAAATAATAAATTTACTGAGAGGAACGAAAAACCATAAAATAGCTAGCAACAAATCATAAACATAAACAAAGATGTTTATCGGGGAAAACCTCCAAATTTGGGGCAAAACCCAACCAATGAAATTTCATTAAGCATTAGCCAAAACCCTAGCCAATCCGGCCAAGTGAGCCTTTACTTCTCACCTCCAGGCCTACATTACAATGAAGTATTCCTAGCCTTTTATAGGCTCCATTACATGCAATACCATGGGCTGAAAACCATGGGTGCACAATACCATGTGCCCCAAAACCACTAATATTTACCCTAGTCAACATTGACTCTATCCCGAGTCAAGTTTACCTAACAACATTCACAGATGTATCATTGGCGAAGGTGCATCCACATGCATCATGTCAAAGAACGTTTGGAAAAAGTTAGGGTCTCTCGATCTAAATCCATCAGACATCACGCTTAGAGCATACGATGGCCGCCCTTCAGCCCCTGTTGTTCTCTACCAAAATGTCCTGGTATTCTTAGCCAGAAAGACAATCCTTATAGACATTGAAGTCTTGGACGCCCAATTGGACTACAATATACTCCTTGGCCGGAGTTATATATATGCCATGTCAGCCATCACCTCCTCCATCTTCCAAACTGTGATGTTCCCCAATGAGGACTGCATCGTTTTTGTCGACCAGTTGACACATAGCGAAAAGTGGCCCCTAAAAAATACCAATTTCATTCTACCCTATGTAGACACATCTGTGTATGCACTTACACGATACCAATAATATGGCCCTCGCCAGTTCAAACCGTTGTCCATCCTAGGGTCAATCTTAGGAGATCCCCTAGTTATACTTGAGTCATCACCTGATGTCACAGGGGCTCCGTTGTGCATGGTGTCCACATCAAGCACTGAAGCTAGTCAAGGCACGAAGATGAGCAATAATGACACCAAGTACTCAGCCATGACAGCCTCTATAGACTACGCCACCTCCCAAACCCCTTTCCTTTGCCCCCCAGCTGGTTTTGTGTCATAGTAGGTCATGACCACAATGGTCCTACCAAAATTATCATTTGCAATACCAGTTTGGTACCTAATCCCACCCACTCCAATGGGAGTTGCGCACATCACCTCTATAGGATTAATCCCCATCAATCTTGAATAGCCCCAGCCGTTCAGGAGACTATCGCAAACATCCCTACAAAGGAAATCCCCATTGCAAAACTGACGATTACGACTGAGAAAGTTGAGAGAAGAGGAAAGAAGGTGGAGAGTCCCACCACACAATGGGAATCACCACGCTGTGCCATATGTGACGTAGTAGGACACCCAATCCACATCTTCCTAGAGCTGGATGAATTAAAATTTCTCCTTAGCTCTACGACAGACATCACGACACCGCGTTCCTGTAAGAAGGAACCTGCGACCAAAATTCAAGGCAAAACATTGAGTATCAATCACACATGTGCTATCTGCATCAATTATAGACACTGTACCCATCATTTCCTAGAAATCCCACGATATAGGGATTCCTTACATGCCATCGAGCGATCCTACCAAGGGGATCCCTCCACCCAGTCATCTAGAGATGAACCTCGCACCATCCTTTACCTGCAGGAGGAGCGATAGTTGCCTGAAAGACTCCCATCCATTCCCCCTCCTCCCATCGAATGTTGTGTACTCTGTGATGAGCAGGATCATTTCATCATCAGTTACCTAGCTCTGGAAATGTTCCAACGATGGTATCCATTTCATGTAGTATATCGCACTGACCCTGATACCCAGTATTCATGTCAGATATAAGGTGGAAATCACTTGGTGCACCATTGTCACTACATCGCTAGATTGCATGCAGCACTAGCTTGTATGCGATAAATCATAGTTCGCCTCTCTCGAGAAGATGGCTCAGACTCGGAATCTATAAACAACTCGACAACCCAAGAAGATGTGACAAGTAGATCCATCCTCTTCTTGTAAGCTGAAAAGTGACCAATCAGGGAACCCTTAGTCACCCCCGACCGCTCTCTGTAGAGAACACCAACATGTGCGTTATGTAAAATTCCCAATCATGTGGTTCCCCCTTGCCCTGACTTAGAATCACTACGTCGTTGGTACCCAGTCACGCCACCAAATGAGCACAATGGGCACCCCATATCTACGTTATTTTTCCTAGTATGTCAGGGCAATCACCATGAACAATGTTGTACCTATATCCTGACATTTCTTCCTCTAATTGATATGGTACATACATTAGAGAAGAAAAAAGACGATCTCCTCAAACGATATAGAAATTATATCACCCCCAGACCATGAACCCCGCACCCACAGGGGCGTAATGGGAAAATTAGAATGACACATCAACCAAGCATGACCCAGGTCCAACCTAGGATAACATGCAGACTATGCGACCTGATTGGCTACCGGGTCAATCATTACGAAGAACTGAAGCACCTAACAAACAATTTTCGCACAGTCTCTTCTCTACCACAGAGACTTCTCTCTAACCAAGAGAAGATAACACAAACTTATTGGCATATTTTTTCACACTTCCATCATACAATAAAATGTGAGCATCTCCCGAAGCTTAGAGAAGCAAGAGCAGCATTAAGTCTACACTCCCCAAAAGAGTTAGACACACCCACACCAAAAACTCGAAAATGGAAGAAAAATCTCTCGTCTTATGCAACAAATCCTTTCCAAGAGTCCATGTCTAGGACAAAGAGTAGTGTTTATTCTGACACAATATACTCAGTTGACACAGTGGTACCATGCACCATTTGCACTAGCCATAACCACGAACCAAAGGCATGCTCGCTAATGGAAACATTCAGGCACCTCTACACCAAGCACAGTTTCCATCGATAGGAAATTGACCATCCTAAAAAGGGACCCAGCCTTGCGCTCACACAAGCTCACATCGCGCTGATTTGCCCCAAGCCACCATACACCTACCAGTGACAGGGTAACCTGGTTGCCTCATCCTCTTGAGTTACCACATGCGTTGATTACTTTAGACAGTTTGATTGAGTCTTTGGACCAAGGTCACCTAGGTAGCAGTAATCTATAACACTGGGATCAACACTTCATAACGCCCAAAGGGCGGTACCACACATGTGCACCTCCGGAAAAATAAATTTTCAGTGGCGACAGGTATTCCCTCTCTCATCTTCTTCTTAAATCACATTTCTTTGAATAATATTTGAATAAAGAAGATGCTTTCACTTGGGGTATTTATTTTTGTAGGTAGTATGAAAACCATCTGCAGCTCCATCCATTGAAAGTTCCAAGAGAAGGTATCATTCTACCCCCAAAATGATAGAGTCCCAGAAAAAATCTGCATATCCTGACATCATTTCTCCATCAGAAAATCAACCATAGGTTCCAAACACTCGACCATGTTTATCATCACCTCACCTTGCACATGATAAGCATCCTCGTTGGTCGGTAGAGCCACCCCTCCATGGTGCTCATCACCCGAAGTAGAACATATATCACAACAAAAGTGACACCATGGCCATACCACTATATTCCTGGAAGCACCTCACGCCCATTCACTTTCCATGCATCAGACCAATTTTTACCATATCAAAATAAAACCCCTTTCCCAGATGACCAGGTTGGGCAAGAATATTGAAAGCGCACTACCGCACCTCACATTTGGCCTACCATACCTCCATCAGCATAACCCATCTGCGATATTTTTTCATCCAGTTCATCAACCTTACACATGAGACCAAATAATGGGGCCCCCACCTTTAGCAAAATACCTTCCTCAAATCATTAGTGAGTGAACACTTTCATGTCTTGGGGCACCCGTCTCTGTGTTTTGTACAAACCAAACCCCATTATTTTATTCTTTTGGTAAGTGTACAAAGACTGCAAACGACGCACTATGTCCCCCACCCACCCATTCATTTTTTCTCCCATGGAAGTAGTCCCTTGTCACCCTGGGTTGGAGTACCACAAACTCATGCAAAAGCCACCATGACATTCATAACTAGTTTATACCCACCCTGGAAGTCCTATTGACTCCAGGGATTTCCCTATCAGAAATAGTTATTATTGTCGCCAAGCTGCCTTTTATACTCTGACCTTGGGCCACTAAATCCCCATCATCAGTTTTCAGTCACCCCTCATGCCTATGTTAAACCCATCACATCGAGGATCCTGATCCTCTGTATCAGTGACCCCCTCGTTCGGTTGAGGCTTCCTTTTTGGCGACATCAACACCTCTTTTCCAAAAAGGAAGTGGTACCTTTGATCACCCCTCTCCACAAAAAGGGCATCCTTGGGTGGCATTGTGGGAGACGTCATTGCCCACAGATGTCATCAGTCCTCCTGAAATTTGACTACAAGACAAGCTTTCATGTGAGGATGGTATCGTACCTTACAACCATTGCACTTTATTCAAATTCGTCGAAGACTCAAGCCTTTATAAGCGTCTCTTTCAACAATGCTTAGATGGGAAGGTTTCAGCCAACGCCTATGCGTATAAAGTGAATTTATATTCCATACCAAGTTTACGCATATGGGTAAAAATTTCCACCTATAGTCAAGGAAAAAACTCCCCTGAGGGAATTAGAAATCATCATCATCAACCAACAGATCACTACCATACTAGTGACACAGGCAGAATTTGTATCTGTCAAATATATTTGTTTAGCTAGCTAGAGCATCACAACCATGGGAGATGTCCGCCCCATAGAAAATTTGTATATATTGTATTATACTATTGCTTGTAGGGATCCCACAAGACATGGTCACTCTTCGACCTGGTGCAGGGTGTCTCCAAATCTGAGCTACAAGTAGGTCTCTCTCTCTGTCCACACAGTACACAAAAAAAAACTATAATCTATTTTGGCTATATAATTCTTCCTAGACCTCACACATTAGGGGGCAACTGTTATCACTGGAAATTCAAACAAGCAAATATGACATTATTTAATGTCAGGTAGAAGGATTTACAGGGCTAAGAGACATTAGAGAATCTAAAATATTTAAAAATATCTAAGGTCTGAAAGGAAAAATCAAATTGCATACAAAAGGAACCAGTTAAATGTTCATTTGCGCGCATAATTATTCGATAAGAACGTCTTTGCTCAAATTTCCCTCAAAAATCCGCGCGGTCCTGAGAGTGGCGGAAGTCACTTTTCAGGACCACAAGGCACACTCCAGGACATTGATCCCACACTTGAGGCCGCCTAAGGACAACCACCAAGCCTCCTTAGGACCTCAAGGGAGAACACAATGGAATAAATTTGGCACACAATGGAATCACCCCCCTCTCTTGGGTCACCATCCACAATGTACCAAGAGAGGGAAGGAGGATTTGAATTCTCCTATAAAATACCACCAAGAGATGAAAAATATCAAAGCACATTGTTATGCTGGCTAGAATTTCCCCAAGAAATACCATCAGTGTGTGATCCAGAGTAGAGATAGAGGGGACACAGTTGTTGGCCATCCAACAACTCCAGTCCACCATAGTAGAGAGAGGGAGACTTTGCTCCAAGGCATATCGGAAGTAAATACATCTTTGCATCGGGACTTGGAGCTCCATAGTTCCAAGGGCCCCTTGGCAAGTGGGTTAAAGTTTCATCCTCATTTCCTACCAGCACTCAATAAGAGGGGATGTACGCGCTGCCGTTTGGATTATTGAACTCTATTTAGGGCTTTTATGTTATTTGTTTTAGTTTAGTTTTTATGTTTGAATATGCATGCAATTTCTCTATCTAGTATGTTTATGTTTTATCATGTTCCATTAACTTGCTTGACTCCATCTATTTTCTTCCTGTGAATAATAACTTAAGAGGGAAAAACCACCCCTCTTAAGAAAGTGTGATTTGGTACATTTGTGCGCCAAACACACCAACACACTTGTGATTAGGTGGAAGATATATTAAACAATGTATTTGTAGTGAAGACACAATATTATGATTTTATTCAATGGAATTACTTCTAAGAGGCATTCTATGAAGAGATCATTCTCCATGTGTGACTCATCAAGGGTTTCATAGGGCTCTTCAAGGATAGATCTTGTAAGAATAGTCAAGAATCATAAGCTCCCCTAACAATATACATGGTCACATTTTTGGCATAATTTCACCATCAAGACTTGGAATATCATACTTTCGAAATATTTACTCATTAGATCATCAACATGATTTGAAGTATTGAGTTTTTAAGAGACTTTCTGATCCAATTTTCTTTCTTCTCATGTACCCTACGAGTTTTTACACCATCTGCATGTACCCTACGAGTTTTGGTTTTTTTATTTTGAAGGTCTACGAGCCCAACATTTTGATTAATATGGGGTTTATTCTGGAACATATGCTATATGCATGAATATGTAAACATATTTTTATCTAATAGAAATTTATAGTTTTGTTATTGGAAAAAAAAGATCCCACCAATTGTCCTCCACATAGGCATTAATATACTCAATTTGATCTCTTCAACTCTCCACAAACTAAGAGTTTTTTCAACTTTATTCAAATTTCAATAACACAACGTTTTTCCAAGCCACTTTCCTCCACATCATAATTTTCCTCTATGAACTCATGTAATACCCCTACTGATTTATGACGTAATCGTATGTACATTTCTAATATGTTAGTGAGCTATATGTATATTGAGTGCATGCATGCCTATCCGTTTATGATCTATGCGGCTTGCGTGCCCATACATATAGGTTGTATTTATGTTGTAGGGCCAGTGTGCTTGGGCATATGTGTTGATGTTTTTTAAGTGGTCGGAGGGCCCATATTGTAACAAATTATAATTATAAATATTTTAATAATAATAAAAGAGTATGGTTGTGAATCCCACTCCATGGTAAGAGTATGAGGGGAATGCACTCACGAACATGGGAAAAAATGATATTTTGTGACAATTGTGGGTGTGGAAGAAACTTTGGGACCCACATGGCCCCAATATGAGCCACATGGAAAAATAAATAAATAATATATATATATATATATATATATATATATATATATATATATATATATATATATATATATATATATATATATATATATGCCTAGTGAAGGGGAAGGAGGAGTGATGTATCTGTAATGAGGATGACAATGATGAGAGTAAAATGCACTATCTCGATCCATCATTTTCTGATGGGCAGAGAGCTGCACAGCTGACTGTAAATCACCTTGGCTGGTGTGTGGAAGTATGGGGGAAGCATAGCGTAGAGGTTTTTGATGTGGTGTGTAATCCTGACTGACCATATAGCACCATGATTGATGGTGCAAGTATAGGGAAAACATATGTGCATAGTTCGAAGAAATGGTTGTAGGGGTTGGTACTGTTAGCCACCTATAAAATTTTGGCATAGAAAACAGGTGGCTAAGTATTTAAAAGAAACATTTCCCTTGAAAATCTATCATTCTTGAAGCCTTCATGTGTCTTCTGTCCTTTGAAGAAATCCTCACTGATGTTTCCATTGAAAAGCCCTGCTGTTTTGTCAAAGAGATTGCTTTAAAAAGGCCTACATTTTCTCCATTTCATTCCCACAAAATCCCCATTTTTCATTCATATTCCCTCCACAAAACCCCTCTTTAATCCTTCGTTTTGACCTCTAAACCATCCTAAGTCACTTTTGAACCATGTATTTCCCTCTATTTGGTTTAAAAAATCATCCCTTTCATCTACCAGAACCCCTCATTTGGCTTGAAAATCCCTGTTTTTTGGCCTAAAACACCCTTTTTACACTATGAAAGAGTTAAGCCCCTTTGGGCTTATAACGATAGCCCCCTTCCTCATATAACCCCAGCCCCGCAATCGGGTGCTTAAAAGCCGAAAAATCCCCAAAATCCCTTTAAAAGGCCGAAAAAGCATCTCTCCGCTCATTTTAAAGAATTAAGCCCCCAGGGGCTTATTCACTTTAGCCCTCCCTCCATGCGACCTAAGCTCTGAAGCTAGGTGCTAAAAATCCAAGAAACCCCCAATTAAAACCCTTTTCACTTTTATTTTTCACTTCCCCGTCGTTTTGAGTTGAGTGGATATAGACCGTCGACCTGCACTAGATCAACGACCGTCACGAAAGCTGGACCTCGTTCATCTTTCCATTCCCTGACATAGAGTTTTGAAACGAATATGGACCGTTGAATCCACAAGAACCGACGGCCCAGATTTCGTTGCATTCCGCCCATCCATCTAACCCTTCTCTCTCTCTTGAAACACTCCCGCTCTATTCTTCAATCTTGATCGTCCATTCCAACAATCCAACGGTCGAGAAAAAACCTGATGGCCCACCTTCCACCCGCGCATCTCACCGGATATCACATCCATTCCGCACCATCTGATCAGCACACCTTCATTCGACGGCCACCGATGTGTTTCACATAATTTTTGCGCCAGAACTTTAACGTTTCAAAAAAACGCAAAATGGGTGGTTTTGTATTTCCACGTGTTAGGCGCTGAGTGGAATCGCGCTTTTTTTTGGAAAACCATATACCACCCCAGAGCCCGTGCGAAAACCATTCCAGTTTTCTGCCTTACCACCCTCCGCAACATCATTTTACTTTTAATCACAACCGTAGATCATCCAGATCTAACGGCCCATGTTGGATCGGGATATCTTTTCATTGCTTCCCATCTGTTCCCCCAATGACTCCATCTGTAGATCTACGCCATTGATTATTCTGATCAAACATCTCTCATTTACCCTCGCCTCCCATCCATTTTTTCATTCACCTGACCTCCCAACGATTCCATCGAACGATCTCCACCGTCAATGGTCCTAATCTAACGGCTCAGATATAACCTCGCCTCCATCCCTTCATCTAATCCTCCAAGAGACTTCATTGATGAATCTACATCGTTGATCACCGTGGATCATTCTAATCTGATGGTCCATAACCCATGATGCACTCAACCTCCATCAAACCTGTTTTTCGCTGATTCTGCCATGATTTTCATCCATTTTTTCGCTGCATCCACTGATTTTCCATTGCTGCTCCTCCATTTTCACAAGCCTCTGAAGCAACCTACCTCACCCCCTCAGATTTTTATAACGTGTTTATCATGTTTTATAGGGTTTACAGTCGGTGAATTCATTCTGTATTCACAGTCATGGTGAAGGACCATCACATAGCCGAAATAGCAGAAAAATAGGTCTCTGAGAAGGTTTGAGGGCATATTTCATTAAAGATCAAGGCTATTAACCTTGGTTCAAACCCTCCAGCGCCCCTAAAACCTGTATGTTCATGAAGACAGGTCAGAAGAAGCAGAAAAGTGTATCAGTAAGAGATTTAAGGGATTAAAGCCAAATGTTGAAGACTTAATGCTTATGATCCAATGTTTAAAGGATAAAGACACAGATAGAGACCATAAGAATGATCAAGAAGACTTAATGAAGCCTAAAGCACATAAAAAAGTTATATCAGTGCTTTCATATCAGCAGAATGTTCTTTTTCCTAAAAAGGACAGGTTCCCACATCATTCTCCATTCCTCATCAAGCCCATAACAGTTATTATTCTGACAAGAAGTCCTAAAAAATGTCAGTGCATTAGTTACAAAGCATAGAAGACCTGAAAGGAAAATCTTCATCCTTTCTTGTCTCAGAGTAAAAAAATAGTACCAACAGTCAGAGAGTACTTCAAGAACACACCTTGGAGTTATTATCAACCTATCGAAGACCCCTGATTCAGCCAAAGGGTACTAAAAGTTAATACATAGATGTTAAAACAAAATGGGCTTCATAGACTCCTTTTACTTTGTTTTAATGCATCATTTAAGTTCTATCTGCCACTACTATCACTCTTTCTTCTATAAGAACTCCTGAGAAATACATTGTAAACGTTGGTTGGTTGGATATTGTAAAAACACTGATTGTAAGCTGTTTTACTAAGTTAGAGTTCTGTGAGTAGTAGTTATAAATAAGCTGGGAGATGATTTCTTGATGATACCAAGCTATTGGACAAGGATGTATGTGACTGGTTTTGCTCTTCTAATATGAAAAGCATGTTCATTGGACCCTGATCTAAATCAGTGGTGATGTGTTCTCTCTTTGTTATTGTTTCCCCTCTATTATACATCATGTTTCATTTTATCTGATAATAATCAGTAATTTGAGCTTAAGATATACTGCTGCAGGTACCCTAATGCTTCTTGCACTTTCTTATCTTTATGTTTTCTGCTAATTGTGTATCTAAGAACAAATTCAATATAATTTAACCAGTATAGAAGTTGGTTTTTCCATGCTTACTGATGTATGAATTTAGAGTTTGTTTTTTAGATGTTCTTGTTTGGTTCCAGCTGAAAGAATTGGGAAATCAGGAGGTTTAGAGTTAGCCCTATCCCCTAGGTTCCTTTTCCAACAGTTAGCCTTTCTATGACCCCTTTGAGTTGAGTGCCAAAAGCAGAGAAGGTTAAAAGTCTTTCTTTGATCTTAGAATTCACTCTGTGTCAAACTTAAATGTTTTCTATTGTCTAAAAGTAGTCAGGAATACTGCTAGATTGTTGTCTTCGGAGTTAGCCTGATTAGGAGTTTAGATCATAGAGGTTAAGGCATGCCCTGTCCCTAGAATTACTCCGAAGTGGTCACCTTGGAAGGTTTTCCTTGTCATTCCCATTCATTTCCTTATTGTTTCATCCCATACTATCATATTAAGAGATCCTTTGATATAGATGACTAGCCCCTTGAAAGCCTTGGATATTTGAATTGCAAGAAAACCCTTTTATGACCCCATTGCTCAATGGTCTTGTGTTCACTTTGAATTATCTCCCCATTTGCCAAAAATCCTTCTCTATTCATTCCTTTACCTTACATTGAACCCTCCTTTCATGTTTCCCAACCAACCAAACAAACAAACGAAACAAAACCCATTGTGCTCTATAACTAGCCTAACACATTAAATCGAACATCAAAGACATACATTTATTTACCTTTATAGAGAGATCCCCCTCTGGATCTAGGAGGGCTAGATCCTTAGATCCTAAAGTGGTTTGATGTTGTCTTTTCATTTGGTATTTCCAAATCTGCCAAATCACAAGAACCCCAACATAATGGTGACTCCAGTGGGGAAATTATGAGTGAATTCCATCTTAGATACACTCAAGACCTCGGAAGGCCCATAATCTACTTAGATTGGTAGTTAATCATTGTGGTGGACAGTAAATATTCTTGAACATTTCAAATCTTCCACCTGGAAACTCCATAGTTCCTAAATGACCAAAAGACTCCACTGGTGATCAGTAGGCCTGCTGATTATCTTTGTTTTCTCAAGACTCCATTGGGAGACCAGTTTCATTACAACATCATCCATATTAGAGGAAACACATAGGATTAAGATCCTTTGTTTAAGGATAGCTTGCCTCTTAAAGGTTGTTATACTTAGCATACTGGCTTCAAGAACAATTCATACCAGAGCTTATCCTGATCCAAATCCCCCTGAAATAGTTGAAAATCCAGAGAGAATTCTTAGGAAGTCTCATACATTTAGGGATCCAGCTTTTGTCAGATCTATTCATAGAGCTAACTCAGCACCTGAAAACCTTGCAGCTCTATCAGATACTCAATTTGACTTAGATTTACCAAGTAATTTACCAAGAGCTAAGTCATTTAGTGGTATAGATCAGACAGAATTTGAGCCTCCAAGTTCACCACCACCTGTTGGTCATCCTATTAGTGACAGAGAAACCCCTCCATCAACACCTCCTGACATCCACTTCATTCATAACTTGGGGCTCTCTCACCCTAAATCTTCTCAACAGTTTGTTGCTAGTCCAAGCATTTCTGTCATCCATATACCTGTTGTCCAAGCCACTCCTTTCCCTCCACAAAACACTATCATGACAACATGGTATGCTCCCCTAGTGTTGCCACAGCCTCTGGCTCCTTTACCTAATGACTATCAGTCTAAAATTCCCCATTTCACTGGAAAAGAATCTACCACAACTCAACACCATGTAGATAGGATGGAAGATGCTTTTGACTATATGGAAATAGAAGATGAGACCATTAAGATGAGAATCTTTGCTCAAATTTTAGGAGGATAAGTAAAAAAGTGGTTTAAAGGCTTAACTCCTAATAGCATCAATGACCTTCCCTCCTTAAATCAAGCTTTCATAAAAAAACGGGAAATTAAAAGCAACCCTCTTTAAATATTAGTAGAGTATAAAAATATCAAAATAAATCAGGGAGAGAGTGTTCATGATTACTCTACCAGGTTTAACAGTGTCTATAATGCTCTACCACCCCACATGAAACCTCCCCAATTAATGGCCTTATTGAAATATCCCGAGGGCTTTGATGCTGACATGGCCTATCAACTTAGGGAGAGAGACTATACAACTCTAGAAGATATGCATAAAGGAGCTATGAGTGTAGAAGAAAACTTGATTGAAAAAAGAGCTAGGATGAGGGCTGAGAAGAAGGTAACCTATAGGGAGGACACCACAGCTTCTACATCTGATCCCAAAATTGATAATCTAGCCAAAAACATGGAGAGGCTAGAAATAATGATGGAGAAAATGGTTGTCCAAGACAATAATCAGAATAGAAACCAAACTCAAAACCAAAACCAAAACTTTAGCAGAAACTCTACCCCTAATAGACAGAGGGATTTTGACCAAGTCATACCTCCATTTCAAGAAAAATTCCTTGATGAGGATGAGGGAATAATAGAAGAATCAGAGGGAACCATTATAAACATGGTGGATGCGGATAACCAAGATCACACCTTTTCCACAGAAGATAAACATACCTCATACACACATTGGGATGAGGAAGGGTTAGAATCTGAAGACTATAGGTTAGGATTCGAGAATGCCATCATGCCGGTCCGAGAACGATATGATCTGAGAAGAAAAAAGAACGTAAATACTCCCAAAACAAAAGCCTTTGAAATCACCATTAAGAAAAGACCTGAAAAGACTCCTAAAGTGACTGCTGAAAGCAACAAAATAGCAACTGAGAATCCTGGAAAAAACAAGGACAAAGACATCCAAACCACTGATAAACCAAGTCAAGAAACCAGCAGCACTAGCATTGCAGCTAATGCTCCTGAAAAAATTATTTCAAACAATGTACATAGTGAAAATCAGCAAGATGAACTTGCCAATAAAACAGTGACCAACAAGACAGAATTAAACCTTTCAAGAGTCAGTCTCCTTTCAATCTGGAGGGTGAAATAGCCAAAATCAAAAAAAAATTCCCTCTCACGAAGTTGGCTACCCAAGATGCATATAAATGTTAAATCTTGAAAGTCTTAAACTTAGGAGAAAATAGTGACTCTGTCAACTTAAATGATGATCAACCAACTCTCTTGTTTGGCCCAAAAATTGAAGGAAAATTTCAAGAAGGAGTAGTGCCTCCTTTTTATGTCAGTCTAAATATCCATGAAAAAATCCTACATAATACTATGCATGATTCAGGGGCTTCACACAATCTCATGCCCAAAGTGATCATGGAAAAATTAGGCCTAGAGATAACCAGACATTATAAGAATTTATATTCTTTTGACTCTAGCAGAGTGAAGTGTTTGGGCCCGATTAAAGATCTTTGTGTGAATTTGACCCAAATCCCAGCCAAGTGCATGGTAATGGATGTAGTAGTGGCCAATGTACCTCCTAAATATGGTATGTTGCTATCAAGATCGTGGGGTGCCAAGCTACAAGGTACAATGCAAATGGACATGACATATGCCACAATCCCTGTTTTCAGCCAGCTTAGAATATTATATAGGGAAGCACACATGAAATTCATGGTGAGCAGCCCAGAGAAACTAGAGAATTTCCCTCTTTACTCCGTCCATACAGATCTAGACTCTTTTATCCTTTATAATGATGAGTTTACAGAAGAGAAAGAGCTAGAGCATAGAAACTTAAACAACATAGTAGAGGCCACAAATATTAACATAATGGCAGCTCTGAACATAGAGGAAAACAAAGGAGAAATATTTGAACGATCTGTGTTACACCATTTTTTGGTCATCTAACCTATTATTATTAGATGAACCCAAGTACATCATGTAAGACCAATTTTACCCTAAGTAAAATTGCTTTCACCATATAAAATAACTCATTTGTTTATATTTCCTGGTCATACTTAACCCAAAATAAGGAACTTAATTGAATAAATCCTTATTTATTTAATTATTCCATAAGAATAAGTTATTTAAATCATTATTTAAATAATATTCTTAGTTAAATTTGACTAAATCATCCATAAATAATTAAATAAACCATTATTTATTTAATTATATTCCCATCACTTCCCTAAGATGATAAATAAACCATTTATTTATTTATTATTTATAAATAAAGGAATCGACCCAAGTCAAGAACCCTTTTCCCTCCAACAAATATAATAAAATATTCCTAAAGGGTGATTCTAGAATGTGATTAATAATATTTTATTCATGCACCGAGTTCTAGAACACCCCAATATTTTTTTATAAATAGAAGGGTTTTCCCCATTCATTAGTCACCTCCATTGCATTAGATCACACTAGATCTACTCTTGGTCACCAATTTCATTTGTTTGCATTTTGAACTCCCATTGAGTTCCATGTTTGTTAGGGTTTTCCACATTAACCAAAGAGAGGAATTTTAGATCTGAAACACTGAAGACTTCCAAGAACCCATCCCACTGAGGAGAACTGGAAAACACCTTTCTTGTTTTCCTCTCAAGTGCCCCATTCTTTAATATAATATAAGATTCTTTTTATACATTGTTCTTGTCTTGTTCATTGGATGCATGGAGCCATTTTACATTTTATCTGCTTAATATCTTTTATGCTTAGATCTAATTTTATGCAGCAAACTTAAAGATATTTTGGAGCCATACTTGATGTTAGGGCTACTTGATATGCATAGCTAAAGTGATCTTTTACGACGAAAAAATCATACTAACAATCTGCAGAATTAGAAAATCAGGACCAAGATTGTAAAGAGCAGATTACCCATCAGCCTGCTAACCTCAAGAAACAAGAAGACATTAAGGGTGATATTGATAACAAATCTACAAACAACCCTTTATGGAGCATGAATTTTGATGGGTCTTGTACTAAAAGGAATGCAGGAGCTAGGGTATGGTTGCACAATACTGAAAACAATTATGCTGAGAGTCGTGCCTTCAAGCTAGATTTTAAATGCACAAATAACATAGTAGAGTACGAAGCTCTCCTCTTAGGATTGCATCTATTGAAAAAACTAGGAGCTAAGAGGATAGTTGTCCAAGGAGACTCAGAACTAGTCATCAAACAAATAAATGAAGAGTACACTACCAAACATCCTAGATTAAGGGCATATAGGAATGTTGCCATGGATCTGTTGAAAAATATTGTATAATATGAGCTTGTGTTTGTCCCTAGAAGTCAAAACGTACTTGCAAATGGATTGGCCTGCACTGATAGTTCATATCAGAGACCACTTAGTGACAAACAGATCATTGTTCAAACAAAATATAGACCAACAGTTTCAGATAATGAAAAATATTGGCAAGTCTTTGAGGGTGACAAACAGATAGAGGATTTCTTGCTTTGCAGGAATGAGTTTGAATTACCTGATTCAGACTCTAAGTTCGATGAAAACTGTCTGGATAAAGATCCCCCTGATGAAGAAAAACCATCCCCTATTGCAAAAATAAACTTGCTGACCAAAGAATTTGATAAACAAACAGAATAATACATGAAAATAGATAAAGATGACATAGAGGTGCTGCAGTCCAAAGACAAAAGCATACCAAGAGGAATATCACCCCTAGAGTACCTCTTTGATTTTAATGATATGGAAAATAAGCCCACTATAGAACCCACTGAATCTGATGTTGAAGAATGAAATATAGGCAGCAAAGAAAAGCCTAAAATGATCAAATTATCTAAAAATTTTCCAGCCCATTCAAACAGAAATACATTGATTTATTTAAAGAGTTTGCTGATTTTTTTTCTTGGAGTTATGAAGATTTGAAAGCCTATGACACAGAGATTATCCAGCATAAGATCCCATTGAAAAAAAACCAGAAACCTTTTAGGCAAAAGCTGCACAGAATAAACCCTGTACAGTTACCCCTAGTAGAAAAGGAAATTAAGAAAATGTATGAGGCTGGAATCATAGTACCTGTGAGGTTTTCAGATTGGGTATCTAACTTGGTGGCTGTAAGGAAAAAGACAGGAGAAATAAGTTTGTGCATTTATTTTAGAAACCTTAACAGAGCCTCCTTAAAAGACAATTACCCTTTACCCAAAATGGAACACATCCTACAGAGGGTAGTAGGCTTCTCTGTTAGATGGCTTTTCAGGGTATAACGAGGTCTTATTACTCCCAGAAGATCAACTTAAAACAACCTTCACCACTCCTTGGGGCACTTTCATGTATGTTAAAATGCCTTTTGGATTAATGAATGCTAGGGCCACCTTCCAAAGAGCCATGGACATTGCATTCTCAGAGGAAATAGGCCACTTCATTGTAATTTACCTTGATGACATAACAGTGTATTCCAAAACTAATGAAGAGCACCTTAAACATCTGAGAAAGTCCTTGAGAAATGAAGAAGGTATGGGCTATCTTTAAATCCCAAAAAGACCGTGTTTGGTCTCCACGAAGGTAAGCTTCTTGGTCATATTATATCTGAAAAGGGGATTAAAATAGACCCAAAAAGAGTTGAGGGAATATTGCAGATTAGCCACCCAAGGAATATCAAGGAATTGCAGTCCTTTATTGGGAAGATTAATTTCTTGAGGAGGTTTATACCCAACCGAGAAGAACTCCTTAGAAACATGACAAATATGCTCAAGAAAGAGGTAGGAGTTAAATGGACTCTAGAAGCCAAAAAGTCTTTTGAATTGGTAAAACATGCTCTCACTCGAGCACTAGTCCTAATCAGCCCTGATTTTTCTAAAGACTTCCTCATATTCTCTTTTGCATCAGAACATACTGTGGCTACTGTCCTATTGTAGAAAAATCCGAAGGGACAAGAGCAGCCAATTGCATTTTTTATCAAAGCATTGAGAGATGCACCTCTGAAATATAACATCATGGAAAAACAAACTTATGCTTTGGTAAAGGCCTTAAAGGATTTCAGAGTGTATATATTACATTCCCATATTATTTCCTTTGTGCCTAAGATAGTGGTGAAAGACATTTTGTCACAAGATCCAGATGGCAAGAGAGGCAAGTGGATCGCTGTGATACTAGAGTATGATTTGGAGATCAAACCCACTAAACTCATCAAGGGTCAAGGCTTAGCACAATTAATGGTTGAATCTAACTTACAAGCCCTTGACATTAATATGGTAGATGCTTTGGATGAACATGAAGGATTACCAGCTCCCATTGTAGAAGAAAAGTTCCAAAACTCACCTTGGTATGCTGATATCTTGTATGTGCTTGTAAATCTTAATGGTCCTCCTGATTTATCAAAGAAAAAGGCAAGGTTTTTAAAGTTGAAAACTAGAAATTATTGCACTTTACATGAATGTTTATATTGGAAAAATGAAAATGGTTTATTGCTTAAATGTTTGCCTGAAGTTGATGCAGAGAGAATCAAGCATGAATTCCATGAAGGAGAGTGTGGATGCAATCTCTACTGGAAAACCACTGCCAATAAAATCCTTAGAGCTGGCTATTACTGGCACACCCTTTTCTAAGATGTCCACAAGATGATAGTTGCTTGCCACAAATGCCAAATCTTTGAGGGCAAAATAAAACTCTTTCCTTTACCTTTACAACCAATCACTGTTGAAGTTCCTTTTCAACAGTGGGGCCTAGACTTCATAGGGTAAATCCATCCTGCTTCATCTGCCCAACATAGATGGATACTCACAGCCACTGACTATTTCACCAAATGGATAGAGGCCATCCCTTCTAGGAATGCCACAGACTCAGTCATCATAAAATTCCTTGAAGACCATATCCTATCTAGATTTGGCTGCCCTAGGAATATTATCACTGACAATGCTGTTGCATTTGGTTCCAAAAAGATGATTGATTTTTTCCACAGATATCAGTTTGCACTTGGTCATTCTACTGCTTATTATCCTCAAGGTAACGGTCTAGCTAAATCATCAAATAAGAGTTTGGTGACCATCATCAAAAAGCTGCTGGAAGAAAATAAAAAATCATGGCATAATAAGTTAGTGCATGCTTTATGGGCAGACAGGTCGACAACAAAGAAATCCATTGGAATGTCTCCCTATCAACTTGTTTATGGAGCAGATGCAGTGTTCCCTACCAGTTTTGGAGTACCAGTGATAAAATTGGTCCAAGAAATACAATCAGAAGAAGACAACATGGTAAGGAGGATCAATCAGACCATACATCTCCAGCAGACAAGAGAAGAAGTCTACAACAGAGCTCAGAAAGTGCAAGAGAACATCAAAAAGTTGTTTGATAAGAGAACAAAGGCCTGTGATTTCAAGATTGGGGACAAGGTACTAAAATGGGACTCTAGAAGGGAAGATAAGGGTAAGCATGGCAAGTTTGACAGTTTATGGAAAGGCCCTTATATCATACAATCTACCATTGGTCCCAATGCATTTTTTTTGCAAGAATTAGATGGTACATAGCTGTTTGGGGGTCCTGTCAATGGCAGGATGCTCAAGAATTACCACTGCTGAAGTTCAGATTAAATTTTTTCACTTCCATTGTAAATACCATTTTTTTTTTTTGTTTGGAAAACATAAAAATAAAAAAATACAAGAAGAAAGGTTTAGACAAGCTCAAATCTTGAACCTATGAAGTACTAAAAGACTGGCTCAAATTAGATCAAACCTGAGCCATAGAAAGTGAAAGGCTGGTTCTAACATGCCCAAAAATTGAACCATTTAAGAAAGAAGAAAACAAATCTAATAGGATCAAAATCAGGAGCTGAAACGAAGAAAAGGTTGACTCTAATAAGCTCAAAACCTGAGTCACAAGAAAAAAGAAGGATGCTTTAAAGTTTCAAAATTGCAAGCCTTCACAATTTTGGTTTAAATTTCCTGCAAAGTTTCAGTTCATGGGCAGTCTGTCTTTATGCCATGGACTCACAGCAAACCAGACAGTCTAATCCTGGTTTGGCTGTGTTTCAATTTCTATTTTATAATGTAGAGAATGAAAGCTGCCAGACAGTTTAATCCTGGTAGATATTAGTTTAGGTAGAGAAATTTATGAGTCCAACTGTTTAATCTGGTCTCATGGAGAAATAAGGGTAGAATTAGATTAGTTTTTTTCTTTCAATAAAAAATAATTATGAAGAAGGTTTGCAAGTCTAAATGCACCTTGAAGAAAAAATGTTAGGACAATAGGATGGGTAGGTAGATTGTTTGGGGAGTATTGCTGTTGATATAATGCTTTCACTTGTGTAGCAGCTGATCAAAAAGAAAAGAAATATGGTCAAGTACTAGGAATCTGGCCTACTTCCAAATATTATTTCTGAGATTCTTGATACCTTCAAGAAGATGCCATCCCCATGTGGAGCCACTGTTAGCCACCTATAAAATTTTGGCATAGCGAACATGTGGCTAAGTATGTTTCTAAGTCTTCAAGAGAAACATTTCCCTTGAAAATCTATCATTCTTGAAGCATTCATGTGTCTTCTGTCCTTTGAAGAAATCCTCACTGATGTTTCCATTGAAAAGCCCTACTATTTTGTGAAAGAGACTGCTTTAAAAAGGCCTCCATTTTCTCCATTTCATTCCCACAAATCCCCCTTTTTCATTCATATTCCCTCCACAAAACCCCTATGTAATCCTTCAGTTTGACCTCTAAACCATCCTAAATCACTTTTAAACCATGTATTTCCCTTTATTTGGTTTAAAAAATCATCCCTTTCATCTACCGGAACCCCTCATTTGGCTTGAAAATCCCTGTTTTTTGGCCTAAAACACCCTTTTTACACTATGGAAGAGTTAAGCCCCTGTGGTCTTATAACAATAACCCCCTTCCTCATATAACCCCATCCTCGCAATCGGGCACTTAAAGGCTGAAAAATCCCCAAAATCCCTTTAAAAGGCCTAAAAAGCATCTCTCCGCTCATTTTAAAGAATTAAGCCCCCAAGGGCTTATTCATTTTAGCCCTCCCTCCATGCGACCTAAGCTCTGAAGCCAGGCGCTAAAAAGCCAAGAAACCCCCAATTAAAACCCTTTTCCCTTTGATTTTTCACTTCCCCCTCGTTTTGAGTTGAGTGGATATAGACTGTCAATCTGCACCAGATCAACCGCCGTTAGGAAAGCCGGACCCCATTCATCTTTCCATTCCCTGACATAGAGTTTTGAAACGAATCTGGAGCATTGAATCCACAAGAACCAACGGCCCAGATTTCGTCGCATTCCACCCATCCATCTAACCCTTCTCTCCCTCTTGAAACACTCCCTCTCTGTCCTTCAATCTTGATCGTCCATTCCAGCAATCCAACGGTCAAGAAAAAACCCGATGGCCCACCTTCCGCCCGCGCATCTCACCGGCTATCACATCCATTCCACACCATCTGATTAGCGCACCTTTATTCGATGGCCATTGATGCGTTTCACATAATTTTTGCGCCAGAACTTTAACATTTCAAAAAAACGCGAAATGGGTGGTTTTGTATTTCCACGTGTCATGCGTTGAGTGGAATCACGTTTTTTTTTTGGAAAACCATATACCACCCCAGAGCCCACGCAAAAACCATTCCGGTTTTCTGCCTTACCACCCTCCGCAACATCATTTTACTTTTAATCATAGCCTTAGATCATCCATATCTAACGGCCCACGTTGTATCGGGATATCTTTTCATTGCTTCCCATCTATTCCCCTAATGACTCCATCTGCAGATCTCTGCCGTTGATTATTTTGATCGAACGTCTCTCATTTAACCTCACCTCCCATCCATTTTTCATTCACCCGACCTCCTGATGATTCCATCGAACGATCTCCACTGTCGATGGTCCTAATCTAACGGCTCAGATATAACCTCGCCTCCATCCCTTTTTCATTCATCTAATCCTCCAAGAGACTTCATCAATGAATCTACACCGTATATCACCATGGATCATTCTAATTCGATGATCCATAACCCACGATGCACTCAACCTTCGTCAAACCTGTTTTTTGCCGATTCCGCCATGATTTTCATCCATTTTTCGCTGCATCCACCGATTTTCCATCGCTGCTCCTCCATTTTCACAAGCCTCTGAAGAAACCTACCTCACCCCCTCAGATTTTTATAACGAGTTTATCGTGTTTTGCAGGGTTTACAGGTGGTGAATTCATTCTGTATTCACAATCATGGTGAAGGACCATCACAGAGCCGAAATAGCAGAAAAAGAAGTCTCTGAGAAGGTTTAAGGGCATATTTAGTTAAAGATCAAGGTTGTTAACCTTGGTTCAAACCCTCCAGCACCCCTAAAACCTATATTTTCATGAAGACAGGTCAAAAGAAGCAGCAAAGTGTATCAGTAAGATATTTAAGGGATTAAAGCCAAATGTTGAAGACTTAATGCTTATGATCTAGTGTTTAAAGGATAAAGACACAGATGAAGACCATAAGAATGATCAAGAAGACTTAATGAAGCCTAAAGCACATAAACAAGTTATATCGGTGCTTTCATATCAGAAAAATGTTCTTTTTCCTAAAAAGAACAGGTTCCCACAACATTCTCCATTCCTCATCAAGCCCATAACAGTTATTATTCTGACAAGAAGTCCAAAAAACTATCAGTGCATTAGTTACAAAGCATGGAAGACCTGAAAGGAAAATCTTCATCCTTTCTTGTCTCAGAGTACAAAAAGAGTACCAACAGTCAGACAGTACTTCAAGAACATACCTTGGAGTTATTATCAACCTGTCGAAGACCCCTGATTCAGCCAAAGGGTACTGAAAGTTAATATAGAGATGTTAAAACAGAATGGGCTTCATAGACTCCTCTTCCTTTGTTTTAATGCATCATTTAAGTTCTATCTGCCACTACTATCACTCTTTCTTCTATAAGAACTCCTGAGAAATACATTGTAAACATTGGTTGGTTGGATATTATAAAAACACTGATTGTAAGCTGTTTTACTGAGTTAGAGTTCTATGAGTAGTAGTTGTAAATAGGCTGGGAGATGATTTTTGTATGATACCAAGCTATTGGACAAGGATGTATGTGATAGGTTTTTCTCTTCTAATATGACAAGCATGTTCATTGGATCCTGATCTAAATAAGTGGTGATGTGTTCTCTCTTTGTTATTGTTTTCCCTCTGTTATACATCATGTTTCATTTTCTTTGATAAGAATCGGTAATTTTAGCTTAGGATATACTGTTGCAAGTACCCTAATGCTTCCTGCACTTTCTTATCTTTATGTTTTCTGCTAATTGCGTATCTAAGAACAAATTCAATATAATTTAACCAGTATAGAAGTTGGTTTGTCCATGCTTACTGATGTATGAATTTAGAGTTTGTTTTTTAGATGTTCTTGTTTGGTTCCAGCTGAAAGAATTGGGAAACTGGGAGGTTTAGAGTTAGCCCTGTCCCCTTGGTTCCTTTTCCAACAGTTAGCCTTTCTAATATCCCTTTGAGTTGAGTGCCAAAAGCAGAGAAGGTTAAAAGTATTTCTCTGATCTTAAACTTCACTCTGTGTCAAACTTAAATGTTTTCTATTGTCTGAAAGTAGTCAGGAAGACTACTGGATTGTTGTCTGCGGAGTTAGCCTTATTATGAGTTTAGATCATAGAGGTTAATGCATGCCCTGTCCCTAGACTTACTCCGAAGCGGTAACCTTGGAAGGTTTTCCTTGTCATTCCCATTCATTTCCTTATTGTTTCATCCCATACTATCATCTTAAGAGATCCTCTGATATAGATGACTAGCCCCTTGAAAGCCTTGGATATTTGAATTGCAAGTAAACCCTTTTATGACCCCATTGCCCAATGGTCTTGTGTTCACTTTGAATTATCTCCCCATTTTCCAAAAATCCTTCTCTATTCATTCCTTTACCTTACATTGAACCCTCCTTTCATGTTTCCCAACCAAACAAACAAACAAACAAAACAAAACCCATTGTGCTCTATAACTAGCCTAACACCTTAAATAGAACATCAAAGACATACATTTCTTTACCTTTATAGAGAGATCCCTCTTTGGATCCCTAAGGGATAGATCCTGAGATCCCAAAGTGGTTTGATGTTGTCCTGTCATTTGGTATTGCCAAATCTACCAAATCACAGGAACAAATACTTTCTTGGCCCCCCTGTGACCCCCTTGTGCGTGCGTCTAGTCGTGGAAAGAATATAACACACATCCAACAATATTTTCATGGTTGTAGTATGTTATCTTTTTATATATTTACTGCACACCCTAGTTTGGTTTCATAGTCAATTATTGCATGAGTGAGGCTAAAATTTCATGGTTATGTGTTTAAAATAGTCGATTACTGATATTTTTCACTATGTATTTTCAATTGTTGTGTTACTATTTCGACAACACCTAATTCTATTAATTATAATTATATGCCATTCACTATTAATGAAATGCATGTTTGGGTTTAATAATGAAATTAAACATTATGTGCCTCCATTGAATTATTGGATCATTTAATTGGTGAATTTTTGTTTTGAGTGAGTAGTGTTACCTGGATGGAGGATGGGGATAATGAAACTCATATTGATCAACATGCTCATTATTTTCATTTATAAATTCCTAAATTAAGAACTTTAATTATATATTTTCACAAATTCCAAAATTTTCCTACCTTCATCCTTTTTCATCATTTCGTTTAAGAATGTTTTGGATGCTCTATATCCTTAGAATTTCCTCAAGATGACAACAATCATCATATTCCTCTCTTGTTGCATCAGGGTGGCCATCAGCACCAACAGTTTTTACATCATCACAATCAGCATTCTCAATATTACCAATATCTTAGTGGCTTAGTTCTGTAGAGGGGGCCTCGGTACCCCGGAAATTATTCTTCCTCCATTGTTAGCTTAGTGATAAAATAGGGGAGTGTTAGAAATATGTTGTCATTGATGGAAAATGTGTCAAAAGTGTTAATGATGAAGCCAGAGGTGATTAGTTACGAGAAGAAGAATGAAGATCAACATTAATGGATAAAATGTAATGATTTATAAGGCATTTCTAGTGCAGTAGATCACCTCAAACATAGGTCAAACCCACTTAGATAGAAAGAGATCTGAAATATATTTCTAGTGGTATGTGGAAAATTAAAAATGGCCTCCTGGATTTGAAGGTATGGCCAATCAAAGGGGGGACCTCCAAAGTCAAAATTTTCATAGTTAGAGTTGTGGAGGTGGTCCTAGCAACAGTTAGTTTGGCGTCTTGCCAAAAGTGGTGAAGCAAATTGGCAGAGTTCCTAACCAAAGCACAAGGAAAATTTGGCTTTTACAATGCAACAACAAGCAGTTCTATTGGTTTTTGGTGGACCCCCCCATACAACTCATCTCGATAGGAGTACCCTATAGGTTTTCAAAGAGCACAAAATAGAGGGACAAGGATGATGAAAGTGGGATGATGAAATCCAATCGGGTGACTAAACTTAAATAGAGTGTGTGTCTAATGATAGATTGGGCCCCATGCATCCCTTTGTCACATCGAAGGGGTTTTCAATAGGCCAACGTGTGTGATTGTTAATGCGCTTGGGGTGTCAAATTAATGGTGGAGATTCATTCAAAACGCCCACCCCCACACCCCCCCCTCCTTTGCAACATAAACCATGCAACAAGGATGTCACAATGGGAAGTCTGTCCAATAGTGGTTTTCACAACAATGGAGGAGGGTCGAGCAATGTGGCACAAGGAGAAAAGGCCCGAAACCCTTGGATTTTTTTATAAAGGAAAATGGCACAAAAATGAGGCTCTATGAATATTTCTCTCTCCTCTCTAATAGGACACATGGAAAAATATTATTTGGTGCCGATGACGTAAGTACTGGTGACATGGTAGTTTGGTACATTGGACATGTGGCATGCAAATTAAATTATTTTGGGTACCCAAATGGGAAATTTTTGGGTGATATGTGGGCCACCCTTAGAGCACCATGTGGCATAGATGACATGAGAATGATGTCATCCTATATGGTCAACCTTAGAAGGACTGAGATGTGCATGCATAGATCTCGTCAAGACGAATGGGAAATGAGCAACATGTTAGTTGTCAGAGACAACTTAGCTAATGGTGTAATTTATTGGCTCACAAGTGTAGAAGAGGTCCCACTAGGGCAGGTCATCCTTGCAGATTGACCCCGAGAGGAGAGCGCATAAGGGAACCAGTGGGATAGAAAGGAGAGAGACACATTGGCATGGAATTATTAGTATAATAATTTAAATTTTTTTATAATTAGTGGAAACCAAAGTTATAACTACAACAAAAAATGTGGCTAAAACTTGTAAAGCACCAAATTTCCATAATTACTATAATTAATCAGTTTTTCTTGTAGAAACAAGTGGTCAGTGACAAAAAACTTAAAGAGAACACATGGAAGACTCAAGTGAATAGGAAAAAGGGAAAAAACAACAGTTTCATGCAAATATTGAAAACAAGAAGTTCACTCAAAAGCCTAATTTGAGAGGGAGAAAATATTCTTTATAAGTAGAATTGATTGACTAGGTTTGATAGAATTTTGTGTGAGCAATTGTGGTGTGTTTGAATTGGATTTATGTTGGTGTGGATGGTGAGTTTCTTAGTAATCAGGGATTTATGAACTTTGGTGTTGGAAATTTTGTTTTGTTTTGTAAAAGTATTTAATATTCATGGTTCTAGTTTGAAAATGGATGAAAAATGAATCATTGATGCCAAGCAAGTTGAAGTTTGCAGATCAGGGGTTGCAACTCCTTCCATTAGGTGTTGGTAAACAATTAGGGTTTGTAGGTCCTTTAAATTATAGTTAATAAACCATGGAGTTGTAGCTTCATTTTTGTTGTATCCAGAGAAATTTGTAAAAGCAAGTTGTAGATTACCTTGTGATGAAATTGAAGTAAAGTTTGAAGAATATTTGTGTGCTATTTGTTTTGTTCATGTTGGTTCATTTCATGCTCATATGAATTTATTTTTGAAGATTTTTGTGGTGTCCTAATATTTTTACAATTGAAATAAAGTTATTAAAATTCCTAGAATATTGATTCACCCCCCCTCCTCCCCCCCCCCCCCAAGTATTGTCCCAGTTTCTAACAGGGAGCTGAGTTCCCTTCAAACTACTCTCTATTCAAAGTGTCTTAGTGATGTAGAGTTGACTTGAGGTTCAAGTTTCCTGAGGGATGTACAAGGGACTGTAGGTTCAAGGTCACTAAGGGATGTAGGGGGAACTCACATCACCTTTAGTATATACTCTACCTTCAAGACAACTAGAAGTGCAGCTGAAGACTACTCTCGCTTCAAGACTACAAATACAAGTTCAAATGGCTCTCAGGCCAACATCCTTTTGATTAGTAAAAATTAAGCACATTACAGAAATTCAAACAACCAACACAAAGATACACTAATAAGAGAATGGGCTCGACCACCTTCAAAGCAATTACTTACATTTTCAAAGATTTGACTACCTTCGAAGAGAAGGAATTTGTTGGTATTTTTGAGTTTGAACATAATCAAATGAAAGAATATAAATGTCGTAAATATAACATAGATCATTAAAATAATATTAATATTAGATAAATATCATAATATTAATATTAGATTGATATTAATTGATATTTTTTATGTAATAAAATTTGTAAGGTATTTTATCTATTAAGAAGAAAAAGATACTAGTTTAAGGTAAAACTTAATAGTAAATTAAGGGAAACATCCACAAGGTAAGGTATGGTATTTTATTAATCAAGAAAAAAATCATGGTTTCAACCAACTCAACTCATCTTTCGAGTTACTTACATATGTTCATGGTGGCGCCATTACATGTGCTATATGAATTATCATCCATTTTCGTAAACTACACCATGATACAAATCACCAATTTTTGTAAACAACACCATTATACAAACTACCAAGACATGAAGTAAATTTTGATTTTTGCAACATATTTAATTTATTAATTGTTGTTATGAATTGTAACAATCTTTAACTTGAAAAAAATATACTTGACACCTTCTTCAAGTCTATTCACCACTTTTTTTGTAAGTCAAGAAAAGGTAAATGCCATTGTAGTTTCTTTGCACATATTGATTTTGTACACAAGTTTGTGCAATTGTCTTAAGTGTGGAACTTTTAAAGATCTACTCCAGCTCCATTAGTTATCCATTTTACAAAATGGTACTTAATATCAATATGCTTGGTATTACTATGAGTCTTTGTTCAAGATGGCTTGAAAATATGTCTTCCCTTTTCTTTTCTTTATCCAATTGATTTTTCATGGATATGACTTCTTATTGATGCCTTTCTTGTTTTGATCAAATTACTCCTTAAGCTTGGTGAGCTCCTTATCTCTTTCTTGTACTTGAAGCTTGAATAAGTAATCTTATTTCCGTTTCTTTCCAAGGTCATGATCACTATATTGTTATTTCTTCTTGAGCTCATCATTTTCCTTTTTCAAAATGCTTCTCTCTTCTAGGGCATTTGCAAGTTTTACCTTGAGATCTTCTTTGAGATATTCTTCATTTTCTTCATCTTCTGGGTCTTCCTTGGCCTTGATGTCTTTACTCTTGTTTTCAACTTCCTTAATGGGTTATGGATTTCATTATTTATTTCCATATTTTTCTTGATTAGAGGTCAGGGTCAATGCTCCTTTTGAGTGAATATCTTGAAATTTGTCCCACATATCTTTTTCCGATGAACATTTTTCCATTTTGGCCTTTATAGGATCTGGCATCCCACTCAAGATTACTTTTATTGCTATTGCATTATGTTACTTGGAATATTATTCCATTGTGCTTCCAGTAACCACTAATTCCCAGACTTCAAAATCTTAAGCCATTAAAAATTTGTTCTTTCTTTCCTTCCATATTTCAAAGTTTCCATTGAACAATGGAGCTTTCCCAATTTGATTATATTATTTTTTCACGGTTGAAGAAGAGACATCTTTAGAAGGATTGTAGGCTTATTCCTTGGCTTTTCCATTTTCTTTCTAAGGATATACCTTCTAGTTGTTAGGATGTGAGTGAAGATACTAGCTCTGATTCTAATTGTTGGAAATACTGAGAGGAGGTGTGAATCAATATTTATTTTATATTGTTATTTTACCAGTTTTATATCACTTATAAATTGAATAGAAAATGAAAAATACAAAATAAATAACTTTATTAATAAAATATATTGAGGACTCCAATCCTCTTATTTACAATGAATCTGGTACAATGATTCTTAGGGCTCCAACAATAGATGAAGACACCAATATTCAATTCACCAGGCTCCAACCTATACTTTTCCAACCACCGACTTGGACTTCACGAGGCTCCAACCTCTAGGGCTCCAAACCTATTTTTCCCAAGGCTCAAACCTTGTATCTATGAGGCAACAACCTCTAGGGCTCCAATCCTATCACTGGTACATGATCTAGCCTAGTCTTCTTGAGGACTCCTATCCTCTTTAACTCCAACCCACTGCTTCAATTCTTCAATATGGATTCAATTTTTCTTCAAGAATACCAAAATATTATGCAACCAAACCTCACAATATCTTCACCTTCAAAAATTCCCTCAATCGATATCCAAAGAACTTAACTCATCAATGAAAACTTTACCTTCTTAGAACATGTCTCCATAACTCTTCATGTTACCCAAACAAAATTCTCCAAGGTCACCTCATGATAATTTCAACAATGCATCATGGTCTTCAAGGATCTCCACGAATCTTGTATATGTTTCTTCACAAAGTTATTCAATGCTCCATTTATCTAGCATGATTTAAAGGACTTCCAACCACTTCACTCAATATATCTGCCCTCCAAAATTCAAGGGATATTCAACAATTCTTTGGTAATGATTCTCTTCAAGATGCTTTAAGAAAAACCCAAACTGTCCTCAAAATTTCTTCAATCGGTTGCACCAAGGATTTATTCATAAATATTCAACAATGATGGCTTCAATAATTTATATCAATTTTAAATCAAACCTTCAACATGTGACTTCTCTTCTAGTTCATTATATTAAGCTTGCCTTCAAACAATTCCAATGATGTGCTACACAATACAGGCCTTAAGATGCCACAATTGGTTAATACATCAAACCTCCATAAGACTAAATCCAAGCTTCCACAATTATGCTTACCCCTATCTCGAAGTACAAAATTTATCACAGGTGTAAGGTGTAACACTGAGCCTTCAACAAGATCTGAAGTTTGCATCAAGTCTGTGCCATTTAGAAGATAGTTTCCTGAGGTGTAGTTTCTCCAGGTCTCGTTAATACTGAGCTACCACAGTTAGAGATTGTGAGATAATTCTGAGCTCCAAGTGTCACTGTTCACTGGTTTGAGACTGTTCACATGTCTGAAAGCCTTAATTCTGATCTTCAGTGAGCCTCCCCAACAAATCTGAGTTCTTGCAAAATTCTGATCCTTCAACTAGTTGTCCAAGTGAATGTTTACTAATATGAGGTTCTGTTCAAATGATTGTTCATAGGTCCAACCTCCAAAGCCAATACGACTAAACTTTAATCTCTTGAAATATGAGCTAATACACTGGTAACATTCTTTTGCAATGATGACTGAGCTCCTCTAAGATATTGTTCTCAAGGTCTAAAGTATCAAGGGTCCTTTGGTCATAGTCTGAGCCTTCCTACTAGTGATCTGAGCCTCCAAAGATGTGTTTATGACATGATCGAGCATGAGCTATGTCCTCCACAGCTAATAGTGTGAGATTATTCCAAATCTGAGATTTTACATTAGTATTTGTCCACATATTTGTTATTAATCTGAGCCTCCAAAAAATTAATTTTCCATTGTCCAAGGTTGAATGCAATCACAGGTCAACCTTCAGAGCTTCAAAAAAGGTGTACATTTTAGGTTCAAGTTATTTAGGTTAATTATTTACTTGGTTCAAGCTGCCACATGTGCATCTACCCAAGGTTTGATCCTTTACAAGAAAATGTTCACAATATTGTGATTTGGTTCAAGATGTAGTTTCTCTTCCAAAATTCTGCTCCTATGACACCAATATGAAATGTAGTCAAATTGTGCCCAAAATTTAATATTCTTTTATCTCTCCTCGACCTTTGTCCTAATCCTGTTGATCTTATCCAAATTGATCACCAAAATTGAATGCTATAATGAAGAGTTTAACCTTATATCTATACAGGTTTTAACCATAAACAAAGAGACATGTCCCTTGGAGGTGAAGCCAACTAGCATAAGAAATATAATGTTTCATCTTGAAAAATTGTTTTCTTTCGGTCTATGAGGGGTTAGAGGGTGAGTAAGGGCTCGTTGGAAAGGGGGAAATGTCCTCTACGAGCTTATGCCAAATTCATCATTAAATGAGGTCATTTTTCCATCAATAGAATTATATTTTATGAGATATCATCATTATTTTATGAATGGAAGCCTTTAGGATTATGGACATTTGAAATGTGGATAAGATTATTAATATCCAAGGACTAGGATCTAAGGGCATAGATGTAGGTTACATCAAATGTATTTTATGCTATGCACCTTTTCAATATGTCTTATTTCTTAGGGCATCTTCAACAAGGCTAAGGATTAGGTCATCCTTTTTGCCAATCAAAATTTATCCATGCATCATTATCACATAACGAAAAGGTTTAGGGTTTCATCAATGTGTGTTATTATGCATACATGTGCCTAGCATCTAGTCAAGTAGTCTGGGTTTAGGTATCCTAGGGATTTCACAATATCTAGGGTTAAGGTTTGCTTCAACAATTCAAATATGATGCCATCAATGACAACTTTATTCAATACTGAGGATCTTACAATTTTTCACTCTATGGTAAATTCATGTTTGATTGATGTTTCCAAATTTTTAAAGTATTCTTCTCATGTTCTAAGTGTCAGATTCACTCTCTTATATATTTTCAACCTTTGATGAATTCACAAGCACACCCATCTTCCACAAGCTTAGATAGGCATTGCACAACTTTTGAAAGAAAGGCTTGCACAATCACTATTGAAAGTGTTTTTGCACTCCATAAGCATATTGAACTGCGTAGCCTATGTCCACATTTAGTATGCACTCTCCATCGATAGTTTCCTTCTCACATTGACTACAATTGTACTTCTATTTCGGTGAGTTTACCAACTATCACTTTTGTGCACCTTTTCTTTCATAAGTGTCGCTTTTACATTCATGACTGTCAGTTTTTCTTGCTTTGAATTTGAAAAGTGGCATTTTCAATTTATCCTCACTCTGGCATGTGTCTCTTTCAATTTATTTAGCTTTTTCAAGTGTCATTTTCATGTTTTCTCACTGCTGTGAGTGTCGCTTCTAACCATTTTCACTCTTGTTTGTGCCACACCTTTGCACATCACTAGAGGCAACTTTAGTTTAATCTTCTGCATTATATGGTCTTACATATCATAAGAATATGTGCTAGACACATTCCTTTAGCTTAGTGCACTTTCTGGTCACGTTTGACACTTGTGCCACAACTTGTATTCTAAGTGTCTTAATGTGGCGTTTCAACTATCACACTTAGAAATAAGTGTCACTTTGTTGTCGTTTAAAGGTGTGATTGTTGTTAATGATAATTTTTAATTCCCCTTGCTTATATTGAGGGAATTTATGTGTGTGATCCATGTTTGAGTCCTTTTTTGATGCTTTTCCCACTCCTACTCTAGTGGTCCCACACTTAGCCATTCTAGAGTTCTTCTTGGTCCTCTTGCCTAGTGCAAGTTGAGAATACATGAACTCTCCTCTAGGTGATGAGCATAAATTATTCACGAGCCTCATTGATAAAATTTATCCCTTCCAAACTTGTGCATCGAGTCCTCTTTAAGGTAATCTCCTATCATTTCACATTGAGAACCTTCAAAGTATAGTCACTAACCCTTGTTTCATGCACTAACTCACCGCACTAATATTTGAACAATTCTAACTTGTATAATGCATGGAGAATTTCTAGTGGCCTTTTTTAAAAGAAAACTACACAACGAAACTTGTGTTCCCTCTAAAAATGTAGTGAGCACCTTCTTGGAAAAGTAGATTGAATTTGTAATATCCCAAAATGGGAATCACACAGCAAGCCTGCTGAAATAACACACTCTTGAGAATTCAGTGCACTGAAATGAGTTTTCAGCTCCTGTATCCCTTAGATCAGCTCATCTAAGATCTAAATCCAAACGGAGAGAAAAAAAAAATCAAACTAGGTGGGTTAACAGACCTACCACGACCTAGTCTAGTTGAAAAACACTCGAAGAGAGGGGCTATAGCTATATGCAAGGATTGCTTCAAGAATAATGCAGTTTATCAATGTACAAGCATGGGACCAACATGGAGGTTCATTATTCAGTTATACATCAGAAAATTAGATCTACAATGCATCTTATACAGTGTATAACAGAAATAGAAAGAATGTACAAGACAAAAGCCTCAAAATGAGCTTCTACAACAACATGAAATGGAAGAATAAGCTTGACAACATTATTTTCATTGCTGAAGCATGCATTAGATTAAAACTCAAATATAGAGAAGATATGTACACAAAATGATAGATCTATTTCAGATTTGTATGTAAGATAGGCTCCTTTATACACTCCCCTTGGGGATCTCAGCGAAACATGAACACTAGTGAGTAGATCTGAGATCTAAGTCACAAATCTGCAGAATTATTCAAAAAAATTTGAATCATAACATATGTAGCAGATCAAATCTGAACTAACATGGATTGGTTGGCCAATCCACAGATCACCACAGTGAAAGGAAGAGTCCATTCACTAGAGATCTCTCCTCTAAATGATGCCAAGTCTCCCTGAAACTCTGCTCTTGCAAATAACGCAGTCATGGAAGAGGGACTGCGCTGTAGGCTCTGAGAATTCTTTGGCCTGCTGCCAATATGTGGATCTGAAGCTCAAAGGGTCTAGAATTGACTTATCAAAGGGATAGATGACTTTCCCAGTGAAAAGGAGTGCTAAAACTACATAGATCTGAAAAGATATATTCTCCACTTACTGCAGCTCACATGGAAAACCCAATCCTAAAAAGGATTGCGCTGTAGATGCAAGATGTGGCTTGGCCAAATGCCAGATAGTGGACTAGAAAAACAAGGCTCCTCCAAGAGATGCTCAAGGAAGGAGGTGGGATTCCTAAACAGGAAAACCTAATGAGGAGTGTCTAAACGGACAATACCTTCAGAAAATAATATCATCAACAACCTTTTCCTGTTGTCCTCTGCCTTCTTTTATAAGATGAAAGCCTTGTCAAACCCTAAACCACCCCAATGAGTTAGCTCCTTTCACACGTGGAGCCTCCATCTAAAACTGCGCTGTGTATCCATGAGGTTCATTGCACCTAGATTGCGCTGTTGATTTGGTCAAGGTTGACCCAATCTCATGATTCAAACCCATTCACACCTTCAAGAGTTTATTTACATGGCCCAGATATGTCTCTATTTACATAGGCATTGATTTATTCATTATTTTCAGGAGTTTTACATGTCCTCCTTTATTCATTTATTCATGAAACAGAAAATAAAACAAAAATGCATATTTCTCTTAGTTGAAGCTAAGTAGGAATATTACAGTCCTCCCCTCAAAAATTTTGCTTGTCCTCAAGCAACTGATAGGGTGAGTGCTACAACACTTCTCCTCCATTGGTGACATCATCAAAGATCAAGCTCTCATCATAAGCTAGATGCTCACCAATCCAAACCTCAATGAATTGTTCCTCCAAAGTCAACATGAGATGTGCAAAATCCATCCCACAAGGAAACAATATATCATGTGAAACAACCATGGTTTGCCTAATGTTCCCTCTAAAATATATAACATAAAAAACATGGAGAATTTGCAGCCCATTAGGCACATGCATACCTCCTATCCTCCCTCCATAGATTCCCATAAAAAGTACAAGCATGTCATCAATGTATGGGGGCAAAATAATGTACAAACAAATAGAAAGGTGCACATATGGGGGTGGGTCATAGTCCCACATGTGGAACCAGCATAATGCATCTCCTGCTTGCATCAAACCAAGATGGGGTAAGTGGTTTTCCCACCACTTAATTGCAGCCCATTCCATCTCACTATAGCTGAATAGCTGAGATATGTTTGGTGCCTTAGGAAAGCGCCCATCATGAAACAAGATCTCCCTTTGTGCACCAAGGGAGTGGCCAAGTGCAGCAATTGTTGTGGCCCCATATTTTCCATGAGATTGAAAATATAGAAAAATCCTCCTAGGATTCATGGCCTGCATAATCATGGTGAAAGAATATATAAAATCAGAAAAATAAACTTGTGTTACATGAGCATATTCTTCACCAATAGTCCTCCTCATAAAATTGGGGTGTTGCATAGATCTATCTTCTCCCTGAAGAGGGGAAAGAGAAGGCTGAATTAACTCTCCAACAAAGTTATGTTGCTGCCCCATCTCCACAAATTACATGCATCTTTGACAATTCTAATATAGTTCTCCTTCAAAGCCCTCCCAATAGTAGCTCTTCAAGATGATGTTGTTGAGCTTCATAGAATATTCATGGCTGAAACAAAACTCATCATAGGCCCATTGTAGTAACTTCTCCTTGAGCTTGGAGGCTCTAGATAAGAAGATACTACCACGATGCATTATGCTGGTTCCACATGTGGGACTATGACTCAGTTCCTCATGTAGAAAGTCATCAAGAATCATGCATGTATGAAGATCCTTGGAATATTCCACCAACAGTTGGGACTTCCAGTATGGATCTAGTTTTCCCAACAATGACAGCACTGATAATGTGTCAACTGAAGTGGCTACCATGTTGTTTCTCTTCTCCTTGACATCCTCCATGTCCAAGGTGTATGTTGGAAGGCCATGCCTCCCATTTTTCTCCTCTTTGACATCTCCCATGGCAAAGGTATGAGATGGAAGGTTGCTATTCCTCCCTTACTTCTTTGTAGTGCCAACCTTCATTCTTGGAGCATCTTCCCTCAGCGCAGTATGAGATGAGAGAATGGATAGTGATGTCAAGGGAAAAATTATTTCCCTCTCTTTGTACTTTTCCCATACTCTCAGCGCTGAAGCATTGTCTCCTAATGCTCCCTTCCTTCTTGGATCTATGGAAGGAGCATCAATGCATGAAAAATCTTTCAAAAAATATGAATCAGGTGGTCTCTCGGGGGGTATACCACAAGATAATGATGTCTCATGGTTCATTTCCATGTGAATAAAAGATGGAAACATAATATGACTACTTCCACTGCGCAAATCCATCTCTAATTGCTGTGTGGAAGTATCATGATAAGGAGAAGTTGGAGCAATTCCCCCATCTTCTTCTTCATCACCCACCTTCTGCAAGATCTCACAGTCTAAGGGGCTCCTTTTATATGCATTTAACTCATGAACACCCATCATCTCCTTGGGGTCAAGAGTATTGATCACAAAGGACTGATCCATCATAGTGTGTGTTCTAAAATTTGGATGCAGTGTTGGAACATATTTCCTCCATTGTTTTTTCTCTTTGTCTATCATCATAGACAAATTTTGCTCATCCTCTTCATGTATAGGATCCTTGGGGCCTTCTTGCAAAGATATAAGAACCCTCTTACTGGAAGCAATAGCTTCAACTCCATCTCCCAATAAAAAGAGATTTCCTCCTGCTGTCACAGCGCTGAAGGAACCTTTTAGTTCTTCTTCTTTCTTCTCCTCATCACTGGAGAATGCCTCATCAATAAGAGATCCCTTCACTTGATCTCTCCTTGAAAAAGAAACACTCGTGTTTTCTCATTGAGAATAACGTTCTTGCTGAAGTAGGTCCTTTTCCATTGGAAAATAATGTAACAAAGCTTCAACCCCTTCAACAATGTTCTGAAATGGAGTTATCTTAATGGATCTTCCCACCTCATGCAGATGTTCTAATTTCGTGGGCTTAGTTTGCTTACCCCAAGAAATCTCAGATGGAATAGAGTCAAATCTATTTACTAACCTCATAGTGAACTTTGCATAAGTAGAGATGTTTACATTTTTCAATGAAGAAGACTCAAACAACCACCAGGCATATGCTTTACCTTGGAGGTGCAGCGCTGCTACTCTTATGGATTTTTCTTCAGAAACTTGATGCAGCTGACAGTATGTATCTAGATTCTCTACCCAAGACTTGGTTGAGCTCTCAGGTGACCCACCAAAAGTAGGTAGGAAATTTCTACCCAAGATGTGCTACATGCACCTCTTCTCCTCATAGTTCTACTAGATCTTCTCTCTTCTTTGAGTTGACAAAAATCTGGGAAGCTTAGATACTCTTTGAATATTTTAGACTGAGATTCATATTCTCAGAGGTAGTCACCAAGAGTCTCCTCCTCTGGTGTCTCTCCATATTCTTCTCCTCTTGCAAAGAATGCAATCATGCTACAACGTTGTAGATCAGATTGTGTGGCTGAATGCTCACACACATCAAATGAAGTAGTGGGGCTTCCTCCATGTGCAAACCTCTTCAAGATATCTATTGGCCTTTCATTCCTCACTTCCCTGATTTCTCCCTTCAGCTCATGCAAATATTGAGAAAGAATTTTAAAGAACTCTACTCCTTTTATTCTTCCATACAAAGGGGTTTCATGCTTGCTTGCTTTGTCTTTGGTGTAATAATTTTTCTTTTGTCTTCTTCTATGATACCTCTGCTCTCCATCAGTGAAAGTATCTCCTTCTTCAGAAGACATATTGGCTCAAATAATGCACAGGCTGTGCCAAGAAAGATGCTCTGATACCATTGTAATATCCCAAAATGGGAATCACACAGCAAACCTACTGAAATAACGCACTCCTGAGAATTCAGTGCGCTGAAATGATTTTTCAGCTCCTGGATCCCTTAGATAAGCTCATCTAAGATCTAAATCCAAAAGGAGAGAAAAAACAAATAAAACTAGGTGGGTTAAACAGACCTCCCACGACCTAGTCTAACTGAAAAACACCCAAAGAGAGGGGCTGCAGCTATATGCAAGGATTGCTTCAGGAATAACGCAGTTTATCAATGTACAAGCATGAGACCAACATGGAGGTTCATATTTCAGCTATACATCATCAAATTAGATCTACAATGCAGCTTATATAATGTATAACATAAATAGAAATAATGTACAAGACAAAAGCCTCAAAATGAGCTACTACAACAACATGAAATGGAAGAATAAGCTTGAAAACGTTATTTTCATTGTTGAAGCATGCAGTAGATTACAACTCAGATCTAGATCAGATATTTACACAAAATGATAGATCTATTCAGATCTGTATGCAAGATAGGCTCCTTTATACACTCCCCTTGGGGATCTCAGCAAAACATGAACAACAGTGAGTAGATCTGAGATCTAAGTCATAGATCTGCAGAATTATTCAGAAAATTATGAATCATAACATATGTATCAGATAAGATATGAACTAATATGGACTGGTTGGCCAATCCACGGATCACCACAGTGAAAGGAAGAGTCCAATCACTAGATATCTATCCTCTAAAATGATGCCAAGTCTCCCTGCAACTCTGCTCCTGAAAATAACGCAATCATGGAAGAGGGACTACGCTGTAGGCTCTAAGAATTCTTTGGCCTACTGCCAATATGTGGATCTGAAGCTCAAAGGGTCTAAAATTGACTTATCAAAGGGATAGATGACTTTCCCAGTGAAAAGGAGTGTTAGAACTGCATAGATTTGAAAAGATCTATTCTCCACTTGCTGCAACTCACATGGAAAACCCAATCCTAAACAGGACTGCGCTGTAGATGCAATATGTGGCTTGGCCAAATGCCAGATAGTGGACTAGACAAACAAGGCTCCTCCAAGAGCTGCTCAAGGAAGGAGGTGGGATTCCTAAATAGAAAAACCCAATGAGGAGTGTCTAAACAGACAATACCTTCAGAAAATAATATCATCAACAACCTTTTCCTACTGTCCTCCTCCTTATTTTATAATGTGAAAGCCTTGTCAAACCCTAAACCACCCCAATGAGTTAGCTCCTTTCACATGTGGAGCCTCCATCTAAAACTGCGTTGTGTATCCATGAGGTTCATTGCAGATAGAATGCGCTATTGATTTGGTCAAGGTTGACCCAATCTCATGATTCAAACCCATTCACACCTGCAAGATTTTATTTACATGGCCCAAATATGTCTCTGTTTACATAGGCATTGATTTATTCATTGTTTTCAGGAGTTTTAGATGCCCTCCTTTATTCATTTATTCATGAAATAGAAAATAAAACAAAAATGCATATTCCTCTTAGCTGAAGCTAAGTAGGAATATTAGAGAATTCTTCTACTTGCCTCAGCCAACTATGAAATATCATTTTCTAGTGAGCCATACTGAGCATGAGTCACATTTATAGTGACAGACAACCACTCCAAAAGAAAATTATGCTAGCATAAGAACCTATCCCTCAAGCACTGCACATGTTGTAGTTACAATTCCTAGTATTTCCTTCTCTACTAACTAGAACCCCTCACTGTGCCATGCCTTAATTTTCTTTCATTCTTGTCACATGTCACAGTTCTAGTGGACAGTGCAGCTTCTCCTACATCATTGTTGATGAAAACTACGCTCTTCCTAAATTTTGTCTCTCAGTCATAGCACATGTTTCATTTTTATTTGGAAATCCATCAACCCTTGTCCATTGGACTGCCTCACTGTGCATTCACTGAGTCTCGACCTACCTCCCTAGCACATGTTGCATTTATAGGCCATAGTGAGTCATCCCTCAGTCATTGTGGAGCTCTGTAATATTCCCAATTGGGGAAGAAGAAATATATGAACACAATAATGGAAAGAACAGTGAAGAAATCAACACACCATGATATGAGACAAATGTACAACCATCTTATTAAACATATTAGCAAATAATAGGCACAAGATCATGAGGATCTAGTCACTCAAGCAATACAAAACAAGCCTCTACAAGAAAAATATGTCAACACATGAGAAGTAGTTTCCATACACATGCCCTAAGCTAAGACATCACAGTTTTAGGGCATAAATTGTTGCATGGATATATTAATGTAGACCTGCTATTATATAGCTCAAATAATTCTAGGAGTGAAGATCTAGCCTCCTAGACACATTTCCAAGAGAACCCAAGAAGTGTTTCCAGAAATACACCCAAATACAAAATGGTGATCTACAGCCCTAGGGCTGAAGAATCACTGCAACTAGAGCCCTTGAAATAAAAGGCTACAGTAATATGGATCTGATGTAGATCTCCTCCAAAGGTAACCTCCAAGAAAACACTCTAAAAGAGCCAATAGATCCTCCAATGAAACTGCCCTCCAAAATAACGGAATTTCCAGTTGAAACTGTGATGTCATAGGATGTGATAGCTTGGCATGATGCCAAAGATCTAAAATATTCTCAGGAACCTCCTTTGCTAATCTCCCAATGGAAGGAATCCTTCCTCCACCGCAAAACTAGCTCAGAAAGTGGGTTTCTCAACCCTCTACTGCAACACCCTGTAACACAACAAAAATTTCAACATAAACTGCATTGTAGCTGAAGACCAAAGATTGGCCAGAATTTCGGATATGTGGAAATGATAGATCAATACTCTCCCAAGAGGCCTCTCAAGGGAATAGGTGGGATTCCCGACTGGGAACACCCTGTGCTAAATAGCACAAGAAATCTTAGCTAAATAGTTGAAGAGAGCACAAGTCTAAATAGACATATCAAAACAATAATCATAACATACCCCCATATGGCTGCCATCCTCTTCCTTATAAAAAATGTGAGCCTTCTCACCTTAGGTCCCACTCATTAGGTTTTCCACCATCATGCAATCAATCTCCCTCCAAAACTTTGTTGTCCCACCATTAATGCCACTCCTCCATAACAACACTGTTTGATTTGGTAAAATTTGACCTAGTCTTCATGCCCCAGCCCCTTTTCACACCTAAGGGTCTTCAATCCAGCTTTTATATGACCTCCATTCACACTAGGAGTGTATTTTATTCCTACTAAGGAGATTTATGGGTCTCCATACCCTCTTATTCCTCTATCTAAGAGCAAAATCAAAATTTAATATTCCAATTAGTTGTATGCTAATTTAGGAATATTACAGTCCTCCCATCCCAAATGTTGTTTGTTCTCAAGCAACTGTAAGGATAGAATTGAAGAGCCTCTCCTCTTCCTCCAATAGCATCTTCATGTGATAAGCTCCTCCAGTGAACAAGATGATGTCTCATCAATAAGTCTCCAAGTTGCTCCTCCCAAGTGTATAAGTATGCCTTTGGTGAAAATTCCAAATGGCTCTCATCATGAACAAGTGGAATATCCATGGAAGAAACTATGTGTGGTCTAGAGGCCTTCTTGAGTCATGGAATCTAAAATATATTGGGAATTATCATTCCCATGTGAAGCCTTTATCCCCAAGCTATCATCCACAAGAAGTGAGTCACCCTCCAACATGGCAACTCATGAAACATCTCCTCCACCTCAGGCTCCTGCAAAGAAGGTGGGTTGCATAGCTAAACACGATGGATCAAATTTTCCATCCCATGCTATCTCTCTCTCCACTTATGATAAGTGTAGAGCTGCTACTGAATTTGGGCTACAATAATGTTTCCTTCATGAAGCGAAAAGGCAATTGGATCCTCAAAGACCCACTCTTTGGTTCTTGTCCAAGTCATCCCATATAAAAATAATATGACATTATCATCACATGGAATACAAATGAAAGAGATAGTGAAGGTTTTACATAGTGCTGGAAGGTACCAACAGTTTCTCAAGTAGTCACAACGCAGTTTTCCCAACTGTAGTTTCATAACATGAAGTGGCAAGTTGTCTCCTAACAAATTGCTAGTTGTGCATGTCATCACATGTACTAGTAAATAGTAAATGGAATTGTATATAAACTAAGCATACAGGAAATAATACAACACTTTCCCAAACCCATACAATAAATGGCTCTCTCCATCATAAATGTTGGTCCCAAAATGACCATGAAGCCCAAATAGAGGCTTTCCCTCTTGTGGAGCAATGCATTGTATATAGATGGTAAGCGAAAGCAAATACTGTGTTAGATAATCAATAAGTGCAACAACACAATTCTTACTATGTACTGAGAGTATGATGAGAATAATATCCATGAATGAGCCCCCCATAGTGGTATGACATATCTCCATGAAAATGAATGACCAATGTGCCGCATGTAAAGCATTCTCCTTATGCTTGGAGATCCAAGTCAAGAGGATCATATCATGGTAATAGATGTCTCCATACGTTACTCCATCACTCTCATTTCCTACTTGTTAATCAAGTGCACCATATGTGAAGTGATCCTGGGAACACTCCATCAAAAAACCCAAGCTCCCAAGTGACAACGTTGTTGGCCTGTGTGATCAGGATCCCGTCATCTCATAGCTCCATCCTTTGACATGCCACATGTCAAAGCCATAAATCATAATGCTGCTATATATGGGAGATTCCTTCCAAAGTGGAGGTACCTCCTGAGCCTCCAAGGCTGAGGAGTAGCCCCTTTGCACCATGATAGTGCCATCACCTACTCCTGCAACATCATGCAAAGTATGGGAGAAAATTATCCCATACTCTCTCAAGAACCTCCAAAGAAACAACAACTCTTGTTGCCTCCCCACACCATCACCATATAAACTATGGAGCAACAACATGATAGTTGACATGAAAGATATCACATCACCCCAATACATCCAAACTCCAGCTTGCTGCCATATGATGCAAGTGCCATGCAAAGGTTCATCCACCAACCAACTCTTTGAAGTAGAATGTGTCATATGATGACCAAAATCTTTCAAGAGTAACCAACCCAGCCTTGCCTCCTGCTACCCTGTGTCATAGGTATGCAAGTGGCTTCCCAACCTCTTGCTCATCAACATAACCCATCCAACCAATGGTGAGTGTCTATCATCATGCTCAAAATTGGCATCCCTCCAATGGAGAATACTATCCTCCCAAATCAAATTTCTATCTTTGCATTTCATGGGATGTTGAAATGTAATATCCTGGAGATCTCCAAATGAAGACCACTCCTCAATGACCAAGTTGATCCCATAAGGATCCAAATATACTGAAGGCAAAATCTTCTCATTGAGCAATGAAGTGCTCATCAAAAAATATCCATCATAAAAATGGAAGATAAGATGTCTCTCATCAACCATTTGCCTATCCTATACTATGCATGTAGAAAGGTCATTTGAATGCTCCAATAATGGTTGGGCCCCCAACTCATCTCTGCTGCTCAATGAAAGCGCCGATGATCTCCATAATGGGGCATCTGTTGTCTCAAGATTATGCTTAGTGTTGAACACATAGTTCTACATTGTAATGTTCAAGATAATATTCATCCCATCCTCCAAGAATCTACACTCCAACCCAAAGAGTTGTGTGCAGCTCAAAAATGATACACTAGGATGATTGTATATCTCCTCCTTGAACAAATCAAGGATACTCAGCGCAGTGATAGTCTGCTTCTCCAAATCAACAATGTAGTTTTACCCTAGGTCATGCAATGGTACATTCCCACAATCCTCCATATGATGTGCTGAAGTAACAGAAAATGGAAACATGTCCATACCTTGGTAAAGCTTGGGAACATCTTGTACTACTACAAGGGTTCCTCCTTCCGGTATGATGGCTTCCCCAACTACTGATGAAGATGGCTGCTCTTCTATGGCTACATCAGCGCTAGTACAAGTCTCCTCCTCCTCATGCATCTCCAGAATAGTGCATGGGACTCTAACTGTCAAGAGATCAAGACCACTTTGCAAAGGTGCAAGAATTATTCCTCCCGATGCAAGTGCTCCTGTAGCAAATGGTGGTGAAGGCCTCTTCTCCTCTAATTTCTTCTTGTCAAACTTCTTGATCAACCTTTGAGTAAAAGATACATATGCAGTCACTCTTGTATGAATCAAATGGCTGAACCACCAAATATTTGTTTCAGCCTCAAGGTGCAGTGCTGCAATCTCAACAACTTCTTTCTACGCTATTGGATGTAGTAGGAAAAATGCATCCAAATTCATTCCCCAAGCTTTTTCTATGCATGAGGATGAACCATCAAAGGTAGACAATAGGAATCTATTTCCCTTTATTCTTCTATTTCTGCAAGGTATTCTTTCTTCTTTGAGCTGAATGAACTGTGGGAGAGTTAGGTTCTCCTTCAAAGCTCTAGGTTGAGACTTATATTTTGCAAGATACTCACTTAGAATCTCATGATCTAATTTTTCTCCATTTTCATGCCTCATGCCTCTTGTCTTCAAAAAATTATGCCATATCATGTCTCTTTGGAGCTCTATTCAATACCTTATCTTCTTTTTGCTGATAGGAAGTACATGGACCTTCCTCATTTTGAAACCCTAGTGTGGTTTCATGGCTCTCCTCCATTTTTATTTTATTAACCTCCTTGGCGAGGTCCCTCTTAAGAGATGAGATAAAACTCATTCTTTCTATCATTCTGATCTCTTTCTTCTTCTTCTTATTCTCCTAATAGCATAATGGCCGAGGTCCACAAGCTGAGCCAAGATTATGCTCTCATACCACTGTAATATTCCCAACTGGGGAAGAAACAATATATGAACACAATAATGGAAAGAATAGTGAAGAAATCAACACACCATGATATGAGACAAATGTACAACCATCTTATTAAACATACTAAAAAATAATATGCACAAGATCTTGAGGATCTAGTCACTCAAGCAATACAAAATAAGCCTCTACAAGCAAAATATGTCAACACATGAGAAGTAGCTTCCATACACATGCCCTGAGCTAAGACAACGCATTTTTAGGGAATAAACTACTGCATAAGGATAGATCAATGTAGATATGTTTTTATATAGCTCAAATAATGCTAGGAGTGAAGATCTAGCCTCCTAGACACCTTTCCAAGGGAACCCATGAAGGGTTTCCAGAAATACACCCAAATACAAAATGGTGATCTACAGCCCTAGGGCTGAAGAATCACTGCAACTGAAGCCCCTACAATAAAATGGTGCAGTAATATGGATCTGATGTAGAAATCCTCCAAAGGTAACTTCCAATGAAAGGCTGAACCCTTCACCTCCAAGAAAACACCCTGAAAGAGCCAATAGATCCTCCAATGAAACTACCCTCCAAAATAACACAATTTCCATCTGAAACATCACTGTCACTGGATGTGATAGCTTGGCCTGATGCCAAATATCTGAAATATGCTCACAAACCTCCTTTTCTGATCTCCCAATGGAAGGAATCCTTCCTCCACTACAAAACTAGCTCAAAAATTGGGTTTCTCAACCCTCCACTGCAACACCCTGCAACACAACACAAATCTGAATAGAAACTACACTGCAGCTGAAAACTGAAGCTTGGCTAGAATGTCAAATATGTGGAAATGATAAATCAATACTCTCCCAAGAGGCCTCTCAAGGGAAGAGGTGGGATTCCTGACCGGGAATACCCTGTGCTAAACAGCACAAGCAATCTTAGCTAAACAGCTAAAGAGAGCACAAGTCTAAACATACATATCAAAAATAATAATCATAACATACCCCCATATGGATGCCATCCTCTTCCCTATAAACAATGTGAGCCTTATCACCTTGGGTCCCACTCATTAGGGTTTCCACCATCATGCAATCAATCTCCCTCCAAAACTATGTTGTCCCACCATTAATGCCACTCCTCCATCACAACGCTATTTGATTTGGTCAATGTTGACCCAGTCTTCATGCCCCAACCCCTTTTCACAGCTAAGGGTCTTCAATCCAGCTTTTATATGACCTACATTCAAACTAGGAGTGTGTTTAATTCCTACTAAGGAGATTTATGGGTCTCCATACCCTTTTATTCCTCTATCTAAGAAAAAAATAAAAATTTAATATTCCAATTAGTTGTATGCTAATTTAGGAATATTACAAGCTCAACTACGCTATCACTGTCCTCCTTTTCCCTTCAACCCTTTTCACTGCGCATTTTTAGACAATGAGATCATCTCACTGTCTCTTTCACTTGAATACTGCACTGGACTCTGAAGATCCCCTCCTCATAATGCATGGTGTAGTTCTAGTGAGCAATGTTTCATTCCCCAACCACTATTGAGCTCAATTGTGCCATACTCAATAAGCCCTTCCTTCTTAGTCATTTTAGAGGCCTATCACAAGAAAATTATTCCATGAGTAAGGTAGAGATATGATAGATGATTTCAAGACTAATTTTTCCTTGTCATAAGTGATATTGATTGGGAGGTGTACCATATCAGTATGACAAGGTGATTCTCAAGAAATATGTAAAGGAGAAGAAGAAAAGAAGCACTTGTAGAGAAGAAGAATAAATAAGAACCATCATGAATACATGAAGAGATCCTGAACCATGAAAGGATGAAGACATTAATTCATGATGAATGAGAAGGTCCCATACTGATCCAAGACCCTTTCGAGGGTGAAGATGAAGAACAAGGAGAATATTTCATGAAGATTTATGAAAAAGTATCAAAGGGAGAAACTTAGCATCGCCACTTCATCATGAAGTTCCTTGTCATCAACACCAAGTTATGGATTATAAAAGGGTCATGACAATGTCATATGTTTCAATGTGTATTTCCAAAGGAGGTGGAATGTAAATATTTATTATCAAAAGGAAAATGAAAAAATGTAAATGTGTGGAATTCCAAGAGTCACATGTGGACTCAAGAGTCTTATAGAAGTTCAAAGGTCATTTGAGTCCAAGAGTCATGAGGGTAACTCATGAGTCATACGGTATATGAAAAGTCATTCCTCTTGTTATAAAAGAAACCTCATAACTCAAGAAAGAGGTTTTTTGGAGGATTAGACTTTAGAGAGCTAGCTTTGGATTTTATAGCTTGACATAGTAGAGAAGATAATTCTTTTGGGAGAAGCAAGAAGTGACTTAATGTTCCACTATTGGAGCTAGCTGATCACCATTGTAACTGTGTACTCAGATCTTTCACTTAATTATTAGAAGCTCATTGAGGAAACACATGTATCGTGAATGTTGTAGTACAGTTGTTTAGATGTTTATGGTATATGCTATATTCATATGTACTAAAGAAATTTAAATACTTCGTTGGATTTGGTGCTTATCTTGTTGAATTTGTGTTGTATTTTCTTTATTGATCATTTTGACTATCTATTTTGCAGAAAAATAATGAATATTTCCTTACTCTCGTGTTCCTATATTAGGATAGTACTATTACTTTTCTTCTAGAGACTCACTCTTGTCTCCCCTCTCGTGAAGGCCTCATTTTACACTTTGTAATTGGTGTTTCCTAGTCTCAACTTGCTTGATGATTTCAAAGGTTATGTGTTAATCTCTTACGTTATCCATTGTAGCCAAGGAAAACCTTAGAGTTATGGTGGTCAGGTTGATACTCCATATGGGGCTCATAATCCAAATGGTGTGAGGTCTAATTGGAACTTCACATTGGGGAGACCCCCTGTATGTTGGCGGTATCTAGCACCATCAACACATTCACAATAATTTTTGCAGATCACTTCATCATGCTTATTCTTCTTTATTAGGTAAACACAAAATTCAAGCCTTTATGTTTTTCTTCTACTCCATAATTGGAACTTTGCATAACATTTTTTCTTCATCTTCATCCTCTTCATTGTTTTCAACATCTTCTCAACGTTGTGACTCACTACGACCGCCATCCACTATGAATTCTCTTTCCATCAATAAAATACCACTCTAATGTACAATTCCCTTTATTCCATGTATTTCTATTGCAATTATCAAAATTTCTAATCGTTGTAATGTGGGAATAAAAAGATCCCACCAATATTGGGATTATAATGCTTCTACGTGCAAACAGGGTTTGAAAATAGGATGGTGGGGTGACTGGAAGCCTAGTCTCTTTGGTCCTTTGGTGTGTGCCTCGTATTGTCATCATCGTAGGTTTTCCTTATTTTTCGATGCACATTTTATAGCTCTTGCTGGTGTTGTTTTGGAGGGATTTTCAAAACTCTTGTCAGTGCTATTTCAGGGGGATTTTATTTGTGCATTGGCATTTGTTTTTTGGTTAGAACTTGTTTATGCTTGTCACTGCCTAGATTCTTGTTACCGCTAGTTTGGAGCCTTGCTTTTTTCCATTTATATATTATGGGTTTGTCATCGTCTCCTTCAAGGATTTCATCCTGACGTAAGTTGGGGATTTATTTTCCATCGACTGGTTCACTGGTGGTGGGTCGGGGTCATTGCCAATTCTAGGTTTTGATGTCTTGTTATTTTTTTCCCTTACAGGCCTCCTTTATCACTACCCAGTCCCAGGTTCATCCCCTGCTTTTGGGATGTCTGTGCCCCTTGAGGGATTTTTTTTTTTGTGGGCCTGGTGCCCTTCCCCCTATCTACTGGAGTTATTTTTTGACTAGCCTAGAATGGTTGTAAGCACATTTTTGGGTTTTATTCTGATGTCCATTTTGGGCTTTCTAAGGGCATGCCCATGCCTAGTTTATTTTTGTTTTTTTTTTTCAGTATTTCAGCCTAGGTCTTGTTGATGTATAGCCTTATACGCTTAGCTCATATGCAAATGTACCCTACGAGTTTTGTTTTTATTATTATTATGAGGGTCTGCGAGCCCAACAATTTGATTAATATGGGGCTTATTCTGGAACATATGCTATATGCATGAATATGTAAACATATTTTTATCTAATAGAAATTTATTCTTTTATTATTGGAAAAAAATATCCTACCAATTATCCTACAAATTGACATTAATCTACTCAATTTCATCTCTTCAACTCTCCACAAACTAAGAGTTTTTTGAACTTTATTCAAATTTCAATAACACAACATTTTTTCAAGCCACTTTCCTCCACATCATATTTTTCCTCTTGAACTCATGTAATACCCCTAGTACTCGTTTATGACGTAATCTTATGTACATTTATAATAGGTTGGTGATCTATATATGTATTGAGTGCATGCATGGCTATCTGTTTATGACATGCAGCTTGCGTGCCCATACAAATAGGTTGTATTTATGTTGTAGGGCCGGCGTGCTTGGGCATATGTGTCTATGTTGGGTAAGTGGCTGGAGTATGAGGGGAATGCACTCACGAACATGGGAAAAAATTATATTTGGCATTAATTGTGGGTGTGGAAGACACTTGGGGACCCACATGGCCCCAATATGTGCCACATAAAAATAAACACACACACACACACATATATATATATATATATAGTGAAGGGGAAGGAAGAGTGGTGTATCTGTATTGAGGATGACAATGATGAGAGTTAAAATTACTATCTCGATCCATCATTCTATGATGGGCAGAGAGCTTCGCAGCTAACTATAAAGCACGTTGGTTGGTGCATGCAAGTATGTGGGAAGCATAACGTAGAGGTTTATGATGTGGTGTGTTTTCCTTGCTGACCATAGAGCGCCATGATTGATGGTGCAAGTATAGGGAAAAAATATCTGCATAGTTAGAAGAAATGGTTGTAGGGGTTGGTACCTCATCTGTGGTTATTATTTTACTATTGGATTTATTGTTGCTCGTGGAGTTGAAACACTAGCTCGAGGGTGACCCATTGTTGAAATTAATTAACGACATGATCTATGGTAGGGTTAAACATGGAGAACCCATATCCAATCAATATTTTTATACAAATAAGTATTTTATATGTTGGTTTTTAATTATGTTGTTATTGTTTTTTTAAATTATGGATTACGCAAGAACCTTAATTCTACGGTTTAGTGTGTAAAATATTTGTAATTGATAATCTGTTGTGCCAAGTGTGTGTGTGCCACATTTAATAAATATGGGAATTTTTACTGCAAACCCTAATTGGGGGTTCCATGTTAATTCACTGTTAATTCTACTGTGTATTTTTGTATTTGTAGGTTTTAACCTTGTACATAAGTTACCTACAAACAAATTATTAAAACAAAAAATAAACAATGGAGACAATATAAAAAATAAAACAAAAATTCACAAAGATTTTCCCCTGGATCCCAAAACTGGGACTACCAGATTGATTTTTCATTATGTTCCTTTCAATGTTACAATACATATATATACATGTCAAAGCATTGATAAACCCCAATCCAGTAACCCTAGATTAGAACATAATCGTAGTTCCCTTGACCGGATATACAATAATACCTTGGAAAGAAAACCATCATACCCAAAAACATGTGCAAAAACCATGCACAAAACTAGTCGTGGAGATAATATAACACACACCCAACATTCTCCCACTTCTTGTTTCTTTCCCACACAGGGGGTCACATGAGAGCTTAGTCATTGGTCCATCTTCGCAATTCCCATTGATTCTCTACACCAAGAAAACTTCTCAATGCTCACAAATTTTGATAATGCATCTGCAACATTCTTCAAAGTGTCCACCTTTACCAAAAACATCTTTTTATCCTCAACCATATCCCTCACAAAGTGATACTGAACATCAATGTGCTTTTCCTTTGAATGATGAGTAGGGTTCTTTGCCAAAAAAAAACTTCACTTTGGTTGTCACTGTCTAACCTTATAGCTCCCTATATCAACCCCATACTTCAACACAATCTCTGTAACCATACTGATTCCTTGCTTACATGAGTGGCTGCCATGTATTCAACATTTTTAGTTGAAAGAGCCACTATAGACCATATTTTTCTCATCCAACTGACTACTCCTTCAAATAGGTTAAACACATACTTGCTCGGCGCCCCTGTGACCCCCATGTGCCTGTGTCTAGTAGTGGAAAGAATATAACACACACCCAATAGTATTTTCATGGTTGTAATAGGTTATATTTGTATATATTTACTGTACACCCTAGTTTGGTTTCATAGTTTATTATTGCATTAGTCGAGCTACCATTTCATGGTTATGTGTTTAAAATGGTCGATTATTGATATTTTTTGCTATGTATTTTTTATTATTGTGTTATTATTTTGACAACACCTAATTCTATTAGTTATAATTACATGCCATTCACTATTAATGAACTGAATTTTTGGGTTTAATAATGAAAATTACAACATTATGTGCCTCCATTGGATTATTGGATCATTTAATTGGTGAATTTTTGTTTTGAGTGAGTAGTGTTACCTGGATGGAGGTTGGGGATAATATAACTCATATTGATCAACATGCTCATTATTTTCATTTATAAATTCCTAAATTAACAAATTTCATTATCTATTTTCACAAATTACAAAATTTTCCCACCTTCATATTTTTCATCATTTCTTTTAAGAATGTTTTGGATGCTCTATATCCTTAGAATTTCCTCAAGATGACAACGATCATCATCTTCCTCTCTTGTTGCATCAAGGTGGCCATCAACACCAATACTTTTTACATCATCACAATTAGAATTCTCAATATTACCAATATCTTAGTGGCTTAGTGATGTATAGGGGGCCTCATTACCTTGCAAATTATTCTTTCTCCATGGTTAACTTAGTGATAAAAGAGGGGAGTGTTAGAAATATGTTTTCATTGATGGAAAATGTGTCAAAAGTGTTAAAGATGATGCCATAGGTAATTAGGTACAAGAAGAAGAATGAAGATCAACATTAATGGAGAAAGTGAAATAATTTCTAAGGAATTTCTAGTGTAGTATATCACCTCAAACACAGGTAAAACCCGCTTAGATGGAATTATCTCTGAAATATATTTCCAGTGGTATGTGGAAAATTAAAAATGGCCTCCTGGATTTGAAGATATGACCAGTCAAAGGGAGGACCACCAAAGTAAAAATTTGCAGAGTTAGACTTGTGTAGGTGGTCTTAGCAACAATTAGTTTGGCATATTGCAAAAAGTGCTAAAGTAAATTGGCAGAGTCCCTAACCAAAGCACCAAGAAAATTTGGCTCTGATAGCGCAACAACAAGTAGTTCTATAGGTTGTTTGTGGATCCCCTCATACAACTCATCCCGATAGGAGTACCCTAGAGGTTTTCAAAGAGCACACAAAAGAGGGAAAAGGATGATGCAATCCCATTAGGTGGCTAAATTTAAATAGAGTGTGCGTCCAATGACATATTGGGGCCCCATGCATCCCTCTGTCGCATCGAAGGGGTTTTTGATAGGTCAACGTGTGTGATCGTTAATGTGCTTGGGGTGTCAAAATGGGTGACTTCCCACATACTTTTGACCATCATATCAATGATGGAGGTTCATTCAAAACACCCACACCACACCCCCCCCCCAACCTTTTTACCACAAAACATGCAACAAGGATGTCACAATGGGAAGTTTTTCCAGTAGTGGTTTTCGCAAAAATGGAGGAGGGTCGGGCAATGTGGCGCAAGGAGAAAAGGCCTGGGACCCTTGGAATTTTTTATAAAGGAAAATGGCACAAAACTAAGGCTCTATGACTATTTATCTCTCCTCTCTAATAGGACACATGGCAACATCTTATTCGGTGTCGATGACATAAGTATTAGTGACATGGTAGTTTTGTACATTGAACATGTGGCATGAAAATTCAATTATTTTGGGTACCTGAATGGGGAATTTTTTGGTGATATGTGGGCCACTCATAGATCGCCATGTGGCACAAATGACATGAGAATGATGTCATCCTATATGGTCAACCCTAGAAGGACTGAGAAGTGCATGCATAGAGCTCGTCAAGACGACTGGGAAACGAGCAACATGGTAGTTTTCAAAGACAACTCAACTAAAAATGCAATTGATTGGGTCAAAGGTGCAGAAGAGGTCCCACTAGGACAAGTCATTCTTGCGGATTGAACCCGAGAGGAGAGTGCATAATAGATCCAGTGGGATAAAAAGGAGAGAGACACATTGGTATGGAATTATTAGTATAATAATTAAAAAATTTCTATAATTAGTGGAAACCAAAGTTATAACTGCAACCAAAACTGTAGCTAAAACCTGTAAAGTGCCAAATTGCCAAAATTACTATAATTAATCAGTTTTTCTTGTAGAAACAGGTGGTCAGTGACTAAAAACTTGAAGAGAACACATGGAAGACTCAAGTGAATAAGACAAAGGAAAAAAATAACAATTTCATGCAAATATTGAAAATAAGAAGTTAACTCAAAGGCCTAATTTGAGAGGGATAACAAATTCTTGATAAGTAGAATTGATTAACTAGGTTGATAGAATTTTCTATGAGCAATTGTGGTGTGTTTGAATTGGATTGATGTTGGTGTGGATGGTGAGTTTCTTAGTAATCAGGGATTTCTGAAGGTGGTGTTGGAAAATTTGTTTTGTTTTGTAAAAGTATTTGGCATTCATGGTTCTATTTTGAAAATGGATTAAAAATGAGTAATTGATGCCAACAAAGTTGTATCTTGCAGATCACAGGTTGTAGCTCCTTCCATTAGGTGTTGGTAAACAATTATGGTTTGTAGGTCCTTTATGTTATAGTTAATATATCATGGATTTGTAGCTTTATGTTTCTTGTAGCCAGAGAAATTTGTAAAAGCAAGTTGTAGATCACTTTGTGAAGGAATTGAAGTAAAGTTTGAAGAATATTTGTGTGCTATTTGTTTTTTTCATGTTGGTTCATTTCATGCTCATATGATTTATTTTTGAATATTTTTGTGGTGTCCTAATATTGTTACAATTGAAATAAAGTTATTAAAATTCCTACAATATTGATTCACCCCCTCCCCCCGCCCCCCCCAAGTATTATCTCGGTTTCTAACAGGGAGCTCGGTTCCCTTCAAACTACTCTGTTTTCAAAGTGTCTTAGTGATGTAGAGTGGACTTGAGGTTCAAGTTTCCTGAGGGATGTACAAGGGACTGTAGGTTCAAGGTCACTAAGGGATGTAGGGGGAACTCCCGTCACCTTTAGTATATAGTCTACCTTCAAGTAAGCTAGAAGGGCAACTGTAGAATACTCTCGCTTCAAGACTACAAATTCAAATTCAAATGGCTCTTAGGTCAATGTGTTTTTTATTACTAAAAAGTTAAGCACATTACATAAATTCAAACAACCAACACAAAGATACACTAATAAGAGCATGGGCTTGACCACCTTCAAAGCAACTACTTACATTTTCATAGGCTTGACTACCTTCGAAGAGAAAGAATTTGTTGGTATTGTTGAGTTTGAACAAAATTAAATTAAAGAATATAAATGTTGTAAATATAACATAGATCATTAAAATAATGTTAATATTAGATAAGTATCATAATATTAATATTAGATTAATATTAGTTGATATTTTTTATGTAATAAAAGTGGTATTAGTATTAGTTTATGTATGTGATAAAATTTGTATTAATATTATTTTTATGTGATAAAATTTATATATCTGTTTATGTGATAACATTTGTAAGGTATTTTATCTATTAAGAAGAAAAAGATACTAGTTTAAGGTAAAACTTAATAGTAAATTAAGGGAAACATCCACAAGGTAAGGTATGGTGTTTTATTAATCAAGAAAAAAATCAGGGTTACAACCAACTCAACTCATCTTTCGAGTTACTTACATATGTTCATGGTGGCACCATTACATGTGCTATATGAATTATCACCCAATTTCGTAAACTACACCATTATACAAATCACCAATTTTTTTAAACAACACCATTATACAAACTACCAAAACATGAAGTAAATTTCAATTTTTGCAACATATTTAATTTATTAATTGTTGTTATGAATTCTAACAATATTTAACTTGAAAAAAACTTACTTGATACCTTGTTCAAGTCTATTCACCACCTTTTTTTTTAAGTCAAGAAAAGGTAAACACCATTGTAGTTTATTTGAGAATATTGATTTTGTACAAATGTTTGTGCAATTGTTTTAAGTGTGGACCTTTTAAAGATCTACTCTAGCTCCATTAGTTATCCATTTTACAAAATGGTACTTAATATCAATATTCTTGGTATTACTACAATACGTTGGATTTGAAGCCAAATAGATAACACTTTGACTATCATAGAGTATGGATTTGTAGCCAAATAAAAAAAAATTTGACTATCATAAATTATAGTGACACTAGTTTGTGCTCATCAAGCTCATCCAGGAGACCATTCAACTAAATTAGCTCCATGCATGCATGTGAGACAAAGATAAATTATGTTGCACTAGTGGATAAAGCAAGTGATTTTTGAAGCTTTGACATCCAACTAATAGATCCTTCTGTAAGAGTAAATCATAATCTTAAGTAGAATCAAATGCAAATTCTAAATCAACAAAACCATAGACATAAGCACTGCAACTACTAAAAATGATGAAATAATTCCTTATGCATCTAAGATATTGAAGCACCCATTTTACTATTTTTCAATGTTTTCTTCTTGGATTTCCCATGTATCTACTAAAAATACTCATTGCATGTGAAACATCAAGGTTAGTACATGTCAATGCATACATCAAATTTTTTATTACATTAGCATAAGGTACATAATAGATAATCATTTTCTTCCTCGCTACTACGACATAAATGTAAAGAAAGCTTAAAATGGAAAGTGAAAGGGATGTTTATAGGTCCCACATTATTCATATCAAATTTCGCATTTCTTTTTTTTGACATAGTTATAGTGTGAAAACTTGAGCTTACTATTTTTGTAATCTCTGTGTGGGTTTATGCCTAAGATTTTTTTTTTTCCTAGATCCTTCATATCAAATGTCCTAGTAATGCGAGCCAATCTTATGATTCTATTTATGCTTTTTATTACAACAATTATATCGCCCACATATAAAACCAAGATGGTGAATATACCATTAAAAATTTTAAACTAAACATAATGGTTATACTCACTTCTAGTATAACTTTGTCTCATCGTAAAGGAATCAAATTTCTTGTACCATTCCTTAGGATACTGCTTTAGTGTGTATAATTATTTTTTGAGCTTGTAAACTAACATTATTTTGTGATGTTGAACAAGTCCTTTTCCCTATTTCATGTATATTTCCTCATCCAAGTCTTCATGTTAAAAAATGTTTTCTTAACATCTCATTGCTCTAATTCTAAATCAAGTAAGCGATTAGTGGAAATACATATGAATGAAAATAGGCTTAATGTCTGGTGAAAATATTTCATGGAAATATATACCTTCCATCTAAGAGTATATTTTTGCAACTAGTTTGGATTTATATCTTTCAACATTACCATCATTGTCTTTTTGCAATTTGTAGACCCATTTACATCCAAAAACTTGTCAATCTTTAGAAAGTTCTACCAAGTCCCAAGTAATTTTTTTTTCTCAAAGAGATTCATATCTTCTTTCATTACCATCTTCCATTTAGCAGTATCAATATCATCCACTTTTTTTACAAGAAGGTTCACCATTGTCAATGGTAATATTAATAAATGAGACAAAATTGGTATACCTTTTAGGAATATTTCTGTCCCATCTAGATCTTCTCAGTGTTGGTTGTGTAATTTCCACATTTTCCTAAATATATTCAACATCCATAAAGTATATATCATTAAAAACTTCATATTGCTTTCTATTTTTTGTAGTTGGTTAAGTATCCAACTGAATTTGTTAAGTTAGTGACACTTGTTCTTGTTTTAAATCAACTTTTACATTATCTGATTTAATGAGGGATTCATAAGATACTACATCTCTGTCAAAGATGATTTTGTGAGTAGTAGGATCCCAATATATATATCCCTTTGCTACATCATGATAACCAACAAAGATTTTTTTTTTTTTGATCTAGGGTCTAACATAGAACATCTATTTTTAAGAGTAAAAACATAAGATTCACAATAACAAATTTTGAAATTTGAATAATTGTAAGGATGACTTGTCCATAACTTTTCAGGAATTTTACAATTTATTGCAACTAATGGTGATCAACTTACAAGATAGAAAGCCCTAGTGACTACTTTTTCCCACTTATTTTGTTGCAAATTGGCATCACTAAGCATGCTCCTTTCCCTTTCTAAAAGATTCTTGCTGATTTGTTCTGCCATACCATTTTGTTGGGGATCCAAAAAAAATTCGATCTTTAGACCCCTACTTTGTTGCAATATTTTTCAAATTCTAAAATTTCAACTTGTATTTGTTATCGATTATTAAAAAGTTGATTGTCCTCTCACTTCTCTTTTCTACCATAACTCTAAATTGTTTAAATGTGTTTAACACAAGCTTTTATTTTCAAGTCATAGACCCACACTTCCTAAGAGAAACCATCTATAAATTTTACAAAAATATGAAGATACATCGAAAGACACTAGAGGAGATGACCTCCATATATCTAAATGGATATAATCAAGAATATCTTTACTAATATTATTACCTACTTTAAAATTTTGTCTATACTACTTTCCAAATATACAATGTTTGTAGAAAATCCAATTCATAGGTTTTAAATTTGGAAGTAATTTGTGATTTATTATTACTTGTTGTCCTCTCTTACTCACATAATCCAATCATTTATATCACTAGCAAGTGGATTCATTCACTTATATACCACCATTTCCTAATTGATTTGAGTACTTCTTTCCAACTTGTAAATGTTTCTAGTCATTGTAGCCTTCATAACTAAAGCGCCCTTGGAGCACTGAACACTTCCTAAGAGAAACCATCTATAAATGTTACATAAATATGATGATCCTTTGAAAGACACTATAGGATATGGCCTCCAAATATCTGAATTGACATAATTAAGAATATATTTACTAATATTATTACCTGCTTTAAATTTTTGTCTATACTACTTTCCAAATATACAAAATGTTTGTAGAAAATCCAATTCATAGATTTTAAATTTGGAAGTACTTTTTGATTTATCGGTACCTATAATCCTCTCTTTCTCATATAATCCAATAATTTTTATCATAAACAAGTGGATTCATTCACTTATATACCACCATTTCCTAATTGATTTGAGTACTCCTTTCCAACTTGTAAAGCTTTTCAGTGTTTGTAGCCTTCATAACTAAAGCACACTTGGACACATTCAGTGCTCCACCTTGACCTGTAAATTTTTAGCCTCCTGTATGCCAAGCTCCAAAAAAAATTAAATTATTCTTTAGTTTAAGCACATGTCTTACCGTTGTTAATTTCCTTATAATACCATCAATCATTTTAATCTGAATTCTTCCAACACAAACAATCTTACTAAGAGAAACCATCTATAAATGTTACATAAATATGACGATCCTTTGAAAGACACTATAGGATATGGCCTCCAAATATTTGAATTGACATAATTAAGAATATATTTACTAATATTATTACCTGCTTTAAATTTTTGTCTATACTACTTTCCAAATATACAAAATGTTTGTAGAAAATCCAATTCATAGATTTTAAATTTGGAAGTACTTTTTGATTTATTGGTACCTATAATTCTCTCTTTCTCATATAATCCAATAATTGTTATCATAAACAAGTGGATTCATTCACTTATATACCACCATTTCCTAATTGATTTGAGTACTCCTTTCCAACCTGTAAAGCTTTTCAGTGTTTGTAGCCTTCATAACTAAAGCACACTTGGACACATTCAGTGCTCCACCTTGACCTGTAAATTTTTAGCCTTCTGTATCCCAAGCTCCAAAAAAAATTAAATTATTCTTTAGTTCAAGCACATGTCTTACCGTTGTTAATTTCCTTATAATAACATCAATCATTTTAATCTGAATTCTTCCAACACAAACAATCTTACTAAGAGAAACCATCTATAAATGTTACATAAATATGATGATCCTTTGAAAGACACTATAGGATATGGCCTCCAAATATCTAAATTGACATAATTAAGAATATATTTACTAATATTATTACCTGCTTTAATTTTTTTTCTATACTACTTTCCAAATATACAAAATGTTTGTAGAAAATCCAATTCATAGATTTTAAATTTGGAAGTACTTTTTGATTTATCGATACCTATAATCCTCTCTTTCTCATATAATCCTGTTAAAAACCATGTAAAACACACACATGGTGTATGAGGAAGATAACACACACACACAAGAGACTCAACACACAATGAAGGATAAGCGTGAGGCTTTCTTATTTTCCATTATACAAAGATGTACATTTATAGTACAATGGTGTGACTCTTGGTTTCATATTCCAAGGTCACTTGGACTCCATTGTGACTTTTCGCATTCCACACCTACCCATGTAGGATTAGGTGTTCCAATATCCCCCCTTAATCCGAAGGGGTATGTGTGAGTCCAAGAAAAGAGTTGTAATACAAATCTGCAAAGTATGCATGGCAGCACTTGGGCTGAATCAACTCTCTGAAATGTTGGAAAGAAGAGGTGGTTTTAGGATGACCACAAACACTGGAACGCAAAACTTGTTGCAGTTCCCGGAACTCTTCCAAAACTGGCAAGAAGCTGAAGGCTTCTGCTAGAGGAATTGTCCCTCATAAAAAAGGGAGACCTTCAACCTAAAAGAAGGGAGGTCTACTACCTATGATGGTTTTAGGATTACCAACAACTCTGGAATGCTTGAAGCATTTCCTGGAACTCAACCAAAGCTGGCAAGAAGCTGAAGGCTTCTGCTAGAGGAAGTGTTCCTCATATATGAAAGGGAGACCTTCGACCTAAAAGAAGGGAGGTCTACTACCTGTGATGGTTTTAGGTTATCCATCAACCAAAGATGATGGTTTAAGGTTGTCCACCAACCAAAGGCATGCTCTGCGGGGCATCCGTGTTCTCGCGCTGGCATCTCTAATCTGAATGACAGGGCTCGTGATCGCTTGAACTCTGGTGTTCCCCGGCTACAACTCAACATGGAATGAGAGATTTGGTCAAAAAGTCACATCCCCACGCCTTGCTGCAAGACCACCATTTCCCCCCCCGTCGTGACAAGGTGAGATGATGGCGGTGCACCCAACGGTTGTTCACATTCAGAATGCCTGACATGTCCAGCCATGGCCTTTGTCATTGGATGCCCATTGCCTCAGGAAGTAGACCCATCCAAGATTGACCTTTGTCTTGTGAGGCCCAGGTTGGTTTCAAGAATTGCAGAAGAGCTGTGTGTCAATTATGACAGAGCTGCATGGATGAAGATCAAAACAAGGATCTTTCATATGGCCAACTCGATCAGCAAAAGGTTGGCATTTCTCACTGTTGTTGTGAATTGTTAACCAGAAATTACTGCAGTGTGAATGAATTATATAGGAATCCGACACTCTGAAATATGATTGGCTTGGTGTAGTCTGGAATATGAAAGGACACATCTTGAGAGTTGGCATCTGGGCACTGCCTGCAGCTTGTTGTAGACAAGTTTCTTCCAAGGGACCCATGATGGCTGAGGCAAGGCAGACTAACTCGTCACAGATCTACAAATTCCTGCCTGCAGAACCTGAATAAATCAATTAAATCTTGCCCTCTACTAGACCCGATGTAGTCTTTCAAATTTTCTTGGACAAATGAAATTGTGACAGACTTTTGTTTGTGTGTATCTGCTGGAGCCTAGATTCAACTAGAAAATCCCATCTTCTTCTCAGTACCTAGCAAACAACTTGAATGTTGTGTTATATTCGTTCATTTTTACCATATCATGAACATTTGAATGAATGAGTTATTCAACAACTCTAATGCCTCATTGATTTTAGCCATTTTCAGCAACTTAGGCTCAAAAAATGAAAGGGTATCAGCTTCAACCGAAAATGCACCCGTTTACAATGTGATTCAACTTAAATTCAATAAATACAAATGACTCAAGAGAACTTCCAACTATGGAATTCTCAAAGTACAAAATCTGCTCCTCAAGTGATGGAGGACAATAAACAATGACTTATATCAACAATTCAAATTTACACTTCAAATCTTGATTGCAACTATGAAGAAGCAATATCCACTCAAAATACAATGTCAACTTAATACAATATTTCTGAAAAATATTTGTATGAATGTGCAGCAAAAATACTTGTGCAAAAAGCCTTTAAGGCAGCTCAATTTTTTCTTCAAAGAGCTGTTTGACACCAAAGACAACTCAACTCAACTCAACAAAAGGAGGAGATATTTACAAGCTTGGATGCTTGACCTTTCTGCAGAATGCAATAGAGCTTAAGAGAAACTCCACAAATCAGAAATTTTGTGTGCCCAAACTATGAATGCCACTGTTGTTTTGAAAATGAGGACCAATTTGTCTTCAAAAGTAAATTTCTTCATAAAATCACCCTTTTGTATATGCCACAAATTTATTTAAACAATGGGAGGGAGTTATTAATAAGTTTAAAAAAAAAATGTGGGGGAAGGGGAAATTAAGAGAAATTAAAAAAAATGTAAGGGGACAGGGGGGCAGATTTAATAGAATTTTTTTTTTTTTAAAGATTAAAAAACTGAGAAGGGCGTATGGAAGAGGGGTCGATTGGGTGAGGGTGGACCTGTGAGAGGGTGGATGAGAGGGTCGTGAGGCCATGGTGAGGGGGTGGAGTTTGTTGCAGTGAGGTATGAGCGGAGGGGAGTGAGTCGAGTCAAGGGTGAGGGTAGCGTGGTTTAGGGAGGGCGTGGTCGAGTGTAGAGAGGAGGAGTGTTGGAGTGTGAGGTTGGGTGGGCGTAGAGCTGGGAGGGGGTGGGACGTATGGCCAAAGGCCGTGGGTGAGCGCAGGATGAGGGCGATGGGTAGTGAGGGTTTATGCAGTCGTAGGGAAGAGTGGGAGCAGGGTGCCGTGAGGGTAGAGAGATAGGAGCAGGTCGCGGGGGTTAGGGAGCGTAGGGAGCAGGGGTAGAGGGCGGCCGAGTGTTGGAGTGGTGAGAATGTTGCAAGGGCCGTGGACCAAATGTGTTTAATTTAATTTATTTTTATTTATTTATTTTTAAATGTTAAAACAACAGAGAGTGAATTTTGAGACCCAATACTTTAAAACAGCAGCAGGAAATTTCGCCAAAAATGCAGGATTTTAAGTAGGGATACACAGCAGAATTTTTCTGGAAATTATAGCAGTAAAAAATCCAGCAGCAAAAAATGCAAAGATGATGAAATTTTCAGCAAAATTCAGAATTCTTATATGACAGTTCACCTACAGCTATTCCAGATCATGTTCCACAACAACAACAGATTGAGAAATGCCAACACTGTGATCGAGTTGGCCATATGAAAGATCACTATTTTGATCTTCATCCATGCAAGCACTGTGGTCAGCACACCCATTCTTCACACATATGCTTCAGAAAAAAGCCTTAGCCTCCTGCAAGAACCAAGATTCATCTTGGATGGATCGCTTCTTGGAAATGGGCATCAGTAGCCAAGAAGATGTTTAAGACACATGTCAGAACTTGTTCACGGATATTGAGCAAACTTGCAGTTGAATTTTCGCCATCATCTCACCTTGTCCCAGACAGGGGGGAAAATGGTGGTCATGTACAAGCTTCGACGTCAGATCAAGCGAGCCTGAGCCACAATCTCTCATTCCATGTTCAAAAATGTGGCTCAGGCTCGCTTGAAATGCTGTGTCTCTGGCTACAACTCTGAACATGGAATGAGATATTATGGATCAAGCTCGCTTGATCTGACGTCGAAGCTTGTACATGACCACCATTTTAAATTGGGGGGGGAGGTATTGTATGGGGGGAGGCTCTATATTAAAAAAAAATTTGAAAATTTTAAAAAGGCTGACTTAAAAAAAAATTAAAAGGCTGGGCAAATCATTGGGAAGGCCGAGCTGAAAGGGAGGGGGATAGGATAGCAATGAGGGGGGTGGGGTTCAATGTAGGTCTGTGTAGTGAAATATGAGTGGGAGAGTATTGGAGAGGGGCGGGTTGCAGCCCGCGGGGAAGAGAGGGTAGACGTTGGGAGGGGTTTGGAAAGGGGTTCGAAAGGCGTGGAGATGAGTGGTTTAGGGGGCGGGTTAAGGGGTGCAGGGTCGTCGAGCGTATTGCAGTGAGGGAGTATAGTAGGTGCGTTGGGTGGGGCGTAGCGTAGGGCCGTGGAGAGTGGCTGCAGGTGAGGGGCCGACTGGGGAGGGAAGAGCGTAAGGAGGGCGGAGAGCGAGGGATGGGGGAGTCCGCGCAGGGAAGAGAGGTAGCTCAGTGCAAGGGCAAGCCGTGAGGGGGCGTGGTTGTGGCAGGTAGGGGAGGACGGCCGAGCGTGAGAGTGATGGGAATGGAGGAGAGTGATGGTGCCGTGAGGTTGGAGTGATAAGGGGGAGCGATAGGGGCTGTAGGGGGGGCGGGTTAAACCGTGAGGTGAGGAATGGGAGTGAGTAAGGGTGGAGGTTATTGCAAGGAGTAGCAGCGTAGGGAGAGGCCGAATTGAGCAAAAGTTTTTTTTTAATTTTTAATTTTTATTTTTTTTAATTTTTTAATTAGAGTAGAGAGGAGTAAAACAGCTTGCAGAGATTACAAAAATGAAGGCAAAAACAACCTCAGAAATTTTCAGAGAATTTCAGAGCAGCTTTTAGACAGTGAAATACATGAGCATGGCTTTGCAAAAAGACTCAGAAATTTTCAGAGAATTGCAGAGCAGCTTTTAGACAGTGAAATACATCAGCATGGCTTTGCAAAAATTGCAGAAATGAAGAAATTTTCAGCAGAAAAACCCAGAATTTTGCAGAAAATTTTCAGTGAAAACTTAGAAATATTTTCCAGTTAAAAACCAGAAACTTCTTCAGAAATCCACTTTAAACAATTTTTAGCAGCTCTCCAAATTGCAGAATAAAGGCAGAAATTGCAGGAAAAATAAGCAGTGAGAAAACCTTCAGATGCACAAGGCTGCATTTCTCCAAACCAATTTCTGAATGCTGCCAAGGATTTTGAATGCTGCTCCTTCTCAAAACCAATGTTCCTCTTCTTCAAAACAAATTTCTGAATGCTGCCAATTTCTGAATGCAGAAAAATGTCTGCTGCAGAAACTCTGAGTGCTGCAAAAATGCCAAGAATTTTTGCAGATATGCACAGGCCATAAACACAAATGGCTCACTCAAGGTTGAGCTGGTTATGGATGTATCAGCTCTGATACCATGTTAAACACCATGTAAAACACACACATGGTGTATGAGCAATATAACACACACACACAAGAGACTCAACACACAATGAAGGATAAGCGTGAAGCTTTCTTATTTTCCATTATACAAAGATGTACATTTATAGTACAATGGTGTGACTCTTGGTTTCATATTCCAAGGTCATTTGGACTCCACTGTGACTTTTCGCATTCCACACCTACCCATGTAGGATTAGGTGTTCCAACAAATCCAATAATTGTTATCATAAACAAGTGGATTGATTCACTTATATACCACCATTTCCTAATTGATTTGAGTACTCCTTTCCAACTTGTAAAGCTTTTTAGTGTTTGTAGCCTTCATAACTAAAGCACACTTGGACACATTCAATGCTCCACCTTGACCTGTAAATTTTTAACCTCCTATATCCCAAGCTCCAAAAAAATTAAATTATTCTTTAGTTCAAGCACATGTCTTACCGTTGTTAATTTCCTTATAATACCATCAATCATTTTAATCTGAATTCTTCCAACACAAACAATCTTACAAGAAACATTATTTTCCATAATAATAATACCAACATCAACAACTTGATAAGAAGAAACAACTTCTATGTGTATATATTAATGTGAAGCACCATAATATAATAACCATTATGCACAGTATAGAGGGATAATACAAATAGATAAAAATTCATCAATCATACATGGACCCGATTCAACCATATTTGCTTTCATTTTGGAGTCTTCCTTGGATTCTTGCATCTTTCAACAATATTTATTGAGATAATCCAACTTTTTACAATATAATATTTGAGTTTACCCTTCTTTCCTTTTGAATTTGATTTATATGTACTTCTTGAATTCTATCATTTTTATCTAGATTGATCTGACCTCAACATTATATTTCCTTCAGACCTTCTCAAACAATTATGCTCCAACAAAAGAATCATCGTCAAGAGTATTATTGGTACTAAAGCTAAGGGAAGTGATTAAATGATCCCGTGATTCAGGCATGGACAAAATAATGTAATTGCCTTATCTTCCCCATCGATGTTGTTGGAAATGTAATCCTTAGAGCTTATGAGGATTTAGAATGTTCACTTATGTGGAAGGTGAAAATCCAAGAGTCATGAGGAGTCCAAAAGAACTCTTGGGAGATGAAACAAAGCACATTGTATTTATACTTGTATAATATTAATAAAATGGGAAACTCATACTTATCAAACTTTATTTGTCAGTTTTGTGACTTTAACATTGATATTAGTTTAATAACTTCCTGTCTGGCTTAATCTTGTGACAACCATGATTTTTTGTCACTCCATGGAGTATAAAAACACCCTCTTCTAAGGCTTTTTGAGTGTTTATTTCCAACCCAGATTTTCAGATTCTTATTCTTTTGTATTTTCACTCTTCTTCCACTCCATTTTCTCAATTGACGAAACATGTGTGAGTTGGCATAAAATTTTAGCCACAAGGGTGCCTACCTCCATAGTGAAATACATATTTATGCATTTTGTTTCTACTATAAATTTCTAGATAAAATATGGGTACCTAACAAAAAACTCTATTTTTTCTTGGAAACCATATAACTCTCCATTGGATTTAGAGAGGAGTACCAAATTCTAGTACAAGTAGAACTATTACCTACATGTTGTCTTCAATTAATCAACAAAGTCACTGACCTCTATGAAGTCCTCCTTTTATGCAGTCGTTGTCTGACAATTGTCTCCTTGGACATTTGATTGTGAAATTGGTACTCAATAATCGTAGAGGCCATCCATAAATAGTTTTCCCTCCTCACTTAATCCTAGGTCTGGCTCGGTGGAGAGAGGACTTGAGTACACATGGTACCGAAATCAAATTTTCTTACATAATCCTTATGTTATAAGTGAAGTGATTTGATACGTGAAAAAAAAGGAGATTATATCTCAGAGGTTTGAAAGTTTTCCTAAAACATGGGATATATGTGTGAAGTGTGATGTTGGTGCAAACCCTAAAGGTGATTGATGGGATAAACTAGAGTGGTGCTCAAATCGAAATATTGGAATTTACACACCAAAAGTTAGGTGCAAGAATATTCTCACATTGCATATTCAAAACTTCAGCGCATTTCAAAATGCATCTAACATTATAGAGTATTTACTGGCTTATGTTAGAAAAAATTTATTGTAGTCCAAGATATTAGGGGCAAGTAGGGATCCTCAACTCGCACAAACTATGTGCAATATTTTTCAACCTTATCTTCCATCTCACCTGCAACAAGAGTTTCATGCATATCAATGCTTCCAATGGCAAGGAATTTGAGTATATGCCAAAAGGGCTAATAGGTTTTGTTGAGGTCAATGTTGAAGCATACTACCTATAAAAATAACTACAAATTCACTCGAAAGGTTTGTTAGATAATAAATTCATGATTTTCCATCTGTTGTGGTGCAATATCACAATGTTGTAGGTTTCACCATTTTAGAAGTATTTTAAAGGCATGTCACCTACCTTCCTCAATATGCAAATCATAGTGTAGCAAACTAGGGTTTTTTTCAAGGTATTCATGGTGCCACCTTTCCTAAAATCATTGCACCCATGGCCATTCTAAATAATGCAACCCATCGGAATACCATAGAAGTTTCACAATTTGGAGGTTTAGTATTAATTGGTCATTAGATCCAATTTGATTGGTTATACTTATTTTTTGATGTGTACATTGCCATGTTCTGCCCATTCCTATTAAAAATGATTAATTTGTTTCCACAGTCCAAGAAAGTTTTGTTTGTTTATTTTTTTCTTCAAAAATAAAAAACCAACAAACTTATATTATTAATAGAAGTTGTTTATAAAAATCACTAGTTATGGGTATCCTTCATAGACCAATTATAGTTAAATAGCCCAACAGTGGCCTCATCAACTATCGTACGCTATTATATACCATTGATGACCATATTTATATGATCAATATTAAGCTAACTTAAAACAAATCTAGTCCTAGTGAAAAACAAAAAGACCATCATATGACTAGAAATATATTCTTCACTAATATGAAGAAACAAATCTAATCCTATAATGAAGAAAAACAAATAAAAAACACTAATAACTGAAATTATAGTTCAAGTGTAAGATTAAGCACCTATAACACTGAGTGCAAGATATACTCCCTTCCGATAGCCACAAATAACCAGAGAAATAACCCAAGGAGTAGGATATTAAGTATATGGAATCAACCCAAAATTCTAGATATTAAATTAAGATATCTGGAAAAATGTATTTCACCAAAAGTATGAGTAATTTAAATTTTGGACAAAGTATCCACCAAGCCATTTGATTCCCTGTGTATGTGAGAGAGTGTCACCAGCTGGAATAAATTAGTCATCCGTCGAATCCACTGAAGCCAATTTGTCAGCAAAGGAGGATTCAAGAAGGAATGCCTCTTATAAATCCACTCAATAACCACCTACATGTAGGTTTTAACCCTGTACAGAAATTACCCACAAATGAATTCTTAAAACAGAAAAATAAACAATGGCAAGAATATAAAACAAATATACACATATATTTTCCCCTAGATCCCAAAACCGAGACTACCAGATTTAATTTTTGTTATATTCCTTTCAATGTTACAATAGGTATATATACATGATGAAGCATTCATAAAACCCAATCCACTAACTCTGGATTAGAACATAACCATATTTCCTTTGACCAGATCTACAAAATACCATGGGAAGAAAAACCTCCATGCCCAAAACCATGTGCAACAACCATGCACAAAACCATGGTTAGGTCCACCCACTGTCTTTGGGTTTTCCCCCATCCTTTGGTCCACCCAACTATTATTGGGTTAGCATAAAAAAAAAATTCCCAGGGCACTGCCCCAGACCTTGTGCAGGGGCGCTACCAGCCCCACATGAAAGAATATAACACACACCCAACATTCTCTCACTTTTTGTTTACTTTCAACTCAGAGAGTCACAAGAGAGCTTAGTCATTGGTCTAGGTCTTCAACACCCATTATTTTTCTACACCAAGAAAACTTCTTAGTGCTCACATACTTCATCAATGAATCTGCAATATTCTTCAAAGTGTCCACCTTTACCAACAACACCTTTTTGTCCTCAACCATATCCCTCACAAAGTGATACTGAATATCAATGTGCTTTGTCTTTAAATGATAAGCGGGGTTATTTGCCAAGAAAATTTCACTTTGGCTATCACAGTATATCCTTATATCTCGTTTTACAACCCCCATACTTGAAAAAAATATCTACAACAAAACCTATTCATTTCTTGCATGAGTGGTTGCATGTATTCAACCTCTGTAGGTTAAAGAGCCACTCTGAGACTGTATTTTTCTCATCCAACTAAATTCTCCTCCAAATAGTTTAAACACATACCCACTTGTAGATATTCTTTAATCCATATCCCCAGACCAGTCTGCATCAACAAAGCCACACATGTCCAAAAATCTTTCTGATCTAGGTGGATATTGGTGGCCACCCACCTATTCCACTAGTCAGTTTCATTAGTTTTCTTATTTACTACTTTTAGCAATTTTTTTGGGTCCTGAAATTCCAAAGCCGTTTGAAGGCCCTAAATGACATTTTCTTGGAGAGATCTTTCCAATGAGTTATCATATGTGCCAAATGGAGATAATATGACCAAGTTACGAACCCGGGAAGTTGGCTGCCCAACTACCCCAACGAGGCCCATAAAATCTTGGTGTTACATCTCCTCGGGTTAGGGTTTTGGTTGTTTAGGGTTTTCTCCTATTGTTCAATAATAAAAATTCCCTTGAGCCTCATTGTAACACAATTCAGAGTCATGTGGCTGCCACATCTCTTCTCAGAGATAAGCTACCATCGCTCTAGATAGCTTATGTCCATTTTGTCTATAAGCATATTCAATCATTTGATATTACTGAAATAAAGTTTTATTTTTGCTACATCTCTATGTTTATGTTTATTTATGTATTTTATTTTGTTCCTGCATAAATCCAGATTCAGGTTACGGCTCCATGAGGATTTGAAACATATTTCAGTTTCAATGTTTTGCAGCAATATTTAGTAAAATTCATGAAAGTGCCACGGTCTCCAAAGATCATATTATAGAGTGAAAAATATTTCATTTTAAAGTATTTTATTATTATCTCAAATGGGTTTTTATGGAATTTGATTTCGGTTCCTGGTTTGAGATATATAAGCAATTGAAGTTACACCTTTCTAGAACAATGTGCGGCTACGTCCTCTGAGTTTGTGGAATAATTTTCTCACCCCACAGGTCATCAAATTTCAAGTGTCTTATATCAATGGAAATATATATTCAATAACTCAAGTCTTTGATGGAATCTGATTTCATCACCTATAGCATAAGTTATCAACAAAGTTGCAGCAAGAGGTCCATTTCAATCAAGTTATGGATCATTGTCCAATTCTAGTCTTCCTTGGTAGCACATACCATAATCACTAGTCCCACACAAATACCTAAAATCCTACTTCGCTTATGTCCAATTATCGTTCCCTGGTTTTGACATAAACCTTATCAATACTCCCATTGTATGTGCAATGTTTGGTCTAGTACATACCATTGAATACATCAGGCTACCAACTGCACTCACATGATATGGAACATGAGACATGTCCTCTTCCTCTTCTTGTGTCTTGGGACACTGTTCAACATATAAAATTACACCTACATGAATAGGAACCTTCATCAGTTTACTACCATGCATATTAAACCTCTGCAATATTGTCTCAACATAATTCCTCTTGTTTAACCAGAGCTTCCTCTTTGCCCAATCTCATTTAATTTCCATGCCCAAAATATAGTTTGCAACACCAAGATACTTCATGTAAAATTTGGAGGACAATTTGGTCTTCAAATCCTACATAGTTTCTTTTTCATTTACAATGAATAACATATCATCCACATGTAATACCAAATAAATAACATTACCGCCAATTAATTTAAAATACACACAATGATCCGATTTTCTTCTTGTGAAGACAAATCCTCGTATATATGTATAAAATTTATGATACGACATATTTGGTGATTTTTTTAAACCATACAAAGACTTTTTTAACTTGCATATCATTTCTTTCTTACCCTTCATCATAAATCCTTATGGTTGCTTCATGTAGATCTCTTCTTCTAGATCCCCGTGAAGAAATGTCATCTTCACAACCATCTGCCCTCATCAAAATCAAAAGGAACAAAAATAGATAATAACTTCGCAACAAGAGAAAAAATATCACCAAAATAAATTCCCGACACCCAGAAATAACCTTTTGATACCAACTGAGATTTTTATTTCTCCACCTTTCCTTCTGCATTCATCTTCTTCTTAAATGCCCATTTTTTGCCAATGGGTTTCCTTCCAGTTAGAAACTCCATTGGATCCCAAGCCTCATTTTTTTTCCAAAGATGCCATGTCACCAACCATGGCCTCTTTCCATAATTTTCCATCCTATGATTCCACCACTTCCCTGACAATTTTGGGATCATCATCAGTAATAGATAAATAAAAATTTGAACATAAAGAAGGCAGACTATACATTTTCGTTGCCTTCTCTCTCGAACTGATATTCTCAAAACTAGAGTTTGTGGCTCTTCCTCTTCCGATTCTTGTTCTTCTATAGAGTATGATTCCTCCTCATTTAGTTTAAACTCTATCTTCTCAGGTTCCTTTGGTAGGATTTCATGTTTAATAACATATTTCACCTCTCTAAACGCCACATCTTGGATGTACACAACCTTCCTTGTTTCTAGGTTCTAAATCTTATAACATTTTAAACCATACTTTTACCCAATAAATATGCACCTTTCAGATTTACTATCCAATTTAGTTATTTTCTCATTTGGATTGTGTACATATGTATCAAAACTAAATACCCTTATATGTGAAAGATTGAGTTTCTTACCAATCCATACCTCATATGGATTCTTATCCTCCAACTCTAATGAAGGTGATATGTTAACTAGGTAACATGTCGTATCTATTACATCCGCCTAGAATTCGTGCCCTAATCCAACATCACTGAGCACTTCTTTCATTTTCCACCAACGTCCTGTTCATTGTTTCTGCAACTCCATTTTGTTGAGGTGTGTATGGAGTAGTCTTCAGCCATGGTATACCACACTTCTTACAAAACTCTTCAAATTCCTTCTTTCAAAACTCTCCATCATTACCTATCCTCAACACCTTAATCCTCTTCTCTGTTTGATTTTCCACCAGAGCCTTAAATTATTTAAACCTGTCAAATACTTCAAATTTCTTCCTGAGGAAACATATCCATGTATTCCTTGAGAGGTGCTCTACAACCCTGTACAAGGTATATGTGTAGGTGTAATGTAAGTATGTGAACAATTTTAAATGTCTGCTAAAAAAAAAAAGTTCAAAGTGATATCAGGGATGAGTGTAAACATTTAAATGTTGGCTCATTAATTAACAATAAAAAGTTAAAATTAATATAAACCCCAGTATCTGAGATGATTTTAAACATTTAAATTTGGGCTTGATTAATAATAAAAAATTAAGTTAATAAAAATAAAAAAATTCAATTTATTATATTTTGATTTTGTTATTAACTTGTGAATAGACTTTGTTACAATACCGCAGACCAATACCATGGCTTATTAATACCACAAGCCCAAAGACCATAACTTATTTCACAACCAAACTATTTTATAACAGTATGAAAATATTCTTAACCATGGATATTCACCCCCACTTTACCATGGATATTATTAACTTGTAAAAAATAGGCTTTGTTACAATACCATGGCTTATCAATACCACATGCCCAAAAAACATAACTTATTTCACAATCAAAATATTTTGTAACTATATGAAAATATTCTTAACCATGGATATTCACCCCCACTTTACCATGGATATTATCAACTGTAAATAGACTTTGTTGCAATACCATGGTCTAATACCATGGCTTATCAATACCACATGCCCAAAAAACATAACTTATTTCACAATCAAAATATTTTATAACAATATGAAGAAATTCTTCAAAATGGATATTCACCCCCCACTTTTCCATTGATACTATGAATTTTTGAATAGGATTTGTTACAATACCATGACTTGTCAATACCACATGCCCAAAAATCATAACTTTTTTAACAATCAAATATTTTATAACAACATGAAACGATTCTTAACCATGGATAATAACTTGTAAATAGGATTTGTTACAATACCATGGGCTAATACAATGGATTATCACTGCCACTGGCCTAAAAACCATAGCTTATTTCATAGATAAAATATTTAATTTTAATTTAATTTTATAACATTTTTTTAATTGAATCTAAAAGGAAAAATGTTACAGTTACTTTTGAGATATATCTTAACCATGTATCCTCACGACTACTAATAATATTCCCATAGAAATTAAACTAGAAATTGCACCACATGTTGCAAAGGAAACACCGTAAGGTTGTGGTATAGGAAAGAATAACATATAAGAAAGAAGAGGTAGTAGGAACTTTCTCAACTCCAACTGATCCTCCAAAATAAGGGGTGGAGAATTATGTTTACTGGACCTCAAATCAAAATATCCATATTAGGTAATTGATGTGGAACAACTTCTTTGTTATTAATTGCATGTAAGATGTGTTTTTTCATAATGGATGAGACATTTTGGCCAAAGTACTCAAGGCCTCTATATGACTAAATTTTCATGTTTATTTTTTTTTCTGCATGAAGGATGCACTTGGTTTTTATGACCAAGTTGGCCATACTTCACCCTTCCACAAAATTATTTGCTTCTATCACATTCACAATGTTGAATTCCTTTGATACTACTCCTAGAACTCTGACTCTGCTCTATAGCTAGAATTATTTAATGGAATAAAAACTTATCACTATGACATGTTGTACTTCATAAGAGACTACTAAGAATCTTAAGTATGGTAAATCCACCTTCACCTGTCATTTGAACATAGAGCATAGAGCTATCTTAATCGTCAATTTTATGGATAAGAGACATTTGGGCCCTTTTTAACCCTTGGAGATGATTAATTAATCTCAGTTCAAATAATTTATATTAATAAATTATCTACACTCATATTTCCATAATTCCTCTTTGAGCGACCAATATTCCACTTTTTTGTAGCTTTTCATCTCAACTACACTGGCTGGTTTGAAACGCATCGAAAAAAATTTCTTATATGTGATTTTCACCGAAAATTTCTTATACACTTTTCATCTCAGTCAAAATAACAAACATCATGAAGACCCAAAATTAAGAAGAAAAAATCAGCTCATAATCAGGGAATCTAGCGACTTCTTTAAGGATCATAATTCAAGACTTCAGTGTTTTTTAAAGATCATTTATTTTCCCATCAATTAAAAAGAAACAATCAAATTTTGTAGTGACAAGAATGGGAACAAATTTTAAATGTAACAACTCCCTTCCCTAGTGATAGTACATTTTTTTTTGAAATGAAATTATTTTCCCGATCTTTTAAATAATAGATTCCTCCCCAAGTGACCCTTTAGAGATACCTATTTTTTCAACTGATTGCAATAGGTAAGTGTCTTTTGTCTAGTATTTTCTGGGTCCTCTTTACAATTGGAATGTTTCTCTTCCCATAACTCTATCTCAGGTTATAATTCTAGCTTTCTCTTGTTTATGAATAAATTGTCTCTATATCACTATTGTGTGTTTCTTTTTGAGCTCATCTGGATTCCAAAATCATTGAGTAACATTGTAAAAAACACATATAAAAATATTTACTTGATCTAATGGCCTAAAACATTTCAATCATCTAACATTTTATCCAATGGCTCAAACATGGACACAGTGGCAGTTAGGGGAGTTGTTTTCAAATAGTGATGCCTTACGGCGTAATTAATGTTTAAATAAAATTAAAAATGAGAATACATGTGTGTGTGTGAAATTTATGTAATATAAATAATATTATTAAAAACCGCAATAGATCCCTCTTAGCTAAGGATCCTCTTAGCTAAGGATCCAAGGGATTAGAGCAATCAAAGTGACTAACAATAATAGATCAAAGATAGTGCACGGTTTTTTTAAAGTTTTTCATTATGTTATTTTCTTTGTCATAACTGATCCAACATATAGGTTGGATTATTTACAACCAATTGAGTTTTTAAATTTAGATAGTTTCTTAAACAAAATATAATGTGATCAAATTTAAGAGGAGGGGGGAGGGGAGGCCGGAGATAGTGACAAAATTAGAGAGAGAGAGAGAGAGAGAGAGAGATGGAGAAGGAGTGTGTATGTTTGGGGGGTGAGATAGAGAGAGGGAATAGAAAGAGACACATAAATACAAATATAGATATTATATATTATTATATAACTAGCCTAGATCCATGTTAACCCCAAATCTATCAAGTGCTGAGATGGATCCAATCTCTCAAGGTGAAAACATTTCCTCAAGTTTTTCACTCAAAAAAGAGGTTTGCACCTTCAAAGATTGGATACCTCTCGGTGCTTGATAGATCTGGGGTTAAGATGGATATATTGTGCACAAGATCTAATATCCCTTTCACCCTGTTAGCACCCGAGGTAAAACTCACCTGATTTTTCTTCCCATATACACAATGTTCAGAGAAATAAAAATCTAGAGAGAGATTAGACATACCTTTTACCATACCATTACCATAGAGTATTCAAAGGCACTTCTCTCCAATATGTGCAAGCATTTTATGCCATACCATGGTATTTTCTCTAGAGACCACTATATTTTCTGCTCCACTTTTAGGATCCACATAACTGTTGCACCCATAAATAACGGTGCTACCCAGAAGCTTGTATGGAGTTACAATCCAAACCCCCCGCATCAATACTAGTTCTCCTTGAACCATATTGTAGGTATATTTCTCAAAAAATATTTTTACACCTGCATCATCCATCTTGCTTACAAAAAATATATTTCTGGCTAATGCGGGAATATGTAGAACACCAGGATGTGTTCTAATCCTTCCACCTTGCAACCTCAGCTTAAATGTTACACGCCTGATGATTCTGCCCTTCATGCCATCCCCTAAGAATACATAACCACCATCATATTTATCATACTCGGAAAACCACTCCCTATGGGGAGTGAAGTGAAAGGATGCACATGAGTCAATCAACCATGCCTCATGATATACATTTGTACTTGAGGAAGAAGCCAAGTACATATCCCCACAGTCATGTGAGGTAGTTTTTGCATCTGCAGAAAGATCATCATCAAATCCCTTTCATTTCTCAATAGCTTTAGATATAAAACCCTTTTTGTAGTGCCCTCCCTTTATGCATTTCCAGCACACCTTTACAGGTTTTCCTAGAGATTTAGATCTCCCACTCAAGAATTTTTTTTTTTTATGTTCTGGAACTGTCCCTGTATAGACAAGGCATCTGCATTATGGCTCTCCACATTTTCCCGTCTCATCTACTCCGACAGTAACGATGAGACTATTTCATAAAAATTCAACGTATGTGTATTGCTACATATTGCAACAACCAAACTATCCCACAGATCTAGTAGAGAACACAAAAAATTGATGCACTTATATTCGTTTGAAATTTTTATAACAAAAAATAACAATTGGCTTACCACAATATTAAAGGTGTTCAAATTCTCTGTCACCGAGTATCCATCCTTCATCATCGGGTTATACAACTTTTTCCGCAGGAACAATTTTTTCACCACAGACTTAGATTGGTACAAAGTCCTTAGCTTGTCCCACAAAGCCTTCGCCATAGCTTCTCTTGATATATTCAACAATACTTAATATGAGAGACACAATCATATTGTGCTCTTTTCCTTCGGATATAACTTCACCCAGTATTTTTCTGACATTCCTATTGGTGTCATTCCTAGATCTACAAAAATCCACTGATCTTGTTCCACCAACATATCCTCCATCTTGATCTTCCACAGCTCAAAACTATGACCCTTAAATTTATTTATCTTTATATTTCCACTGTTTTTCATCTTATTTCACCACAAGAATTGATCCCAAATATCTCTCACTGAACAAGGCCTACCACAGGCCCGAGCAAAACCCCTTAGCAAAAAAGGTGTCTTGTTTCCATTTGTTTATATCGTTGTAGCCAATGGTATGTACTAGACCAGACATTGCACATTGGACTGAAGAAGTCATGGAAAAAAGAGCTCGACAACTTTGAAATCGATAAATTTCATATTATCTCATCAAGTGGAGGAACTTACCTGCTGAAGATTCCACATGGGAGGATGATAAATTTATACAGAAGAATCCATAACTACTCAAGCATTGAGGAAAACATGTTTTTGAAGGAGAGGGGAATGTTAGGTCCCTATAATACTAGTGTATCCCCTTATTTTTATTATCTGTGTATCCCCCTTATTGTTATTGTTGTTTCCATGCAATCCCTATAATGTTATTTTTGTGCCCCATAGAAGCCCACTATTTTTATTTTTGTGCCCTTAAATTATCATTTTTATGCAGGCTCCAATTATATTGGGGCCCCTTAGACTCCTATATATAGAAAGTAGGATTTTGTCATTTACATCATCCAAGAATGTTTCATTTACGTAATTTAAAGGAGGTTTCCCCCTCTAAGAGGTTGATTTCTAAGTTGTTGATCTATATTTTTCTTCTATTTTGTGAGTTGGTTGCATAAAATTTGGTATCAGAGCTTGGTATTCTAGGGTTTCGCTTCTTCAAACAAGCCATCTTAGCATTTGTGTTATAATGTTTTTTTCTACCAGGTTTCCGAAGTTGAATTTTTTATAACGTGGAGCCGAAATCTTGATGAACTTTGTGTAAAAAATTCAGACCTTGGTTTGCTATATTTTCGGAGATATGATCTCCAGAAGAAACAAAGTATGTTTTTATGGTTGTAGCCATAAAACTACCCAGTCACCTACATAAAAAATTATTTCGTTTTGATGTTGATATGCCTATTGTTTCATTCGATTCCGCACCAAAGTGAGGTTATCCTTTAAGAGAAATTATTGTTGATGCTCGATGTGACCTTCCACTACTTAAACCTGTAGTGAGCATAATTGTGCAATTACGCCTCGTTGTTATTTTTTCAGAATATATGTCATGACATTAGAGCTTATTCTCTTTCTTGGTTTCCCTACAATACCTCGTAATTCAAATTTCATTCCTTCCTAAAAACAATTCAAGAAAAGTTCTTGAAAATTGAAAACTATAGTCCCCAAGGATTGTAACCATTAGACTCTTATTACAACATCAGGACCATCCATTGGAATATAAAGAATTGGACTATTCAATACATATTCCCCCATGGTTAGCTTGATATTATGGCACTTTCCATAGTAATTTATAATTCCCCCATTTGCAAACATCACTTGAAATTATATTCCTAGATATAGGAATCAATTCAATTCCTTGGCTATCTTATAATGCATAAAATTATGTGTACTACCCGAATCAATCATCACTATTACCTTTTTACTCTTGATATGTCCTTCTATCTTGAGAGTTTGAGGAGTGGTAATTCATGCCAATGCATTACATGATATGGTCAAATTCATTTCTTATTTCTCTATGGATGGTTCCCAGTGTATATCATTTTCTTTTGAATTCTCTTGTTCCTTTTCTTCCTCCTCTTCACAATCTATGTAAATAATTTCTTCTCAGCACAATTATGACCTTTAGTGTATTTTCTATCACAATTGTAACGTAACCTTGTTTCTATTTTTTCTTCCAACTGTTGTGGTGTCAACCTTGTAGGTTGTGGAAGGCTAGGAGTAGCAACACTTCCATATTTATAGTTGTGAGTGGTAGGCTTACTTTTCGCCATAATTTTTCTTTCAATTTTTCTTGCCAACCTGAATGCCTTCTCCAATGAATCAGGTTCCCAAAGGTGAACCTCATGTTGTATGTTATCCTTTAAAGTTCCTATGAAGACATCAATCCTGTGCTCCTATAGAATATCAATTACCCTTATATTCAATTTTTTGGAAGCCCTCAATGTACTCCACCATTGAACCCTTTTGTTTGATATTTATCAATTCGCTAAAGAAAGTCTTTCTCTTTGTATCCTCATAATGTGCTATCATTTCATCCATAAAAATTGACCAAGTGAAAAGTGGTTTACAAGAACAAAGCCATCGATACCATACAAACTGATTGGGTTCTAAATATAAAGTTGCAATGAGTACCTTTTGTGTGTTTTTCACATTATGGAGATCAAAATATTGCTCCATTTGTAGTATCCATGTTACCGGATCCTTGTCATGAAACTTCCTCATATCGATCTTTGGAATATGGTGGGTCTTAAATCCAAAAATATAGTCTATGAAATCATGATTAACATTTCTTTTATTCTCATCATGAGTTTCATCTACTACCTTTTTTCCATTAGGAAACTTTTCTTGTAGCAACTTTGTCAAACCTTCCTTCGAACCTTCCATGCCTGCTTTTAGACCATTCTTCGTGTCTTCCATGTTTCCTTTCAAATTTTCTTCTATACTAGGGATCTTAACTTCCATGTCATCCATCATAGCTTCTACGCCATTATTCAAGCCATCCATCATAGCTTCCATGCCTTTCTTCAAACCATCCATCTTAGCTTCCATTTCATTTTTGCTTACTTCTTAGGAGAGCGAAATTTGTTGAACTTGGTATCATAATTTTGATATATCATGTTGCACTTCTTCCTCTTCATGCGTCATAGTGGATATTGCTGAGGGCTTAATGGGTGTGGAATGATTTTTGGGAGGAATTTCAGAACCTAATACTAATATCAATGCTTCAATATTCCCTTAGAATCACTTCAAACTGATTTTTAAAACAAAATTTATGTAATTAAAAAAAAACACACACACACAAACCTTTTTCTTACTTTTGATGAGCTCGATATTGAACCTGTTGTATCTCTTTGATTTTGGATCCCCAAGATTTTAACTTCAGTCCTATAGTAACCCTCTGAGTCTTCTTTCCAATTCTGTAGGTCAAACCTAATTTGGATTCTTCAAGGAAAAGTTATGTCATATCTCCCACAATGAACTAATTATGGACTGGTTTAGTAGATCTAACTTGTATGGTGTGCTACGTGTCACTTTTTCGACCTTTGGATACAAAATCAATATAAAATGAACTACAGTCTATGCACTTTCGATCACTTTTTACATAATTCCAATATGATGCCTGAAACGAAAGCTATGACAATTTTACCTCTGTCACCTTTTTTAGATGAAATTTTAGATGAACTTCCACAGATCATATGTCCAAAAATATAGCGAACCAAGGTCTGAAATTTTTACACAAATTTCATCAATATTTAGGCTTGACGTGGTAAAAATTTCAACTTCTGAAGCATCACACAAAAAGGTTATAGTGCAAATTCCAATATGTCCTATTTGAAGAAGCGAAACCCTATAATCCCAAACTCTGATACCAAATGTTATGCAACCAGCTCACAAAATATAAGAAAATATAGATCAAAGACTTAGAAATCAACCTCTTTAAGGTTGAAACCTCCTTTATATTACATAAAGGAGGTCTGAAATTTTATGCCTCCTTTATTGTTGTGTCCCCATAAATGTAAAGGAGGTTCTCCCCTCGAAGAGGTTGATTTCTAAATTGTTGATCTATCTTTTCTTCTATTTTGTGAACTTGTTCCTTAAAATGTCCCCTTGAAGTTGAAACAACTCTAATACCAAATGTAGGTTTTAACCCTGTACAAAAATTACCTGCAAAAGAATTCTTAAAGCAAAAAAATAAACAATGGCGAGAACATAAAACATATATACACAGATATTTTTCCATGGATCCCAAAAATGGGACTACTAGATTGGTTTTTCGTTATATTCCTTTCAATGTTACAATACATATATATACATGTCGAAGAATTCATAAACCACAATCTACTAACCATGGATTAGAACATAATCGTAGTTCCCTTGACCGAATCTACAAAACATCATGGGCAGAAACCATCATGCCCAAAACCATGGGTAGGTCCACCAACCGTATTTGGGTCTGCCTGCATCCTTGGTTCCGCATAAAATAAAACAAAAAAATTCCTGGGGCGCTGCCCCAGACCCCGTGCAGGGGGCTACTTCCCCCCTTCTGCACTCAATGCAACGTACAACGCATGGGACTTGTCGTGGAAATAATATAACACACACGCGACACTACGACTCTCGAAATACATGCAGTGTATCAATGGAAATCAAATTGACACATAAAAAGGTTACCCAGAGAGCTAATACTTTAGCACAAGTATTTGTATTAGTGCCCCCATTCCGGATAAATCAATATTGAATTCGAGGACAAATAATGATGTATACTACCACACCTACGAACCCTAGAATTAGTAGCACCATAAAAATAGGAAAATGGAAATTTATCACCATTTTCAATAAGAAGAAAAGTCCTCAAACAGACCTAAGAAATTAAAGGGTTTTATTCCCTAGAAAATTCAGCAACCTCTATACAAGTACCATTAATGTTCGGGGCCAAAAATTTGAAAATGTGTAAATTGAGATATATTTAAATGTCCCACATGATATATAATGGCAGAGGAGAAAATATATTATGTCCAACGGTCAAATCCTTAAGACATGCTTCTAGAGAGATTATCTGAAATTGATTGTTAGTTAATGTTGTGCTAATATCAGTTTCAAAATTAACATGAAAGTGCTTTGGTTTGCTTATCATAGAAGGGTTTATACAAGTGTCTATGAGTGAAAATTCATTAAACTTGATGAGATAAAGTGTTTTTCATGAACTTAAAAGCATGGCAAATCAATGTTGAACAAGAACATAATAAAACACAACAAGCACAAATATCAAAGACAAATACACAATTTTTTGATGAAGGAGTTCAACCCTCCTGGGCTACATCTCCTTGGTCCAGCTTCATAGTGTGGGCCTTTGTATTAGCTTCAATTGTGAAAAAGTGCTATTTACAGTCTCTTGTTGTCTTTGCAATCTGCTCCAATGACTCCAAAACATAAAAATATAGCAAGAATGACTCTTCCTGAGCCAAAATTGGTCGAAAATTGCCTCAGTTATGACAAAACCAATTTTTCCTAGTTTTTCTCCACTAAATTTGGATGTCCGCTAGTTAACTCCACTAAATGTGGAGCTTATACCAAATCTAACAGGTCTGCCAAAGGCGCTACCAAGTTAAGCGCTCTTAATTATAGATAAGCACAAGTTTAATATTAAGATAAGTGGGTGATAAGTGGGGTTAAACGCGTTTAGCGCTAACCCACACTTATCGTTAAACTCGAATTAATATAACATAACCCACATATTAACATGTAATAACCTCGACTTAGTTGTATTTAAAACTCCGCTCATTTCCCGCTGATTTTCTTTGGCTCTTGGTCTCAAGTAGGTGGACATGTGGGAGGGGGATGGCCCCCTCCCAGCCCCCATACTCTGCGGCAACAATATTGAAATACATGTGAGAATCCTTATGGGTGAGGACTTCGGTGGAGGGCATAGTGGTAAGGTGTTTGACGCTGGAGGCAGGTGGTCATGGGTTCGACCCCGACCCCTGCCATCATTTTTGTTGAATGTGGCATAGAATTCGACCATAGTTCTCGAACTTTGGTTATATAATGTTTGTTGTCAACATATATATAAATATATATGATTTGTGTCCGTCCTTTGATTATAGTTTGACCTTTGCATTAAAACAATAATGTGCCAAATTCAACCTTATAATAAAATGTCATGCTGACCACCCTTGCCATGGGGGGGGCACATGGCAGCTGTCAGGGCAGAGCTCCCTTCCCATCGTCAAAATTCACCTTAAATAAAAATAAGCCACCATAATAATAATTCTGAACTTAGGAATAGGAGAAAAAATAAACTTCCCCAAGCAACATTGGTGAATTTGGTGATGAGACTTGTCACAGTGTCACTGGATAAAAAACTGGAGAATATTCCCTAAATATTCCTGAGGTGCTGACTGGACTGCCAAGTCATCATTTTGTCACTGTTCTGCACAATTTTTACCTGTTTGGGAAAACAAACAACAAACCATAACTCACTCATACGAATTCAAACTTTGATGAAACAAGTTTTGATGGAATCCTATTGACGGGCTCTATCTGGTTGTTTAGGTCTGAATAATTTCTAAGCACTTTCATTTTTTAGGTAAATACTGAGCTCCTGATCATTACTCCCCACTAGAAGCCTTTTGGACCCCAAAATATACTATCAATTGTTCAACAGGTGAGGGTACAGATCCCTCGCCCTTTCACTCGCTATCCACTTGGCCTTTGAAGGATTTTGTCCCTTGAGTCCCACTCTAAGGTATTCAACATTCCCTCTTCTTGAAGTTTTGATTCTTCTGTCAAGTATGAGATATTGCAGAAGTTCATCAAGATATTATAGTGATAAATCATCTATTGATGGCAGGTGAACATGTTCTCCTTGATCATCAATCAAAGGAGGCTCAAAAAATCTCAAATTCTCAACATCAGCGACAAAATATATTTGCATATAAGGAGGAAAATATAGCTTAAATGCATTAGTACCAATCTTTTCCAGAATTTTAGATGGACCATAACCGATTGGGTTGAGCTTTTTACCAAACTTCATCTCCAATCTGTAATTTGTGATCAACATGATGTTTTTCATGCCTTGCCTTGTAGCTGCTTTGACTATTTTCAAGTTTCTCTTACAATGTGTGATGTATCACCTGATTTTTCTCAATGAACTTTCTTGCCTTATCTATGTCACTCTGACCATCTATAGTGAAATCGTTCTCAAATATGAAGTCCAAATGCAATCATGGAAAGTAACCATAACATGCCTCAAATTGTGATGTGTTTGTGGAAGAATGTTTTGGCCTGTTGTATGTATGATGAATGTAATGAAACTATTCATCCCACAACTTGGGATGCTTGCTGCAATAACATCTAAGAAGATGAATAGCTGTCATGTTTACCACCTTGGTTTGACCATATGTTTGTGGATGAAATGTTGTACTCTTCTTCAACTTTGTGTCCATCACGTCCCATAATTTTGACCAAAAATTCCCAACAAACCAGGAATTCTGATCACTTACAATAGAAGTAGGAAGACTAAAATGAACCCATACATTTTGAAAGAAAATATTAGCGGTTTTTTCAACTATAATTGTTTTCTTACATGGCATCAAAAGGCACATTTTGCTGATCCTATCTACCACAACATACAAGTAATCATGACCTTTCCTTGACATAGGAAGACCACCTACAAAATCCATTGAGATACTCTCCCAAAAATGTGAATGAACTGGAAGTGGAGCGTACTGCCCAAGTTTAATATTACTAGGCTTACTTGTTTCACATAAATAACATCCTCTAATAAAACGAGATACACTATCAATCATGCGTGGCCAATAACAATAACTTTGGAGATTCACTACTGTATTGCTTACACCGAAATGTCCAGCAATCAATGAAGTGTGCGCCTCCCTTATGATATTGTTTCTTTCTCCTTGTGGTATACATAACTTGCCCAAGTGTTACAACAAATTTTTATGCACATGATAATCTAACTCTTCATTTTGGTTTCCTTAACTCAAGCTTTCACACACATCTTGAAAATCACTATCATATGCATATTGTTCAATGTAACTTTCATGCATAATTGAATTGTGCTTGAGTATAATAGATGAATTTACAATAGGCCTAGAGAGCATATCAACTACCTTTTTTTAGATTCCATTTTTGTACTAGATAACCAAATGAAATTTTTGTAGAAATCCCATCCATTTGAAATGTCTTGATTGCTGCAACTTAGATTATGATTGTAAGTACTGCAATGGTTGATGTTCGGTATGGATAATGGTCTCTTTCCCCATAAAATAATGCTTCCATTTCTTTACACTTTGTACCAATGCATATAACTCTTTATCATAGGTGGGATAATTAGTCATAGCTCCATTAAAAATTTCAGAATGAAACGAAATAGACTTACCATGCTACATGAGCACTGCTCCCATAGCATAATCACTTTCATTTGTTTGGATCTCAAATGGTTGTCTAAGATTCGAAAGTGCTAATACCGGTGCTGAATTTATATTTTTCTTTAAAGCATCAAACACTTTTTGCTGTACATATCCCCAATGGAATAATTTCTTGACACTTGTCAATGCATGTAACAAAGATGCAATGGAAGAAAAATTAGCAATGAATTTCCTCCAATATTGTGCTGCCCCAAGAAAGCTTCTTACCTCTTTAACTGTATTGGGCTTGGACCAATTAAGAATGGCCTCTAATTTGGAAGGGTGTATCTTCAACTCACCTCCTCCAACAATGTGTCCCAAATACACCAAAGAAGTCTTACCAAACTCGCACTTCGACATCTTTAAGAACAATTTATTTCTTTTCAAGACATCAAGTACCTTGTTCCCATGCATGACATGTTCTTCTCTTGATTTGTTGGATATAAGTATGTCATCTAAGTAAAAAATGATGAAGTCATCTATAAATGGTCTAAGAACATCATTCATGACTCTCATGAAAGTAGTTGTAGCATTTGTTAGACCAAATGGCATAACTAACCACTCAAACAATCCTTGTCTAGTTTTGAAAGAAGTTTTCCAAATGTCCTCCTCAACTATTATAACTTGATGATAACCACTTCGCAAGTATAACTTAGTGAAATATATTGCATACTTCAACTAATCTAGAAAATCATTAATGCATGGGTGTGGGTAGTGATTCTTTACCGTGATTTTATTTAGTGCATGGAAACCGATGCACATGCGCCAAGTCCCATCCTTATTTGGAACCTAAACAATTGGTGAACCACATGGAGAAGTGGATGGGCGTATGATACCCTATGTTCAACAATTCTTGAATTTTCTTCTTGATTTCCAAACTCTCCATAATTTACATGTGATACATACCAATGTTTGGAAGTGGAACATCCTGCTGCAACTGAATCTCATGCTGAATTCCCCTCTTGGGAGGTAACCCATTTGGTTCTTGAAACATATTTCCATGACGACTTACCACATCAAAAAAATCAGATTTTAATTGCTCATCAAATCCTTCAAAAGATTCATAGTCAAAATCATCCTTTTTCTTGATCATGAGAAGTACAAAAGTTTTACTTGCATTAACTAGCCTCTTCACTTTCCCTACATTGACTAAAGAAATATTCAGTTTCTTGCAATGATCTCTCACAATATACTCCACCCGATCCTTAAGAAAATGATATTTTTTCTCATGGTGATAAAACACTTCATTCCTGTCATACAAATATGGACTTCCCAAGATAATCCTGAAAATGTCAAGTGGAACCACATCTAACTCGACACCATCAACAAAGTTTGCATTAATAGAAAATATAAGTATGCATTTCCTTGTAACATGTAAATTGGGATTCCTAACTATCCAACCCAAAGGGTATGGTTTATGATGTGGTACGGTTTCAAGGTTAATATTTTTGACCAAGTCTTCTGAAATCAAGTTTGCTTGTATGATTTGAAATCACTCTAACATGGAACAATTCTATCCTTGTGTCTTCATTTGGAGTGTTGTTGTGACTATTTGAGGAACTAGTACTTGATATTACTTCCTTTCCTTTATTAACCATGGCTACAATCTTGGTTTCATCTGCTAAATCGGATCCAAGATCTTGTTGTGTGGTGGCAATCATATTTTGTTTCCCTTTTTTATTTGGTTTCTTTGGCCTTAGTTCGGGATGTAGTTTCCAACAGTGGGCTTCATCATGCCCCTCTTTGGAACAATGTTTGCATGTAGTTTTCTCCCCTTTTTTCTTGATGCTTTCATTCTTCTTTCCAGTCCATTTTCCTCCCTTCTCTTTTCCCTTACCCTTGAATGGCTTCTTCTTACTACCATCTTCCTTAATGTTCTTTCCCCTTGCTTCAAGATGCGTGGCTTGCAAACATACTTCATCTAAGTTGCTTGGGTTAAACATAAATATAGTATTTTTTAAGTAGGAATGTAAACCCCCAATATATTTCAATAATGTGTCTTGTGAATTCAAGTTTACTCCTAACAACAAAGCCCTCTTTCTAAACTCTTGTGTGTACTCTTGAAATGTTTGGCCTTTGAGTTGCCTAAAGTTTTTCCAACTCATTATTTTTTTTTTCATATAGCCTTATGGATAAAATTTTCTTTTAATAGAGGAAATGAATTCAACCCAAGAAATGGATATCTTACCATGAAGTCACATTTCCTCTTGAGTCTTTGTCTCCCACCAAAATAGTGATGCTCCTTCTAGCCTTAATGAAGCTTACAATATCTTTATGTCGTCCTCTTGTAGGTTTTGAATTTTGCAGTATACTTCCAATTGACAGATACAATTTTCTAACTTCTCTGCATTTACCTCACCATTGTACATGAGAATTTCAAACTTGATTTCCAACTTAAGTAATGGAGTTTTTCCTTTTGGGATTTTTGAATGTGTGGGTGGTTTTTGTGGTGGAAGTGGAAGATGAAGATGTTGATGAAGATGATGAGGATGAGGATGGTGGAGATAGAGGTGGCTTTCCTCCACTACCTGTCGAACTCTTCTCTTCATACTTCTTACCATCTGAAGATCCTTCTCCATGCGGAGGCTTAGAACCTTCTCATGCTCTTTCTGCAGTGAATGCATCAAACATAATTTTAACCATTATTTGTATGTCTTTGAAGTCTCTCTTAACATCCTCTTCTTTTAAATTTCCATGATTCTCTCCAACTCCTGACCTAATGGCTAAGGATTCAAGCTCAACCTCTGACGCTTGTACCTCTTCAATCACTTCATCTTCTTGTGCAACCTGTAACTCTTCAATACCAAATGCTGCAGATGGAACTTGAGGTGCTTCAAGTGCAAATTTGAATGGAACTTTGGGTGAAGATGATGCTTTCTCAACTCTCTTTCTCCTTATCCTAATATCATGACTAACAACCAATACCTTCCCTTATCCTCTCTGCAAGTTTAACTTTGTAAGCATCAAAAAATTGAAACTATTAAAGCCCTTCTTGCACAATATCAAGCAAAGCAAGCAATAACCTTTAGAAACCTTGTGATCTGATACCAACTTGATCTGAAATTTATTGTTAGTTAATGCTGTGCTAATATTTGTTTCAGAATTAACATGAAAGTGCTTTGGTTTTCTTATCATACAAGGGTTTATACAATTGTTTATGAGTGAAAATTCATGAAACCTTATAATATTAAGTGTTTTTCATGAACTTCAAAGCATGGAAACTCAATGCTGAACAAAATCATAATAAAACACAACAAGCACAAATATCAAAGACAAATACACAAGTTTTTGATGAAGGAGTTCACCCCTCCTGGGCTACATCTCCTTGGTCCAGATTCATAGTTTGGGCCTTTATATTAGCCTCAAATGTGCAAAAGTGATCTTTAGATTCTCTTGTTTCCTCTACAACCTGATCCAATGGCTCCAAAACATAAAAATCTACCAAGATGACTCTTCCTGAGCCAAAATCGGCTGAAGATTGCCTCAGTTATTGCAAAACCAAATTTTCCTAGTTTTTCCTCCACCAAATCTGGATGTCCGCTAGTTATCTCCACTAAATGTGGAGCTTCCACCGAATCTCACAGGTCCGTGAAAGGCGTCGCCATGTTAAGCGCTCTTAATTAGAGATAAGCACGAGTTTAATATTAAGATAAGTGTGTGGTAAGTGGGGTTAAGCACGTTTAGCGCTAACCTGCACTTATCGTTAAACTCAGATTAATATAACATAACCCATGTATTAACATGTAATAACCTTTACTTAGTCGTATTTAAAACTCCACTCATTTCTCGTCGATTGGATTTGGCTCTTGGTCTCAGGCATGTGGAAATTTGGGAGGGGGCTGGCCTACAAGACTGGCCCCCTCCGAACCCCCATACTCTGTGGCAAAAATATTGAAATACATGTGAGAAGCCTTATGGGTAAGGACTTCGATGGAGAGTGTAGTGGTAAGGCATTGGCGTCGGAGGCGGGTGGTCGTGGGTTTGACCCCAACCCCTGCCATAATTTTTGTTGAATGTGGCATAGAATTTGACCATAGTTCTTGGACTTTGGTTATATATATATGATTTGCGCTCGTCCTTTGACTATAGTTTGACCTTTGTATAAAACCAATAATGTACCCAATTCGACCTTGTAATAAAATGTCATGCCAACCACCCTTGCCATGGGGGGGCATGTCGCAACCTCCAGTTGCGCCACGTGGCCCTGCCCCATTAGCCTAAAATTCACCCTTAAATAAAAATAAGCCACCATAATAATAATTCCAAACTTAGGAATAGGAGAAAAATTCAACTTCCCCAAGCAACATTGGCGAATCTCGTGATGACACTTGTCACAGTGTCACTAGCTGAAAAAACTAGAGAATATTCTTTAAATATTCCTGAGGTGCTGACTGGACTGCCAAGTCATCAATCTATCACTGTTCTGCACAATTTTTACATGTTTGGGAAAACGAACAACAGACCATAACTCACTCATATGAACTCGGATTTTGATGGAATGAGTTGCATTGGAATCCCGGTGACGAGCTATATCCGTTCATTCAAGTCTAAAGAATTTCTGAGAACTTTCATTTTTTAGCTAAATACTGAGCTCCTGATCAAGAGATAAAATTCAAATGGCATTAATATTTAATATATTAAGAACACCCGACCAGATAGCATGAGAAAAATAACATTGTGAAAAGATCTGTAATGTGGATTCAAAATCAAAACCACATAATATGCACCTACCAAGACTATAGAAACACCTACAACACAAATTGTCCCATGTCAACACCTTGTTACGCTAAGCTAGCTAGCCAAAAGATTTCAATCTTAAGGAGATCTGCAAACCCCAAATATTTTTGAAACATTTTAAGGTCAGGGAGTAGGGAAAAGAAGGAGTGATATGCCATTAGATTTTTTCAATTGAGATATTTTCACAACTATAAATACTACTCCATGAGAGTATATCAACTTTTTCAGTAAGAAAAACATGAGCGAAGGAAATATTTAATAGATATATCTATCCCAATAATGTGCCATCTCACCATACAAAATCAATGATAATGATCCTATTCAAACTAGAAGAGGGTTAACAAGAATAATACAGATCTAATTTAATGTATATACACCAAGATTATGAAATTTATGAATGAGAGGTATCGAAAATAGTTGATTTCTAGTGAAAGTTGAAATAGGATCAAGTCCAATTTCAGTCACAATGATATCACCAACCTACCACTTTATATTACTCAATAAAAATTCTCTGACTTCCATCAAACTCCTCCAAATATGAAACTCTGCATGGTGTTTTGGCACCTTCTTTAATCCAATTCACCATAGTATGGTTCTGCATATATTTCTCCTTAACAATCCAGTTCCATATGCCATCACCAGAGAGTGCCTTCCATAAAATCTTCATTAACAATTCCCATTTGAACTTTTCTAAATCCTTGATTCCCAAACCTCCACGTTCCTTTCAGAGCGATAATATCTCCAAGCGAGCCAAATGGAATTTTGGAACATCTAAAGTATCCACCCATATGAACTTTGAAATAATCACATTGATCTTGCCGACAATGGATTTTGGAAGAAAATTTAGATGAAGCCAATATACCACAATACCTTATAATATTGCCTGAACCAATATCAATCAACCACCCATAGAAATCCATTTATGAGACCAAGTAAGAAATCTATGATTTTATTTATCAATAATCCAATATCAATCCTTGATGCAGTAATCGTTAGGCTTTAGAAAAGATCGCAGGTATTCAAATCCATGATCAAGAGTCGCAAAATCCAACTGAAATTTTTTTACAATCTCCAGAAATTGTGCAGACTCCTGGGAAGAGGAGATAAATATTGATTTAGAAGAGTTCATAAATAATCTAGTAGCTTCGCCATATAATATGATGATATGATGTAGATTCTTCCATTCCTCCATTGATAAATTACCAAAGAAAATTATTTCATCTACAAAAATTAAATGAGTGATATGGATATTTCTAGCGATGCTCACACCAAAGAAAGTATTAAGTTGTTGTGCATATTTAATAAATATGCTCATTCCATCACTAACAAGAAGGAAAAGAATAGGTGAAAGTGCACATCCCCGCCAAAGGCTCCGAGAGGAATTAAAGAAAGTGGATGGAACTCCATTGATAAGAACCGTGAAATTTGCAGAAGATACTGTTAGGTCCCTATATTACTAGTGTAGTCCCTTATTATTGTTAGTGTAGCCCCCTTATTGTTATTTTTGTACCCCTGTAGTCCCAATATTTTTATTCTTGTGCCCCATAAAATCCCACTATTGTTACTGTTGTGCCCTTACATTATTATTATTAGGTCGGCTAGGATTATATTGTGACCCCATGGACTCCTATATATAGAAAAGAGGTTTTTCCATTTGTATCATCCAAGAATGATTCATTATGTAATGTAAAGGAGGTTTCCCCCTCTAAGTGGCTAATTTCTAAGGCGTTGATTTCTCTTTTATTCTATTTTGGGAGCGGGTTTCATAACCTTTGGTATCAGAGCTTTGGATTCTAGGGTTTTACTGCTTCAAACAAGCCATCATGGAATTTTCGATATAAATTTTTTTATATGAAGGTTAAAAATATAAAACAAAAACTCATTTACAAATAAATCCTGAGGAAATTCATGTAAAAATTTTAGATCTTATTTCGCAATAGTTTTGGAGATATGATTTGTGGAGGTTAAGGTTTTTGCGGGCTCCCGAATTTCATCTCAAAGAGGTGACCTTGGGAAAATCGTCATATCTCTCTCTCTGTGCATCGGATTGGAATTATATAAAAAGTGACTGAAATCACATGGACTGTAGGTTCCTCTGTATCAATTTCAGAGGCGAAGGAGGAAAAAATGACACGTGGCATTTCGTACAAGTTTTCTCTACTCAACAAGTACCTAATTAGGTCATTGTGGGAGATTGAGCATAAATTTGTCTTGAAGAATCAAAATCAAGTCAGACCCATGGCATTGAAAAGAAGCTTCAGAGTGATACTAAAGGACCAAATATGAAATCAATAGGATCCAAAATTATAGATATACATCAGTTTCAAGATCAAGCTCCCCAAAATCAAGAAAAAGGTGTGCATTTTTTTTTTCAAATTGCATAAGCCTTGTTTGAAAAATCAGTTTGAAGTGATTTGAAGGGCATATTGAAGAATAAATATCAGTATTAGGCTATAAAATCCCCCTTAAAAATAATTCAACATGATATGTCAAAATTACAAGACCACGTGCACCAAATTTCGCTCTCGCAAAGAGTAACAAAAAATGAAATGGAAGTTTTGAAGAAAGTTGTGGAAGCTAAGATGGATGGCTTGAAGAAAGGCATGGAAGATAAGATGGATGGTTTGAAGAATGGCATGGAAGGTAATATGGATAGCATGGAAGCTAATATGGATGACATGGAAGCTAAGATTGACAAAAAAATGAAAGGCAACATGGAAGGCATGAAGAATGATCTAAAAGCGGACATGGAAGGTTTGAAGGAAGGTTTGACAAATTTAATACAAGAAATTATTCTTAATGGTGAAAAGGTAGTAGAGGAAACTCATGATAATAAAAAAAAATGTTAATCGTGATTTCATAAAGTCTAATGTTGGATTGAAGACCGACCATATTCCAAAGATCAATATGAGGAAGTTTGATGGCAAGGATCCTATAACATGGATACTATATATGGAGCAATATATTGGTCTCCATAATGTGAAAAACACAAAAAAAAGTATGCATTGAAACTTTATATTTAGAACAAAATACACTTTTATGGTATCGATGGCTTTTCTCTTGTAAAAAAATTGTCACTTGGTCAATTTTTACGGAGGATACAAAGAGAAACACCTTCTTCAACAAATTCATAAATCTCAAACAAAATGGTTCAATGGTGAAGCACATTGAGGACTTCCAAAAATTGAATATAAGGGTAACTGATATTCCAGAGGAACACATGATTTACGTCTTCATAGGGACTTTAAAGGATACCATGCAAAATGAGGTTTGCGTTTGGGAACCTGGTTCATTGGAGAAGGCATTCAGGTTGGCAAGACAAATTGAAAGTAAAATTATGGCGAAAAGGAAGCCTACAGCTCACATCTATAAATATGGAAGCATTGCTACTCCTAGACTTCCACAACCTACAAGTTTGACACCACAAAAATTGGAAGAAAAATATCAAAAGGGATTTGCTGCGATTGTGATAGAAAATACACTAAAGGTCATAAGTGTGCTGGGAATAAATTATTTTACATATATTGAGAAGAGGAGGAAGAAAATGAACAAGAAACTTCAAAAGAAGAGGATATACACCAGGAACTAACCCTAGAGAAAGAAGAAATGAGTCCAACCATATCTTGTAATGCATTGGTAGGAATTACCACTCCTCAAAATCTCAATATAGAAGGAAATACCAAGAGGAAAAATGTAATAGTGTTGATTGATTCAGGTACTACCCATAATTTTATTCATTGTAAGGTAGCAAAGGAATTGAATTACTTCCTATACCCAACACCAGAGTGCCAAGTGATGGTTACAAATGGAGGAACTATAAATTTCTCTCAAAAATTCCATAATATCAAGCTAACCATGGGGGAATATGTATTGAATAGTCCAATGCTTTCCATTCCAATGCAAGGTGTTGATGTTATACTAGGAGTACAATGGTTACAATATTTGGGGACAGTAGCTTTTAATTTTGCACAACTTTTCTTGAATTTTTTTTTTCGGAAGGAAAGGAAGTTGAATTACGAGGAATCGCAGGGAAGCCAGGAAAGATAATAATCTCTAATGTCATGAAAAATATTTTGAAGAAAGAACCAAGAGGCGTAATTGCACAATTATTCTCACTTGAAGTTCCAACATCAAAACCATCTATTTTTCCAGATCTCCAAATAATCTTGGACAATCATTCCAAGGTGTTTGAAACTCCCAAAGGACTCCGGCCTACTTTTGATAATGATCATGCTATTAATTTGATTCCAGGAACTATTCCTCCAAAAATCAGGCCTCACATATATCCTTATGTCTGAAAGAGAGAAATTGAACGTATGATTGTAGAAATGTTAGAGGCTGGTATAATTCAACCTAGTCAAAGTTCTTTCTCTGCTCTAGCAATATTGGTGCACAAGAAGGATGGATCATGGCGCATGTGTCTGGATTATAGGGAGGTGAATAAGCTCACTATTAAAGATAAATTTCCCATTCTTGTGATTGATGAATTATTGGATGAATTACATGGAGCAATTTATTTTACCAAGTTGGATCTCCATTCAGGATATGACCAAATTAGAATGAAGACTAAAGATATTCCAGAAACATCATTTCGAACTCATGAGGGTCATTATGAATTTTTGTTCATGCCTTTAGGCCTTACCAATGCACCTTCTACATTTCAAGGGTTTATGAATTCCATTTTCAAACCCTTCCTTAGAAAATTTGTGTTAGTATTTTGTGATGATATACTAATATACAACAAATCTTGGAAGGATCATGTTAAACATCTTAACAGGGTGCTCAAACTATTGGAGGAGAAAGAATATCTTCATAAGAGCAGCAAAAATGGGTCACAAAGATGTTGGGTTATGACTTTGAAATCATATACAAAAAATGGAAGCTAAATGTTGTTGCATATGCACTCTCAAGAAAGGATGAGGAGGTTGAAGCATTGCATTGTGCCATTTATATTATCCAACCAGATTGGATAATCGAAGCAAGGGAGGAAAGGAATAATGACGAAGAAGTGTGGAAACTCATTCAAAATTTACAGCAAGATCCTAGTACATATGATACATTTATTTGGAAAAATGATTTCTTATGGTACAAAGATTGCTTATATCGTTGTAAGAATTCCCAACTAAAAAAAAATATATTCTTTTGGAATTGCAAACCCCTCCCGTAGGAGGACACTCAGGATTTTTAAAAACTTACCATAGGGTGAAGAAAGAATTTTTTTGGGATGGCCTTAAATCTGATATTCAAAATTTTGTGGCGGAATGTTTGGTTTTCCAATAAAATAAATTTGAGACAATTAAGACCCCAGGTATTCTACAACCTTTATCCATTCCAAGTCAACATTGGGAGGGGATTTCAATTGATTTTATCATAGGTTTACCTAATTCTGAAGGAAAGAGTGTCATAATGATGGTAGTTGATAGACTTACCAAGTATGCACACTTTTGTGCATTATCTCAGCCATTTAAAGTAAGTACAGTTGCTACTGCATTTATGGAAACAATTCAAAAGCTACATAGAAACCCAAAGATTATTGTAAGCGACGGAGATCCCATTTTCACTGGAATTTTTTGAATGGAATTATTTTCTTGTTTGGGTACTCAACTAACTCATAGATCATCTTATCATCCTCAATATGATGGGAAAACTGAGATAGTGAACAAATGTTTGGAAGGATATATTTGTTGTTTTGTATTTCACAAACAAACACAATGGGTCAATTGGTTACCTTTGGTTGAATGGCGGTATAATACTTCCTTCCATACTGCAGCCAAAATGACCCCATTTATGGCACTTTATGGATATCATCCACCATCCATCACATCATCTTTAAGAGAAAATTCTAAGGTTCAAGCAGTGTAATATCACATCAAGCATCAACAACAAGTTCTCCAACTCTTAAAGCATAACCTAAATTTGGCACAAAATTTAATAAAACAACAGGAAAATCAACATCGTAAAGAGAGAATTTTTGATGTAGGAGACTGCGTATTTTTATGGCAACAACCATAAAAACAAATGTCCCTCAAGAAAGGTAAGAAGGATAATAAATTATCGCCAAAGTAATATGTTCCTTACAAGGTGTTGCAAAATATTGGTACTATGGCATACACATTGGAGCTTCATGCTTCTTCTCGAGAGCACCTATTTTTCCATGTTTCATGCTTAAATAAGATTATAGGTGATAAGCTTCTAGTTCAAACAATATTTCTAGAACTTGATGAGGAAGGAAAAATAATATTGGAACTTGAAGCAGTCATAGAAACAAGAACTTGATAGCTACGAAATCAATCAATTTCAGAGTATCTCATCAAGTGGAAGAACTTACCCACTGAAGATTCCACATGGGAGGGTGAGAATTTTATACAGAAGCATCCAGATCTACTCAAGCGTTGAGGACAACACTTTTTTGAAGGAGAGGGGCATGTTAGGTACCTATATTACTAGTGTATTCCCTTATTGTTGTTAGTGAAGCTACCTTATTGTTATTGTTGTACCCCTGTAGTCCCCATATTGTTATTCTTGTGCCTCATAAAAGCCCACTATTGTTATTTTTGTGCCCTTACATTATTATTTTTAGGTTAGCTAGGATTATATTGTGACCCCATGGACTCCTATATATAGAAAGGAGGTTTTGTCATTTGTATCATCCAAGATTTATTCATTTATGTAATGTAAAGGAGGTTTCCCCCTCCAAGTGGCTGATTTCAAAGGCATTGATCTCTCTTTTCTTCTATTTTGGGATTCCATTTCATAAAATATACACATGCCATAATCCAGTTTACAAATAGAGCTAATATACCAATATTATATAAAATCAATCGTAGAAAGGACTAGTCGACACAGTCAAAATCCTTATGCAAGTCCAATTTCAATATAATTGCCTCTTTCTTCTTAGTCTTGATTGTGTGTAGACACTCCTGTGCTATAGTCACCACATCTTGTATCTAGCGATGTTGTAAAAAACCAAGTTGTTCTAGCCCAATCTGTTTAGATGTAATGGGCTTCATCTTATTTTCAACGATCTTAGAAATCATTTTGTAAACAATGTTACACAATGAAAAAGTCTCGAAGTCCGTAAAATTAGAGGCTTTAGATACTTTGGGTATCAATATAATAAAAGTGGAATTCAATGCACCAGATGTCACCCCTGAAGTTCTATATTCTTCTGCCACCAATAATAAATCCTGACCCATAATTTCAATTAAATAAATAAATATTTCAACTGGCCAGCCATATGGTTCGAGGCTTTTTCCTTTGGAAAAATACTTGAGAAAAGACACCATTTCCTCCATCGAAATTGGTCTTTCCAATGTCAAATTGGCCTCCACATAAAAAATAATTGGATAGGAATTAATGACCTCCAATTGTCTTACAAATTCCACCCCCTCCCCAACCTTATATTGTCAAAAAACCTCCAAGTGAAGATATTTCAGCGAGGAAATATAATTTCCATTAGAATAATGTAACTCCTAGATAGTATTTGTACTCCTCCTGTCGGATGCAAAGTTGTGAAAAAACCTAGTGTTTTTTTCCCCACTAGAAACCCAAATGGCTCTTCTTTTTATTTTCCACTCCACCTACTGAAGCTTCAAGATCTCCCTCTTGCTTACTTTTAAATCCATAGCAATAGATATGTGAGAAAGGGATAAATAATATTGGTGTGTAAGATCCGCCAAATATTTCAATAAGCCCTTAATCTTATTAAGCTATTTAATGTTTTTCATTTTCTATTATCGCTCCCACAATTTAACCACATTTTTAAGATTCCTTAGTTTGTGATACATAAAATCCATCTAAGTGCCACCTTGTGAACCAACAAAGGAATTCCATTTAGATATCACCATATCCACAATATCCTTGTTTTTAAGCCAAGTGTGATTAAATTTGAAGGGAATTCCAAACCACTCCATGTTGCTACGTTAATCTGGGATAATGGCATCATGGTCTAAAAACCATGACATAACAACCAAAGACCAAAATATTCCCTACTATTCCAAAAAATTCTCATGGATCAAAAATCAATCCAACCACTTGGAAATGCCTTCATGTCCAGTGCGACCAATCCACCATCTTGGTCTGAGAGGCACCAACTTAGTGTCCACAAAATGATTTCTACCAAATATATCTATGAAATAATTTTCTAGTTGATCTTGTCTATAGCGAGCACCCCAAATTTCTGAAGCAGTCACTGTAAGATTTAAATATCTAGCTAAAATTAAAGATCTAATTTTTATAATTTCGCAAGCATCCATGTGGTCCCAAAATCTCCATTGTGATGTATATGTAGCATAAGTATTTAATATATGGAATTTTTTCTTAGATCCTATGGTTAAGCCTGAAAGCAATATTCTTGAAAATTATTTATAAGCTAATGAATCCACCACACGAGAATCCAAAATCATAGCTAAGCCCCAAGAAAAGCCACAAGCATCTAGAGCATAAATACATTATCCAAGACATATCTTTAATCAAATGTGTCGAGTATTAAGAGTTTCCAACATATTTTCTCGTAGAATAATGATCTGGGGTAATTGGATCTCAATTAAGTGTCTTAAGGAAAGTCCCTTCGAGACTTCCCCCATATCCTAATTTTAAGAAAGTATCTTCATATGGGAAACCTTTCCTCATGCAGGGTGTCTCTAAGAACCCGATTAGAAGATAAATAACAAAGAAGAGATCAATCAACAGGGACCTCCAAAGTTTCAAGAATATCAGAAGACACCATATCAGGTGTCCCAACCACCTTCGTTGTAATTCTCATATTCTTTATTATAGTCACATTTTGACGAGAACTAGGGATAAAACTAATAACATACATAGTGGATAACTTAGAGTGATGGACAGTGCTTCCCAGTCAGCAGTCAGGTTGAGGTGAAGAAGCTCAATATCACTTCCCATAAAGTTGGCGAGAAAAAAGGGGACCCAAAAAAGAACAAAATTGAATCACTGATAAATGTGGTTGAGAAAATGTATCTCCCCCCTCCCACTCGATTAGGAGAGTCCAACCTCCCTAGCAGAAGGGGATCCTCTGATATAGAATGTCCAACATGAGGCAGGGGGAGGAGGAGATAAATGAATAAATTACATTAGAACCTGAAAAAATACATGAATTAGTATAAGTGGGTGAAACATGGAGATCACATATCTCTTCATCCCTCGAGGAAAGACCAGAATCCATAGAGCCAACCACAGAAGAGACACTAAAAGGACATCATATAATGAGTTCATTCTACGTGATTGAAGAGAAATAAAAAAATGGTTTATCCACCTCCATAATTATAAGGAAAAGAAGAAATAGTAGGGGTAAGTGATGAGTAGCTCACCAACTCCACAACTAATTCATAATCAACATGAATATAATTCTCAAGAAAAATAGGAAGTGAAATCAAATTAGTACCTGAAAATATAGGAAGAGAGGCCCCAATACCATCAAAGGAAGCATGAACAAATGAAGTCATCTGACCCATATTCAACATCGACGGAGCTGCCATCTTATGACCAAAACACTGATTCAAGTAAAAAAAACTAGGATAAGATGCCAAAAGATGCTCTGTCTCATGAAAACCTAGGCATATGAAAGGAATTCCCAAAAAATCTATGCATTGGCGAATGTTATGACCAACCCAACATAAATATCCTACAATAGGTAGTCCCCCAGAAAACTCAACTTCCATCAGGATCCAAGCAATCCTTTTGTCTAGATCCCATAAGCTATGATCCTCCAAAAAGAAAAAAAAATGATGGCATTTCAAATATCTTCTAGAGTCAGTCGGGACCAAAAGTCAAGAGACAGACCCAGAAGCTTAGCCCAAAGAAGGTTATTACTGGGGGGCTCCTTAAAAGGGCCGAAACCCACATGCCATGGCTAAAGGGAGATGAAACTATGACCCACCACCCAAGGAAGAGTCAATATATTCGCCACATCATCCAAATGTAGAAAATGAAAGCAAAACTAGTGATCAAATATAATATTGATCTTTCACGTATAGTTGAGGACCAAATTCCACTGTGACTCAACCAACTCCTTCAAATGTTTACCATCCATCCTGGAATAGATCCACTTACTGACTAAAGCCCTTAATTGAAGGTTGATAAAACTATCCTAAAATACATTATAGCCAAAATAAAACATATGAATTTCACCCACAAATCTAACAATTTGTTTTTGTGTGTCAAATGAGAAGGCGGATGAGAGGTATCAAATAGTGATGTTGGTCCATTGAAATGACCAGGATGATAAGTCGTGGAAGGTGTATTCACCACAACAAATGAATGCCCTAAAGTGGTGACACCTCATAAATGAAGAAGTAAATCCCACATTATGAACGACCTAAAACTCCAAAAGTAAGTATCACAATGATCACCAAATGATCAGAGGGAGAACTACCAATTCAAAATAAATCACCCCACTTAGCACAACGAATTCCAGAAGATCCAGGAAGTGTACCAGAAATAACAATTCAAAATCCCAGAAATCTCAGAATTCAAAAATTAAATGGCCAAAGGTATATGCAAATACCATGAAATCCCAAGTGAAGGACACCTCAATAAAGGATGACACCAACACCAGGCGAAAAAACAATAAATGTCACCTGTAATGATCCCACCCCACATGTACCTACGTTTACAAGCCCTCTAGGTAAATGTGAAGCAGAGTGCTACTATGACCTGACTCGAACTCCAAGCTCCAATTATGGAAGTGGGTCCGACAAACTTACAACTCACAACATCCCTTGGGTCTACAAGACACATAGGGACCAAAGGACCACCCCAAGTGACCAAAACCTGAGATGGGGATCTTTTTCATTTCCATAAGCCCATAATCGCATGCATGAAAAGGCATGGGTGTGATTATAGGCCTCCAACCGCATGCGCAACACTACCTACATGCAATTATAGTCTAAAATATCTAGTTTAGATGGTGTGGTCTCGATATCTTAGCCACTTTTCTAGGACAACCTCAAAACCACTTCCCAAAATTGTTTGTAACTTCTCAGAATTGCAAATGACATAATAAAAAATAATTTTCATTCAAAACTTGAATAAGAACTGACCCGTGACATACATACTTCAAAACAAACATTTTTTCAAACACAAAACATGTAAGCTCCAGGTCATGAATGCATATCTAATCATATTAGTTTGAGATGCATATGAGAATCACCAAGAAGGCTCTATGTCCTCTCCACGTAGTTGTAATAACACTTATTAGTCCATACAAATATAAAAAATTTACTAACTTATAAAAGCATGAATAAGAGCCATAGATAAAACATATTACAGAACCATGGTTATAACCAAATTATAACCAGAATATTAACCATGATACAACAACCATCAAAGCTACATAATAACAAGTCAAAGTACTCATGAATCACAATAGAGAAATAACTCTTATTAACATAAGAAAAATCCAATCAAGTGAGGGACTTCAACTTACCACCTGACCATAGATTGGGCTTAACCAAATATTTCTTTTAGCCAATAACCCCCATGCCATATTCCAATCATGAATGTGGGATCTCATGGTATAAACCAAGACATAAAAAACCAAGGGAATCTAGAGGTTAAACCAGCTCCACCCTCAAACTACCATGATATTTCCAAAACTGGTTAAGAGATCACGAAACCAAAACAAGCTTGGATGCCTCAAAATTTATTCGCCATCATTTGAGGAATTTTTATGTTTCCACCCACCCATTGAAGCTTCTTGGAGAAAACCATCTCCATCCCCAACCCTTGGGAATTTTCTTGAGACCACTTCACCTATATCCAAAATATTCCGACAATCCAAAGCTCAATCGGAAATGAATCCCATCAAACCATGAATATCCAAGAAATGGAAAGGAAAGGCTGAAACCACTTTCAAACCTGGAAAAACCCATTCCAACGACAAAAATTGAACCAAATAAACAAATTCATGTACCATGCATTCACACCTAGGCTAGGAAATCACACATGAAACCTCTTAACTACAAAATACACTTGTTGAAGCTATTGATCCAACCTTCTCCTTACTTTCCTTGCTTGTCATTTTCCTTCCTTTTCTTGTTTGATTTTTCCTCTTGGTTCTCTTCTCTCTCTCTTTAACTAATTCCAAATAAAATCTGACAAAAATATGTCAAATGATCCTCAAAATCCTTTTCATCATTTAGGCCTCTATTTTCTTAATTTTGTTAGAAAATTATATATAACATAGCAATGCAACACATAAAATATGCGGAAAACACAAGCACATAAAACACATAAAACCAGAGAGACACAGATATACGTGGTTCACCCAGTTTGGGCTACGTCCACCCCGAACAGCCAGTCCTTCCTTTCTATTATCAAGAAAAATGAAGAGACACAACCTACAGCAAATCCACTGTAATATCCTTTGTTCTCTCCCACAGTCTCCCTATCTATTTCTCACTTTGAGAATACACATACAATACACAGTCGCAATACAATACCCTCATACAAAGCGAGGGGTTTCCTTCTAGGGAAAAAAACCCTAAACTAAACATAACTTCTACTGTTAGATCATCTACCTAATGAACGGCCAAGATTGACTAGAAATTACTATACTTTTATAAGGCAATTTTACATCTGTTTTTAGCTTCGGGGGCACTGCCCCCGAAACCCCCGCAGGGGGACTGCTGGCCCCTGGACCCCCCAGCCGGGGGGTCAGCCCCCTTGGACCCTGCCCCCCCTCCCACTGCAAGGGTGTACAATTTTCCTGGGGTATACATTCGGCTAAAACAAGGATCTCTAAATCAGGATGAAAATTAGGCTCCACACCCAACAATCTCCCACTTGGAGACTGATTGTAGCAACTCCACCGCTACTTCATTTGCTGGAAAATGACTCCTCTTTGGACCTAGTTGTTTCTCATATTTATCGTCATCCTTGAAGACCAATTGAAACTGAGCATATTCTCAGTTTCTCCCTGGTTACAACTTTTGTTAGCATATCTACAGGATTCTGGCTAGTGTGTATCTTTTCCAGCTTCAACTGTCCATCTTCCAATACTGACCGTATGAAATGGTAATTGAGTTGTATGTGTTTAGTCCTGGAATGAAATGTTGAGTTATTTGAAAGATGAATGGCACTTTGGCTATCACTGTATAGCGTGCCCATATCATGATTCTTACCCAATTCATCCATAAACCTTTGTAACCAAATCATTTCATTACTAGCCTCTGTAGCAGCAACATACTCTTCTTCTGTTGTTGAAAGTGCAACAACACTTTGGATTTTTTAAACCCAACTAAGAGTTTTTACACCTACAGTAAATACATATCCTGTAGTGCTCCTCCTGTTATCTCTGTCACCTGCCATATCTGCATCAACATATCCCTGTAGAGAAATGTTTGAACCACCAAAGCATAATTCTTGATTTGTGGTACCTCTCAAATATCGAAGAATCCATTTCAATGCCATCCAATGTTCTTTTCCTGGATTGTTCATGTACCTACTTACAACTCCCACTGCATGTGCAATATCAGGCCTGGTGCAGACCATTGCATACATTAAGCTTCCAACTGCTGATGCATATGGAATCTTAGACATATGGTCCATTTCTTCTTGGGTCTTGGGGCACATCTCCTTACTAAGTTTGAAATGGCTAGAAAAAGGTGTACTAACTGGTTTTTCATTCTACATATTAAATATTTTCAACACCTTTGTATGTAATCATTCTGAGAAAGTGTTAATTTGCGATTTTTCCTGTCTCTACTTATTCTCATACCAAGGATTTGTTTTGTAGCTCCCAAATCCTTCATTGCAAATTAATTTTCCAATTTTATTTTGAGCACATTTATTTCCTGCATGTTAGACCCTACAACAAGCATGTCATATACATGCAATAACAATATAATATAGCTGCCATCATTTTTCTTTTTCAGATAAACACAATGATCAGAGTGACATCTAGTATAACCTTCTTCAGACATAAACCTGCCAAATTTTAGATACCACTGCCTTGGAGCCTATTTTAAGCCATACAATCTCTTCTTTAACATGCATAGTAATTTTTCTTTCCCTTTGACCTCATATCCTTCTGGTTTCTCCATATATATCTCTTCCTCCAAATCTCCATGGAAAAATGATGTCTTTACATCTAACTGTTCAAGATGTAAATCTTCCGCTGCTACAAGACTTAAAATAGTTCTGATTGAAGTCATCTTAACAACAAGAGAAAATATTTCATCAAAATCAATACCTTTATTTTGTGCAAACCCCTTCCCCACAAGTCTAGTTGTGTACCTTTTTTTTCCTCCATCTTCTTCCTTCAGCCTGTAAACCCATTTATTCTGCAATGTAGTTTTACCTGCAGGCAACCTGACTAAGTCCCAAGTTTGGTTATGCATTAAGGATTCCATCTCTTCTTCCATGGCTAGCTCCCACTTCTTCCTGATTTCAACCTGCATTGCTTCTTCATAACGTTCGGGTTCACCAGAATCAGCCAACAATAAATAATATAATGAAGGAGAGTATCGTTCAGGGGGTCTACTTATCCTGGTAGATCTTCTGACACCACTTTCAGGTGTTTGAGTTGCCTATTGCTGTTGTGGTGATTTTTGTTGTTGTGGCTGTTGATTATTATTATTTTCAGGCACCTTTACTTTTTCTGTGATCTCATCAAGAACTATGTATCCTTTATTTTCCTTTTCCTGTTTTTTTTCCTGCAACTGATTCTTATACAATACCATTTCCTTGAATATTACATCTCTGCTCCTAATGATTTTTTGATTTTCATAATCATATAAGCGATAACCAAAATCATTAACACCATATCCAATAAAGGTACATTTCTTTGATTTTGCCTCAAGATTTGTTATGTTTTCTTTATTAATATGGACAAAGGCCTCATAGCCAAAAGGATTTAAAAAAGAGTAGTTTACCTTTTTACCTGTCCATGCTTCCTTTGGAATACCACCATCCAAGGAACTTGAAGGCCCTTTGTTTATTAGATAAAAATCAGTATCTATAGCATTTCCCAAAGTTGTAAATGAAATTCTGCATGCAATCCCATGCACCTTACACGCTCCATGATTGTTCTGTTCATTCTTTCTGACACACCATTTCCTTGTGGTGTTCTTGGAACTGTCTTCTCTCTGTGAATTCCATGCTCTGAACAGTACCTATCAAAATATTTGTTGCAATATTCACCTCCATTGTCTGATATAAGACACTTCAACTTCTTTCCTGTCTCAATCTCAACCAAAGCTTTCCATTTCTTGAAAATATCAAATACATCAGATTTATTTTGAATACAATAAATCCAAGTTTTTCTAGTTGCATCATCAATAAAAGTAACATTATAACGAGAGCCACCGAGAGATGATACCTGAGAAGGTCCCCATACATTTGTATGCACAAGCTCTAATTTTTCGCTCTTCTTTTCTTTCCCAACTCTGAGAAATCTGACTCTCTTCTGTTTTCCATAAATACAATTCTCACAGAAATCCAAACCAACATTATTCAAACTCGGCAACAAATTTCTTGAGTGAAGAATCTTCATCCCCTTCTCACTCATGTGTCCAAGCCTATGATGCCATAATGCTGCATCTGCTCCTTTGGAAGTTAAAGCATTAATAGATTTAGAAATACCATTGCATAAATACAATGTACCAACCTTTTCGCCTTTTGCTATTACCAGGGCTCCTTTGGTGACCTTCCAAGTTTTATCTATGAAAGTTGTCACACAACCTTCATCGCCTAAATGCCCTGTTGAAATCATATTTTTCTTCAGATCTAGAACATGCCTTACCTCCTTTAATAACCATTGGTTTCCATTCTGTTGTTTTACAATAACTTTACCCATTCCAACAATTTTACAGGGTTTCTCATCACCCAAACGGACTTTTCCAAAATCTCCTTGAACATGTTCATGAAAATATTTCTTATCAAGTGTGGCATGGAATGAGGCCCCTGAATCTACAACCCAAGAATCAGTAACATTTTCGAAAGAAAGAATCAAATCATCTTGTAACACATCACCTGCCACATTTTCTTCATGATTGTTTTCTTGTTGTGCGTCTCCTTATTTTCCCTTCCGAGATCTACAGTCTTTCTTTAGGTGTCCTTTCTTTCCACATTTCTAGCACACTATCCCTGATTTGGACTTGGATCTGCCTTTCCTTGATTTATTGCGATATCCTGAGCTCTTTCCTCTTTCCATTCCTCTTCCCCTAGACTCTGCACTCAAAGAATTACCCGATGTCTCACCGGAGATTTTCCGTCCATTTCCTCGCTAAGGATAGCACCGACAACATCATCAAACTTTAAAGTACTAGATCCAGAGACAGAGTAAATATCCAAAGACAGAGTTACTAATGGCCATAACTAAACTGTTCCAATTTTCTGGCAATGAGCACAGAAATAAAAGAGCCCTAACTTCATCATCAAAGTTTACCCCTACAAAACTTAACTGACTGGTAACTGTATTAAAATTATTTAAATGGTCTGCAAAAGATCCACCTTTCGACATCTTCATATTAAATAAATGTTTCATGAGAAATACCTTGTTTGAGGCCGAGGGTTTTTCATATAGTTTCACCAATGCCTTAATAAAACCCTCTATTGTTGTTTCCTCTGAAATATTGAAGGCTACCGATGCCGCGAGGCACAACTGTACTGTTCCGAGTGTCTTTCTATCGAAAATCTCCCATTCTGCGTCTGTCATAGCCATCATCTTCTTTGTTTTTCCTCTCAATGGTAGGTACAGATCTTTCTGATACAAATAATATTCCATCTGCATCTTCCATAGCGAGAAGTTTTTGCCCTTAAATTTCTCAACCCTAAACTTACCATCTTCTGCCATTGCTCCCACTCGAACCAGGAACCCTTCTTTCCTGTGCGTTTATCAGCCAAATAGACCTTCGTCTCTGATACCAATTGCTATAAAATTATATATAATAGAGCAGTGCAGCAAATAAAATATGCGGAAATCACAAGCACACAAAACACATAAAATTAGAGAGATACAGATATACGTGGTTCATCGATTTTGGGCTACATCCACCCCGAACAGCCAGTCCTTCCTTTCTATTATCCAGCAAAATGAAGAATCATAACCTACATCAGATCTGCTATAATATCCTCTATTCTCTCTCACAGTCTCCCTATCTGTTTCTTGCTCTAATAATAAAAATACAATACACAACCGCAATACAATACCCTCATACAAAGCAAGGGGTTGCCTTCTAGGAAAAAAACTCTAAGCTAAACATAAATTCTACCGTCACATCATCCGCCTAATGAACGGCCCAGATTGACTAGAAATTACTATACCTTTACAAGGAAATTCTACATATGTTTTTAGCTTTAGGGGCGCTGCCCCCAAAACCCCCACCAGGGGACCACTAGCCCCCGGACCCCCAGCCAGGGGGTCAGCCCCCCCAGACCCCGTGGGGGGGGACAAGTCCCCCCTGCTAAAGGGGTGTACAGTTTTCTTGGGGTATACATCTAGCTAAAACAAGGATCTATTAATCAGGATGAAAATCAGGCTCCACACCCAACTCATTTCCCTCTCATGCAAATCTGTATCTCTTCAACTTCCTTTTCTATTGTCTTCCTTTATTTTTCATAAATAAATCCCAATTAATGGTTCTTTTCCTTTGCCAATTTCCTTAGTCGTTAATAAACTAAAATTGATGCCCAATATAGTTATTTTCCCAACATTCAACTTGGAATATGTGTCCCAACCTAGTTCTATTACAAACCCCTCACCCTTAGGGGAACACCATCCTTGGTGTTCTATGAGACCTATGACTAGAAACCCACTAAAAACAAAACATATTGACTATGGAGCTTTATAACACAACTCGATGCAGTATTTATAATGAAAATCTACTGCAAACCATGACCAATATGACAATCATACCACTTATTGGAGCTTTATGACATAGCCCACTACGGTATCTACCACCATACACACATATACATGCATATTCCAAAAATTATTTTCTTAACCCAACAAATAATGAAGGATAAAAAGCCCACATCTAATCAACCATCTCAATGTAGCTCCATCGGGCGCAAAGTGATTTCACTACACTTGAAATTTCTCTATTGCTTAGTTTTGGAGCATGAGTTGTTTCCGCTACAATATGAATTGTGGTTATGGCTAGAATTATACCTTTGGTTCCACCTGCAATACAGACTAGTCAATCACATGATCAACTTCCTTGACATACTTCTTAAGCAATGAAACATGGAAGACATCATGAAATTTCATTATCGGAGGCAATGCAAATCTGTAGGCCACTAGTCCAATCCTCTCAAGGATCTTGAAAGGCCCGCAATACTAAGGTGCCAACTTGGAACATGACCCAATCCTCAAGGAGATCTTCTTAGACATAATGTGCAAGTACACATGCTCCCCAACCTAAAACTCCTTAAATTCCCTATGTTGATTTACATAACTCTTCTTCATGTCCTATGTTTCTTTCGAATTCCTCTTAATAACATGTGTTTCATGTTCCATTTTTGTAACACCCCCCTCCCACATCTACCCAAGTAACTGGTCAACCAGGGTAAACATATGACAAGAGGCTACTATAATGAGATTCAACCTCCTATGCGACCTTAAGGAAGTGGAACCGATGAAAAACACAACCTAGAGACCTTGTACAACAATCAAAACACCCCCAAGAGGTAACCCAACCATCTAGGGCTCTTATCCCTGGGTCACACTGAAATTTTGACCTTTTTGAGCCATATCCATAGGCATAAAACTTCATGCTAGCGGCTAGGAGGCTATATCCCCAGGCATAACACTACATTCCTACGACCAAGGCCCAAAAAGCTCAGTTTTGAGCCTGCATCTCTGAGATTTGACCCACCTTTCCAAGCCCAGAACCCAGTTCTTTGCCCAAAAATTCCCGAAAATTTTAGAGATGATAAATAAAAATAGGACAATTATACAAAAGAAATAACATCGTTAAGAAATCATCTGTAGCCCTCCTAACCATGAAAAACATTTTTTCAAACGTGTCACAAACATTGGATCTATAGGTGTAAACAACATAACAGAGCAAAGGTGTCTCATACTTATTTGAGAATCGCTAAGTAGCATTTCTCCCCTACATAATTAATTGCAATACCATCTATTTTACCATAGATACATTGTACATTCATTTACAAGTAAAAATCTGGGGAGAACCACACATCGTCACTATAAAAATACATATTCATAACCAACATAATAACAACAGAAATACCATGGATACAACAACAATAAAATCCACATATAAATTAATACATTTTCATACCAAATACCAAGGGAATTAATTTATCATTATTGAGTGTAGAAACTAACCAAATATGGTACTTCCATGCTCCACATGACCATAGATTGCTTTATCCAAATATCACTTAAGCCAATCACCCCCGTGCCATATTCCAAGAATGAATGTGGGATCTCATCAAACACATCAATCACAATCAATCTAGGTCTTCCAAAAGCCAAACCACCTCAACTCTCAACTATTGATTCCACCTCACGGCCAGAAATCACAACCATCATATATTGGTCTCTATCCAAGGTACTCGAGGGATCTAGAGTGTTTATTCCAACCAAGGCTCCAAGACTAGTAATTAAATCCCAGTTGTTTCCAAGCTCCAGAGTGTTTTTCCAACCAAGGCACCAAAACTAGTAACTTAACCCACCTAGGGCTTCGGAGCATTTGTCCTACCAAGTCTCCAAGACTAGTAACTGAACTCAAAAACTATCTACTGAGTTTCAGAGTGTTTGTCCAACCAAGGCTCCGAGAACTAATAACTCAACCCAACAAGTAAAGGAATCATGAGAACCAACTAGAAAACAATCAATGGAAATAAACCCACAACAACATGGATATCCAAGAAATGGCAAGGCTAGGCAAATCCACTGTCAATCTAAGAAATCCTCCATGCTAATCATAGATAATGACCAAGAAACCACATGCATACACCATGCATGCCAAAAATAGTAAGGAGAACAAACATGCAACTCGATACCTGCAACGAAAACCCATTGTAGTTGTTGATTCCAATGTAACCATAATCATAAATCACATGTGACCATCATAATTAAGAATCTTATATCACATGCATAATAGAAATGAAATAAATTACCGATGCTTATCCTTCCTTGGTCCTTACTTCTCCCTTTGTTCTTTCTGTACACAAAAAAGATCGGTTGCCACACCCGAAAAACGCCCAATGTATTTTCTTCTCTTCAAGCACATACACATACACACAATGTACATCACCACCCATACACACACAGAGACATACAACACCATAAAATACACATACTCACACCAACATAGGACACATACACCTACACACAGTGTATGATACAACACAATAGATACGCCTACACCAGCATACAACACATACACCTACACCTCGTGTAAAATACCACACAATATATATACATATACAAGTACAACACAATTAATACACATGTCACGATACTATGACTACAACATTCACATACATAGTACTGCATGTCCGCAACAAAGCATATACGGCATGCACACATTACCACATGTATACATGTACCATATGCACAACATGTACACAGTACCACTTGTACACAACACTACCTCCACAACATGTTCACAATATCACTTGTACACAACACCATCTTCACAACATGTACACAACTCCAAATGTACACCACACCATATGTACAACGTGTACACGATACCACATGGACACAACACCATATGCATGACATGTACACGACACCACATGTCCAACTGGCCACATGCACGACATGCACACAGCACCACCTTCACACAACACTACATGTACAATATGTACACAACACCACATGCACACAAAACCACAAGTAAAATCATTCACACAACACAATATGTACATAGCACCATGTATACCTAGAATTGCATAGGCAATATACACACAACGCCATATCTATAAGATGCATACAATATCTCACATGTACACAATAATACATATGTTACATGTACGCATCACCATAGGTACAATCACTGAATATACAACATTCACAACATACAAAAATAGTGTTGCACATCCATAGACCATACACTGACACCACAAGAAACCTTACTTCTAATGTCTTTCAACTATCCATTCTTATCCTAGCTTGTTGTAGATCAAACTACTTTCACTTCGTTGATGTACCCCTCAACATTACCTATCCATAACATAGGAATAGTACAAACATATAATATCAATTCATGTCCAAATGATATTGACCTCAGAGATTTTTCAGAGTTACTCTTTCCCCTTGATTCCTCATAAGACCAAGAACCTCTTCATGCCATTCACCTACATAAGAAATTATTCCTCCACAATAATGGTCCTTATAAACCCTATCATACATTGACATAGATACATAGATACATATATATATATATAATCATTAGCATAAAAAAATCATGATCCATGATGACCCTGTCATACACGGCATACATACATACATACATACATGTATACATATATAAACATCAAAAAAATCATGATCACAACACAAATTCTAGATATCATAAGGTCTAGGTTAAGAGAACTTCCTTTATTCATGCATAACACGCACAACTTTGAGAACAGTAGTTCCCAACATAGCAAAGGAATCAACACCTTAGATCCATTCACTTTACCTTTTCTATTTCCTTTCTCATGTCTATACTTCCACCATCCATTCTTTTATAATCAACCCAACTGGTCCAACTGATTATCATAATATTGCCTTATGTTTCCCTTTAATCATGCACCGGGCTTCACCTGGTTCTTACATTACCTGTTAGGTATGACACAAATCTCCCCGAGCTCCATTAAATTTTCTCTTTCCCAAACCATTTCCCAAGACTCTCAAAACATAAAAGGAAAGAACAAGAACAAAAAGAAGAAGACCATGAAAACCAAGGCAACACGACAATGCAACCAAAGTGGAATGGCCATGCACTAGATGCAATAAAGATCGTAATTCAAGTGCAAAAAAATAAAAAAAATCTAAAAGAAAATACTAGCAACAAACACCATGACTCATTCGCCATGGGTTACCAATTCTTCCGAAGGAAAACTCAATCTGATCCTTCTCCAATATTTCATGGCATTTTCTTTTTCCTTGTAATCCTTGCATCATGTTGTCATAACCACACAACTGTCAGCACATAACAATTATAACAATATACCAGTTACCCTACCTTGTTTTGGAAATCACTCTGACTTTTAACTAAACACACATGTCATCCATATGTACCAAACATCAAGACAACGTATCTATCAATTCAAAATAAACTTTTTTCCAATTCTAAAAACCATGTCATTATCAACAATCAACTCACAGTCATGAGTCATAATACATGATGCTACAACTATCACCTATTTACACTCAAGTACATATCAAATGTCTTAACGCATACATGTTAGTACAATCATCTTAAAAGAATATCATTCTTCATGCAATCTTATAAACACATACTCATATCATGTGATTAATCAAACATTCAAATAACTATAAATGTACCATGTTAGATAAATCAAGTAGATGACATAGTAGAAACCAAACACTCAATGCTAGATAGATAACGTAATCAAACAATCATGCACCAAGTATACGACATATGCAAACTCATACCTTAATGTATCTTACGGGAGGCTATCTTGACTGTACAATATATCTAGATTAGCATGATATAACTTCACAACACATCAACTCAAACATAAACAAGGTCATGATATCCATAACAATAACTAGCTAACATGTTCACATCATAAGCTCATAAACAATTATCATTCATACATAACAATCACATATGCACACTCTATCTATATTAGTGAAACACAATATCACAACTAAGTCGACTCATACCTGAATTCCATAACTCTAACCATATGCATAGGCCAATCCAATTTAACATGATACATATAAAATCAATATATTAATGTTATAGCCCTAATCATCAAGTTAACTAACATATAACAAAAATAAGTTACATATAACATGCTCATCAACAACATATAACATAATTATCGAGTAACTGCAAGTTAACATAGAATATATTCATCAACAACATATAACATGTAGAAATTATATATAAATTCAATGCCAATGGATTCAATCTGATCTTCTGATGTACTAAAAAAAGATACTAAATCCTTCTACAATATTTTCATAATATAAAACACGATCGCTCAATCAGATGCAAGTAAGAGAAAGAATTAAATCAATCACACAACACAATATGTTCTTGGGGAAAGAAACTTCCCAAAACCTCACTATCATATATTGTACAAAGTCAAGGAATCATGAAACAATACAATTCTTTCTCACACTGAGAAAATCATGCACTCTCCTGTCTGTCTCACTCTGATCCTGCACAAACTGACTTGCAATGCTTAGGAAAAACTGACAAACACTTAGCCAATTCTCAGCCTCGTCTAAGCCCAAAATTGATCATGCAACTCCTATGGAAATAGGCCCCTATTATATAGGAAATTCAGCCTTTTTTAATTGCGAATCCATCATGGCCTTTTTGTGACTTTATAAGTGCACCCGGACAAGTTGCTAGCAATACAACTGATAGTTAAGTTCCCTTTAACCACTGTCTCAACTGGGTTTTCATCAAGACTGACATGCATGCATCTATTAATAGTGAGTCATCATTTATCTAATTGATCACTACTTGTGAATTAAATCTAATTTAATTCAATGGACCTCTCACTAATTCTTCACTCAGTTAGAACTAGTTAAACTGATTTTAACTCAATTAATTTGAGTTAACTGATTACACTCATACCACACTAGTGCTACAACTTCAACTGGACCCCCAAAATATTAGAATCAATCTACATGCCTCATCCTAGACCGTCAACTTGAAATTTTTTAGCTAACTTAGTCTTCATGACTTTTTTAATTGGTACATGTTGTTATGAGGTGAAATTACAATTTATTGTCCAATTTATTTAAGGGGAAAAATAAATTAGGCACCCACATTTAGCACTAATGTGTAACTGAATTCCTCACCAATGTGTGACTGGAATCCTATACTAGTATGTGGTCAATTTTTGTCCTTTCTGGTTTCCAATTTCACTGTTTCTTGTTGCAAATTTCAACATAACATAGTCATCAGGTTAATACCATGATTGACTAACCAAGGAATGTACATATGATCACACTAGTTAACTAACATCTATCATGTATGTAACCATAAAATCAATAGAATGAAAGGCATACACATAACCATAATGCATATGACTACGCTGATCAAATAGAATTTATCATACGTGTAACCAAAATAACAATAGAATGAAAAACATATAAGTAACCCTAATTCTTACAACAACCCTGAATCACATACTTGCACGCCAATCATGTAAAATTTTATGATGATCTGATCTTACCCCAAATTCCATTTTTGCAATCTCACTTTAATGATCTGCATCTCTTGCTATATCTTAGCCAACACATTATCATCATAACATACCAATAGCATTATGATGACCTAAAATTCCTACAATAACCTTATGCACAACAACCTCAATCAAACTAATGCAAGCTTGACCATATGCACCCACTTGACATGAATAACCAGTCATGAACAACCAATGCATGTTCAACATATGTCATCACACAAGAAAGCATACATGGATAACACTGAAGCATAACCAATATGTAACCCTAGCATAAGCAATCAATTCATGCACAATATGTAATGATATGTAAACAAGTGTGCACGAACAATACACAAGCATGAGAAACACATAACTAGTCATGCACTCATGACAACATGTTGAAAACAACATCATCAAAAATTCCATGGCGACACCACTGCCACCATCGCCAACAAAAAACACATGCAACAAGCACATATAGACCACAAGCATACTAAACGCATATGCAACCAACATAAATGCATGACAAACACACCGCCCATCCAGTCCAAGGGTTGAACCATGCTCTGATACCACTCTGTAACACCCCCTTCCCACATATACCCAGGTAATCGGACAAACACGGTAAAAATGTGATGAGAGGCTACTATAATGAGATTCAACTTCCTATGTAACCTTAAGGAAGTGGAATCGACAGAAAACGCAACCTACAGACCTTGTACAACAATCACAACACCACCAGGAGGTAACCCAACCATCTAGGCCTCTTATCCCTGGGTCACACTGAAATTTTGACTCTTTCAGCCATATCCACAGGAATAACATTGCATTCTAGTGGCTAGGAGGCTATATCCTCAGGAATAACACTGCATGCATGTGGCCAGGGCCCCAAAAACTCATTTTTGTGCCTACACCTCTGGGATTTGAGCCACCTTTTTAGGCCCAGAGCCCAGTACTTTTCCCAAAACTTCATGAAAATTTAAGAGATGATAAACAACAACAGGACAATTATATAGAATAAATCACATCATTAAGAATTCATTTTGACCCCTCCTAACCATGACAAACATTTTCTCAAACATGACACAAACATTGAATCTATAGGTGTAAACAATAGAACGGAGCAAAGGGATCTCATGCTTATTTGGGAATCTCTATGAAGCATTTCTCCCCTACATAATTAACTGCAATACCATCTATCTGACCATATATACCTTTTATATTCATTATCAAGTAAAAACATGGGGAGAGCCACACATCATCACTATAAAAATACATGCTATAACCAGCATAATAACAACATAAATACCATGGATACAACAATAATAGAATCCACATATAAATCAATAAATTTCCATACTAAATACCAAGGGAATGAATTTATCATTAATGAATGTAGAAACCAACTAGAGATGGGACTTCCATGTTCCACTCGACCATATATTGGCTGAGCCAAATATCACTTCAACAAATCACCCGCATGCCATATTCGAAGTATTAATGTGGGATCTCATCAAACACATCAATCACAATCAATCCAGTGCTTCCAAAGGCAAAACCACCTCAACCTTCAACAAATGATTCCAACTCATGGTCGGAAATCACATCTATCACAGATTTGTCTCTAACCAAGCTACTCCAGGGTTCCAAAATTTTTGTTCCAACCAAGGCTCCAGGACTATTAACTCAACCCCAACTATTTCCGGGCTCTGGAGCATTTTTCCAACCAAGGCTCTAGGAATAGTAACTAAAACCACCTAGGGATCCAAAGAATTTGTGCAACCAAGGCTCTAGGAATAGTAACTAAAACCACCTAGGGATCCAAAGCATTTGTGCAACCAAGGCTCTAGGACTAGTAACTAAACCCAACAGTTGTCTACCGAGTTCCAGAGTGTTTTTCCAAGCAAGGCTATAGGAACTAATAACTCAACCCAACAACTAGAGGAATCATGAGAACCAACCAGAAAATAATAACTGGAAATAAAACCACAACACCATGGCTATCCAGGAAATGGAAAGGCTAGGAAAATATGTTTTCAATCGAGGCAATCATCCATGCCAATGACAAATCATGACCAAGAAACCACATGCATGAAACATACATTCCAAAACTAGTAAGAAAAACATGCATGCAACTCGATACCTACAACCAAAACCTGTTGTTGATACCGATGTCCTCTTGCACTTTCCTTCTCTTCCTTTTCCTTCTTACTCCAAATCACCAAGTATTCCACACTATCCAAGAGTGCTCCAAGAATGCTCTAAGTATACAAGAGTATGAGAGAGAGAGAGAGAAAATGAAAGCTCCAAAAATGAATTGAACAAAAGCCCACCAATTGATCCTCGAAACCATTTTCATATATGAGGCCTCTATTTTCTTTATTTTTCATTATTTTCCTTCATTTTACTCCACACATGTAACCCATGACCTTTCATTTTCCTTTTCTCCTAATTTCCATTATTTTCATAAATAAATGCCAATAAATGACTCATGCCCTTCCAAATCCTTTTCCATTTCCTTTTCCAATTTCCTTTATCCATAATAACCGAAATGAACACCCGATAGGATGCTTTTCCCAAAATTGAGCTTGTAATACATGTCCCATCAACCGTGGTATTATATTTTTACATGGATTTTTAACCAGTGTTGTTACAATTTCTACCAAAATGTCTGATCCAATTAATACCATGTTCACTAGAACCCTCTAGCTGATAGGAGTATTACAACTACACCCATAAAGTGCCTCAAAAAAACTCATCTTAAAGGGCTCATGATACCCATTAGTATAAGCAAACAATACCAATGGTAGATACTCTTCCCACTTCCTCTATTGATGCATAATGTATATCCTCAACATTTATTCTAGAATCCAATTGACCCTCTCTTTTTGTTCTTCTTTATATAGATGGTAAGTTGTACTGAAGGACAACTCTGTCCCCAAACTTGCAAACAACTCCTTTTAAAACTTGGAAGTGAACTTGGCATCTATGTCTGATATGTTGATCAACGGTTGTCATTGATGTCAACCCAAGCAGCACCAGGGTCTAACCCAATATTGCATGGGAATTTTGACCTACCAAATTAATATATTCTGGGTCAATAATTCTTTTTATGGTTTCTACTTGTTGAGATGTTTCCATTGATATATGGCACGCCATGTAATTCTTCACGGTTTGAGAGATGTTCATGTTTGAATTTTGTACCCCCAGTTAGTGGGCTAAAACCCCATGGGGTTGGGGAATGGGTCATTGAAAATTCATAATTAATATTTTTTAAGCTCCTAAAATCCCTCCCACATTCACTTGTTTAAGCCACTCTCAACTTAAGCATTCATATAAATTGTGATCTTCATTTCCTCCTTATGCAAGGGATTCGGCCATCTAAAACAGATCATCGTGGAATTTTCGCTCTAAATTTTTTTCTACGAAGGTTAAGAAGCTGAAATGTTTAGGAGACGAAGCCAAAATCCTGAGGAAGTTGCAGTTAAAATTTCAGATCAAGGTGCGCAATATTTTTGGAGATATGATCTGTGGAAGTCAGGGTTTTTGCAGGCTCCTAAAATTCATCTCAAAGAAGTGACCTTGGTAAAATCGTCATAACTCTCTCTCTGAGTATCGGATTTGAATTCCATAAAAAGTGGAAGATAGTGCACAGTCTGTAGTTTTCGCTCTATCAATTTCAGATCCAAATGAAGAAACAGTGAGACGTGGCACGTCGTACAAGTGCGCTCTGCTGAAACAGTACATAATTAGGGCATTGTGAGAAATTGGGTATAACTCTCCCTTGAAGAATCCAAATTGGGTCAGACCTGTGGCATTGGAAAGAAGACTCAGAGAACTACTACAGGACCGAAAATCAGATATTGAGGATCTAAAATAACAGAGATACACTAGATTCAATATCGAGCTCCTAGAAGGCAAGAAAAAGCTAGATCATGTGTTGTCAAGGATTGCAAAGGACCACACTTTCTACGGCAGAAAAGCAAAGCAAGGTGCAGCAGAGGGTAGCATGACAAAAGCAGCAACCAAGGTGCATAACAGCAGCAAGAAGTTCATCATATGAAGTCTTCAAGTGGGCGGCACTGCATACAATCATTGTAAAGGTATCATTGTACTTAGTCATTGTAAATACATTATTGTACAAATTGTACTAGTATCTATCTGCCAAGGGTTGAAGAGGCAGTGTTAGGAGGTCTAGGATCATCATTAGGTGGTTGTGTCAAAGTTGGGGTTATGGTCTAGTATATCTTCTTCTTCTACATCATTCTATATCATTGTAAAGTGGACCATTTTCCCTGGTACGGGAGTCCATTCTTCTTTTATTCTTCTATAGGGTGGTAGGGTGGTGCTAGGGTGAGTTGTAGCTCATTGGATGTTGGGCATCCATTCAGTTGACTACTAAATAATCTCGGGCATTGGAGCGTCCATCCAGTGGGAGCTGGAGAAGAATGCTTTTCTAGATTCTAGGAAGTTGGAGCTTTATTTTCAATTGGAGTTGAATATTAAAGAATTATTAGAAAAGCATTAGGTGGTTTTTGTCCCAGAGTGGGTTTCCACCTTAAAAACTATGTGCATTTTTGTTCCTCTTGTTTGCTGCTATCATTGTACAAACACTGATAATAATTGAAGATTAACTAATGCTCTAATTGAAAGAAATACTGATTCACCCCCCCTCTCAGTATTTCCAACAATTGGTATCGGAGCTTGGTTCCTTCAATAGCAGTTTAACAGCTGGAAGGAGGTCATGGAGCATACCAAGAATGGTTTACCTCTATTCAATGAAAATAATTATGCACTTTGGAAAGGAAGAATGGAGGTCTATCTCTTGGCGCAAGGTTACGAAGTATGGGACACTGTTCAAAATGGATTTACATCAACCGCGGATGAACAAGGTAAGAAGAATTTGGTAAATGATGCAAAAACAAAGAATATTATTATCAGTGGACTTATTGAATCTGCTTATCATAAGGTGTTGGGTTGTAAAACTACCAAAAATGTATGGGACAAGCTTGAGAATATATATGCAGGTGACGCAAATGTCAAAGAAGCAAAGCTTCAAATCTATAGAGCAAAATTTGAGCAACTCAGAATGAAAGAAGATTGAAACATTGCTGCATACTTTCAATACATTGATGAAATAACCAATACTCTGGAAGGATTGGGAGAGCCAGTTGACGAGAAGAATATTATACGAAAGATTCTTAGAACGTTACCAGGGAGATTCAACCCAAAGGTATCGGTCTTAGAATACAGTGCAAATCTGGACAAACTCAGCAAAGAGGAATTACATGGAGTTCTCATAGCATATGAAATGAGACTTGATGAAGAAGAGGGTACTTCGCATCTAGAAACTGCGTTCGTTTCATCTAAGAAAAACAATAAGGATAAACAACCTTCAATTGAAAATACATGCACCTGCAAGTGTGAAGAAAAGGGAGATGATGAAGAAGGTCTTTCAGATGAAGAATATGCTTACATCATGAGAAAACTACAAATTGGTAAGGGACAATTCAAAGGTAAACTTCCATTGATATGTTTCAGATGTAATGAGGTTGGGAATTTTGCAGCAAAATGTCCAAACAAAAGTAAGGGAAACTCAAAAAGAGAGAAAGGCTTTAAGAAATTCAACAAGCAAGGATCCAAAAGGAACTTTCTCTCTAAAGAAGATAGCTCATCATCCAAAGAAGACAATGATAGTGAAGAATAAGCCAATGAGAGAGTATTGTTTATGGCCAAGCACAATAAACCTAAGCACAATAAGCAAGAGGTATCAAACAATGAAGAAGAAGGATGGACCATAGACAAATTTTATGAGGAAGCAATCAAGCTTATAAAATATCTCAAGGTGGAGAAGATCCGTTCCAAAACTCTTGAAGAACAAGTTCAAGGTCTCAAAATTGAAGTTGAAGAACACAAATGCATTGAAGAGTCACTTCAAAAGAAGTTGGAAGAAAACAACCAAGAAAGGGAAGAATTAGAAGCCGAAGTAGTCTCACTGCGTGAGGAAGTGAATAAAGGAAAAACTATCCAAAACTATGCCAACAGCTCAAGAGCATTGGAAGAAATCATTAACAATCAACGATATTACAACGAAAAAACGGGCATCGGTTACAAAGAAGAAGAAGCAAGACGTTCTACAACAAAATACAATGAACCTATGAGATCTGACATGCATGTAGACTTCATTGGACAAGATTCACAAGAACAACCTTGGAAGACAATTCCTCGATGAAAATTTCCATCCAGGTACCAACATATTTTTTATGGCTACTGTTATTCATGTGCAAAATTTAGTCATAAAGCTGTAGAATGTTGCAAGTACCCTAGGAATGAATACAATTCCAGGAGATCTGTCAAATATGAACCTCTGAGGGCTCAGCGAAACATCAATAGATTTGAACATTTAAGAAATAATATTGAATGTTACAAATGTCGAAACTTTGGACACATAGCCAAATACTGCAGACTTGAAAATCCTCCAGAAGAATCTTCGAAGCCACAGAATGAACGAACATGGAAGAAGAAGAAGAATGATAATTGTGCTCTCGCTCTCAAGGCTCAAAAGAACAAATATGTGTGGTATGTTGATAGCGGTTGCTCAACGCATATGACTGGAGATAGAAATAAATTTGTATCTCTGAAAGAGAAGAAGGATGGAAACGTGTCCTTTGGAAATGATGGATCTTCAAATGTTATAGGATCAGGTACTGTCACTCTCGGAAGCAAAGATTCTCTAGCCAATAATGTTCTATTGGTTGAAAACATGAATCGCAATCTACTCAGTGTTGGAAAAATGTGTGATCAAGGACACATAATACTATTCAACTCCACGAAATGTGAAATCAAGAAAGGCGTGTATGGTGAAATTGTGGCTACAGCAAGTCGAGCTCCAAATGATATATATGTTCTGGATGAAGCAACTAATTCATGTCTAATAGCTAAAGAGGACGATACAATAATTGGTAGCAATGATGATCGACTAAGTAAGAAGTTTGCTACAAAGGTGCAAAGTGATTTCGAGATGTCTTTAATTGGTGAGCTGACATACTTCTTAGGGCTTCAAATATCTCAGCAAGAGAAAGGAATATTTATATGTCAAGCCAAGTACATCAAGGAAATTCTCAAGAAATTTAAAATGGAATATTGCAAACCCATCCTTACTCCAATGGTAACAGGTTGAAAATTGAGCATAGACGACTCATCTAAGGATGTGGATCAAAGGTTGTACATATATATGATTAGTATTCTTCTATATGTAACAGCCTCCCAACCAGATGTTATGCAAGCAGTTGGACAAGTAGCAAGATTCCAAGCAGCACCAAAAGAATCACATATTAAATATTCGCCAACATTGGAATATCTTCGCCAAAAGCTTGGGATTCTCCCAAGTTCTCATTAGATTTTTTGTTTTTCAGAATAAGGGGGAGTGAAAGTGTGTACAGGTCTGCAAGATGGTTGTGTTTCAGGGGGAGTTACCCTTTTCCATTGATGTCAAATGGGGAGAGAATTTTTTCGAAAGAGGTGTCATGATCGCAGGGGGAGTACTTGTGTTGCCATCAATGCCAAAGGGGGAGATTGTTGATCAGCGGTTGTCATTGATGTCAACCCAAGCAGCACCAGGGGTTAACCCAATATTGCATGGGAATTTTGACCTACCAAATTAATATATTCTGGGTCAATAATGCTTTTGATGGTTTCTACTTTTCGAGATGTTTCCGTTGATATATGGCACGCCATGTAATTCTTCACGGTTTGAGAGATATTCATGTTTGAAGTTTGTACCCCCAGTTAGTGGGCTAAAACCCCATGGGGTTGGGGCATGGGTCATTGAAAAGTCATAATTAATATTTTTAAGCTCCTAAAATCCCTCCCATGTTCACTTGTTGAAGCCCCTCTCAACTTAAGCATTCATATAAATTGTGATCTTCATTTCCTCCTTAGGCAAGGGATTTCGTCATATGAAACAGGTCATCTTGGAATTTTCGCTCTAAATTTTTTTTTCTGAGAAGGCTTAGAAGCTGAAATTTTTATGAGGTGAAGCCAAAATCCTAAGGAAGATGCAGTAAAAATTTTAGATCAAGGTGCACAATATTTTTGGAGATATGATCTGTGGAAGTCGGGGTTTTTGCAGGCTCCTGAAATTCCTCTCAAATAAGTGACCTTGGTAAAATCGTCATAACTCTCTCTCTGAGTGTCGGATTGGAATTTTGTAAAAAGTGGCAGATAGTGTACAGTCTGCAGTTTTCGCTCTATCAATTTCAGAGGCGAATTAAGAAACAGTGACACATGGCATGCCATACAAGTGCGCTCTACTAAACCATTCCATAATTAGGGCATTGTGAGAAATTGGGTATAACTCTCTCTTCAAGAATCCAAATTGGGTCAGACCTATGGAATTGGAAAGAAGACTCAGAGGACTACTGCAAGACTGAAAATCAGATATTTAGGATTTGAAATAATAGAGATAAACCAGATTCAATATTGAGCTCCTAGAAGGCAAGAAAAATCTAGATTATGTGTTGTCAAAGATTGCAAAGGACCAGAATTTCTATGGAAGAAAAGCAAAGAAAGATGCAGCAGAGGGTAGCATGACAAGAGAAGCAACCAAGGTGCATAACAGTAGCAAGAAGTTCATCATATGAAGTCTTCAAGTGGGCAGCACTGCATACAATCATTGTAAAGGTATCATTGTACTTATTCATTGTAAATACATTATTGTACAAATTGTACTAGTGTCTATCTGCCAAGGGTTGAAGAGGCAGTGTTGGGAGGTCTAGGATCATCATTAGGTGGTTGTGTCAAAGTTGGGGTTATGGTCTAGTATATCTTCTTCTTCTGCATCATTCTATATCATTGTAAAGTGAACCATTTTCCCTGGTACGGGAGTCCATTCTTCTTTTATTCTTCTATAGGGTGGTAGGGTGGTGCTAGGGTGAGTTGTAGCTCATTGGGTGTTGGGGCATCCATTCAGTTGACTACTGAAGAATCTCGGGCATTGGAGCGTCCATCCGGTGGGAGCTGGAGAAGAATGCTTTTCTAGATTCTAGGAAGTTGGAGCTTTATTTTCAATTGGAGTTGAATATTAAAGAATTATTAGAAAAGCATTAGGTGGTTTTTGTCCCAGAGTGGGTTTCCACCTTAAAAAATGTGTGCATTTGTGTTCTTCTTGTTTTCTGCTATCATTATACAAACATTGATAATAATTGAAGATTAACTAATGCTCTAATTGAAAAGAATACCGATTCACCCCCCCCCCCTCAGTATTTCCAACATGATACAATCTTCTTAAGGAACACCATGCAATATTGTTATAAAATTATATATTACAGAGCGATGCAACACATAAAGTATGTGGAAAAAATACAAGCACACAAAACACATAAAACTAGAGAGACACAGATATACGTGGTTCACCCAGTTTGGGCTACGTCCACCCTGAACAGCCAGTCCTTCCTTTCTATTATCCAACAAAATAAAGGGCCACAACCTACAGCAGATCCGATGTAATATCCTCTGTTCTCTCTAACAGTCTCCCTATCTGTTTCTCGCTCTAAGAATACACATACAATACACAACCGCAATAAAAATACCCTCATACAAGCGAGGGGTTTCCTTCTAGGGCAAAAAACCCTAAACTAAACATAACTTCTACCGTCAGATCATCCGCCTAATGAACAGCCTAGATTGACTAGAAATTACTATACTTTTACAAGGCAATTTTACATCTGTTTTTAGCTTCGGGGCGCTGCCCCTGAAACTCCCCACCAGGGGGGGCTCCATAAAGTCACATCCGCCCCCCCCTGGACCCCCTAGGTAGCGTTTAATTACAGGTGGCATTAGCACCCCATTAAGGTACATGGGTCCAACGCTGTGATACAAAATAAACAAGATAATCAGGCTCCACACCCAACAATCTCCCACTTGGAGACTGATTGTAGCAACTCCACCAGTGCTTCATTTGTTGGACAATGACTTCTCTTTGGACCTGGTTGTTTCTCATATTCATCGTCATTCTTGAAGACCAATTGAAACTGAGCATATTGTCAGTTTCTCCCTGGTTACAACTTTTGTTAGCATATCTGCAGGATTATAGCTAGTGTGTATCTTTTCCAGCTTCAACTGTCCATCTTCCAATACTGACCGTATGAAATGGTACTTAAGCTGTATGTGTTTAGTCCTAGAATGAAATGTTGAGTTCTTTGAAAGATGAATGGCACTTTGGATATCACTGTATAACATGCCCATATCATGCTTCTTACCCAATTCATCCATAAACCTTTTTAACCAAATCATTTCTTTACTGGCCTCTGTAGTAGCAACATACTCTACTTCTGTTGTTGAAAGTGAAAAAACACTTTGGATTGTTGAAATCCAACTGACAGTTGTTTCACCTACAGTAAATACATATCCTGTAGTGCTTCTTTTGTTATCTCTGTCACCTACCATATTTGCATCAACATATCCCTGTAGATCAATGTTTGAACCACCAAAGCATAATGCTTGATTTGTGGTACCCCTCAAATATATGAGAATCCATTTTACTGCCATCCAATGTTATTTTCCTAGATTGTTCACGTACCTGCTTACAATTCCCACTACATATGCAATATCAAGCCTTGTGCAGACCATTGCATACATTAGGCTTCCAACTGCTGATGCATATGGAACTTTAGACATATAGTCCATTTCTTCTTGGGTCTTGGGCACATCTCCTTACTAAGCTTGAAATGGCTAGCAAAAGGTGTACTAACTAGTTTTGCATTATGCTTTTTAAATCTTTTCAACACCTTTTGAATGTACTCATTTTGAGACAGTGTTAATTTGCGATTTTTCCTGTCTCTACTTATTCTCATACCAAGGATTTTTTTTGCAGCTCCCAAAACCCAAATGAATTTTCCAATTTTCTTTTGAGCACATTTATTTCCTGCATGTTAGACCCCGCAACAAGCATGTCATCTACATACAATAACAATATAATATAGCTTCCATCATTTTTCTTTTTCAGACAAACACAATGATCAGAGTCACATCCAGTTTTAAAGTCGAGTCAGTTTTCAGTCAGTTTTCAGTCAGTTTTCAGTCAAATTTTTCAGTCAATAAATCTGTCCGAGGTTTTTTGTTATCTGTTGAAATAATGACTCCATCGCCCAATGGATGAAGGCACTGTCTAACTCCCCCAGAGATTTGTCGTTCTTGGCATCTCCTTGGAGCCACCATCCCCATTGGAGCCAATGTTAGAGTCGGTCCTTACAGCCCTCCGTCAGAGATCATTTCGCTTTTTGCATATCATTTTTAGGTGTCTCGCTCATTCCACTTCGTTGCATTTCGCTAGGGGCATGCCATTGACTGACGAGAGGGTCTGGTCGTCTTGTGTTTCCTCATGCTTGTACCTGCAGGGCTAATTAAAGTTCCTCAAAAAATCACTGAAGTTCAGGTCACTTCATTTATGGTCATAAATGATTATTTTTGTCAAAAAGAGTCTTTAGTCCTAGAGTCTAGGGTTTTCAGTCTTTTGGTACATGTAATAAAAGCCCACAAGCCTTGAGGTGGGTTTCAAAAGGTTCCTATTTCACATTTTTATTCTCAAAAACATTTGAAGACATTTCTAGTCCAAAACTCTGTTTTGGAACTAGAAATTGTCAAATTTCATTTTTTGTAATAATTGTGTATTTTTTCCACCATAAGAAGTTCAAAAGAAGCCTCTGGTCTTTGCCAAAGCCAAAATGCCAAATCCCTGCAAGAACAACCAAGTTTCATCAGTCCAAGACTTAGAAAAACAGTGAAAAGCCAAAGATAGAATTGCATTAAAATGATAAACTGCCAAAAAGCCAAACATTACAAAAGTGGGTTATGGAGCAAATTAAAATCAAATCTGATTTTTATGAGATATTTTACGACCCATATAAAGCATTGAAAACAAATCAGTTTCACAAATTTCCCAAAGAAAAACCGAGTTGGAGTGTTGAAGTCAAGTTTGAAGTGTTTTCAAAGCCGTGGACTGGAGGTGGAAGTGTGCGCGGCGCACAGAGGAGGCACGCTACGCACACAAGGCGCGCGACGCACTGGGCTTCAAAGGCCCGTGAAAATTAGCATGCGCGTGACGCACATACTGCGCGCGGCGCACTGGGTGAGCGCGCGACACGTAGAATCTCAGAGCCAAAAAAATTTCGCTCCTTCGTCCAGATTCATGCCAAATTGCCTCAATCTGCTTGCAAGTAGGTTCTTCACGTTTGCTCAGTAAATTTTGGACATAATTATGGTGTTTTGAAATTGGAGAAACAAGTGTTTAATGTGGAGAAATGTAAACCCTATGTTTATTTCCCAAATTCACTTCTTAGGGTTTTGAAACAAATGTTAGTGATTGTGTGGGGGTTTGCAAACTTGTGTTGTTGATATATATGCTCATGCATCTACTGTCAGTGGTGTCCCTGCTCATTATTTACCTTAGCCTCACGCTCTCTCTTTGCCATTACATCACTGCTGTCATTGTTATTGCCATTGTCATTTTCACACTATTTATCATTCATGTTATGACATAGTCCCATTTCCTTGTCAAATCTCCCCTTGTGATCAACGTTAATTGTTTTCCATTCAAACTCATTTGACAGAACTTTTATCATTACGGCTTTCCTATAACACTTTGATACACATGTGACACATTTGGGATTAGAGCATACACTGAACTCTTGTTTTTCACCATACCTATATCAGCATATATTTTGCAAGCATCTTGATTTCAGCGCCATGTCGGAGATGGATTCAGTTTATGAGCAGGAGTATGACAGTGATTCCACAGCAGAGGTTAATGTGCCACGAAGGTCTCACAAAAGTGGCAAAAGTGGTAGGCATGTTAAGGAGGAGCCTACTTCTTTGGCTCAATTGCAGGCTTGCCCGCTTACAATGGATTGTTTTCAGCATCAGTCATGTTTCCAGTACTGTGAGATGATTTCACAAACCCAGCATCATCATGAGCTATCTCATCTATTTGTTCTACATTTACATGATGGCCGTGTAAACCTTGCCGGAGTTAACTTGATTCTGTCACCAGAGACTATTGCTCAGGCCACCGGGATACCAAACATAGGAGAGGAATGGAACAAACGACAGCAACTAGAGAAATCCTACTATGAGCCATACATCAAACCTAGGTTTATGAGGCAGCTGAGCAGGGTATTTCCATTCAGATTCCTGAAGGATGAGTTTGCACCATTGATGAAATTCATCATTCGATATTTCAGTTGCGAGGGCAGATTCTCGCGTCTTGTCTCTATGTGTACCATGTCTGTTTGTTGATGCATTTCACGAGGGTACGTATGATGAGCATTCCATACTTCATGTATCGCAACATAGAGAGGATGAAAATTTTTGTACAGAAGAATACCCCAGCACAGCAGCATCGCAGTATATATCATTACGCGCTGATCAAAATCATGGTGGTACATCAGTTGACACAGCAGGGCATTACTTGGGAGGATTTCATCTCCCGTGACTTCTTCACAGCGCCACAGCCGCCTCCCGAGGTAGTTTATGATGAGGGAGAGCCTTCACATCAGCTAGACATTCCTGAGATCGAGCATATCAGTGCTCCATTGTATGTGACATACCAGCGAGGCCACAGGGCCTTATTTGCAGCTACACGACGAGTACTATCTCCACCCGGGGTGGAAGGGGTCTCATTGACTTCATCAGCAGCGCGAGTATTATCTCCACCAAGGGTGGAAGGGGTCTCGCCTTCTTCTTCAGCACAGGTACAGATCCAGGACAGAGGCAAGAGGCCTATGCATGATGAGGGCCCATCAGGTGGTCGAGACACTGATTTCACATTCATCGATGTTGATGCGAGCTCTCCTAGCTCGAAGCTGAAAGAGATCATCCAGGAGAAAAAGGCCGAGAATGACACACTGAAAGAGAAATTGAAGAGAGCTCAGTGGGTGATAAACTACCTGGAGAAACGTAACAAACAGCTAGAAGATCAGCACACGTTTTTTGAGCTGCGGCGAATCCGTGAAGATCGACAATTGGCCCGGAAGAGACCCGGCGACATGACACCAATTGAGCGAGAGACATGCCTCACACATGTTAAAATTCATCTGGAGAAGTTTTTGGAAAAATCCAACAGAGACAAAGACATGCTTCGTCACATGAAAGGTCATTATTGGGCCCGCATGCACGTCTGCAAAGCAAAAATGAAGATTCTGAAGAGGAGGTTGAGCAGAGCACTAAAACGGCGGAAGAGGCCTGATCCACTTCGGATTTTGGCTGAGGCTTCGTTGGCTGGGCATGATACATGATGGAGGGTCTTTGCTCCAAATTTGAGCAAATTTGAAGAAGTTTTTGTCATTTTGGAAAATTTTGGTCTCAAAACAAATTTTTCAGCCTAACGCGTAGCGCGTCGACGCGCACGCTTATGATTGGGACACTTGCTGGAGGAAAAATTTATATTTTTGGGTTTTTCATGGTAATTTATGCATGCTCCAGTATGGCCAAAGCATTTCACCAAGTTCTGGATGATCAAAAGGGCCAAAAACACCATGAAAACCACCTTTCTGCCACCTTTTGCACCAGCAGGAAGTACTTCTGGGAGAATGAAGTTTTGGAGGGGAAAATGAGCTGCAAATTGGGAAATTCCACTTGGGCTGGATAGCAGACATCAGGGGATTTCCAAAAAGCTATCATGAGCTTGATTTTGATGCCGGGAAGTGCCCCAAAAGCAGGCTGAAAGGTGCGCGACGCATAGAGCTCAGGCGCGCGACACATAGAGATTTTTGGTCAATTTTTCATCTTCCAGCTCAGGATTTCGGCCAGTTGGACCAGTTTTGCTTGTGGGTGTAATTTTTGAGTTATCTTGATGTAATTTTATGGTTTGCATGTAACTTGGACTCACTTTTACCTATTCTATATGATTCACTCCTAAAAAAGTAAAAATCAAATGTAAGAATCAGTTTCCTTCCTTTTAGAGGCAAGTTGTTTGGCTGCCTATATTCTAGCTCCTTATTTAGAATTAGTTGAAACTGCTCCTAGAAGGAGGAATTCGACCCCTAGAGACATTGGAAGGGGTTAGGATATTCTATATGATGTAATTTCTGAGACATTCTACAGGTTGGACTCTTGGGGAAAACTTTGGCACACTATTGTACATATTTTTCATATTTTGGCTAAGGAAAGATCAGAGGTTTTGCAGCACCTGTTGGGATTCTTGTGGCTTTCAGTTCTTGATGGTTTTTTCTCTCAGTTTATTGTAAGTTCTTTCATGTTTAATGTATGCCATTCCCTTCTTATGCTTCTAAAACTAAATAAATGAGTAAATGAGGTTGAATCCATTGTTTCCAGTGCTCTGCCTTTAAATTTGTTTAGTTTTACATGTTTTCGTCAGTTTGGAGAGGATCCATGTTCTCCCTTGCCCCCTTCAGCTCCTTGTCATTCTGATCCATCCATACATCTGATCAAAAGCATCAAGACTACTGCCTACCTCGCCCCAACTCGAATTCTGCAAAGATCTAGCCTTATCCCCGGACCCAAAATTGTTTTTCCCATTTTTTCAACAAAAACCCAAAAAGTCAAAATCAAACTTTCCTATCTCTTTACTAGCCTAAAATCAGTATTCATTATAAGTCATCTCAGCCCCTTTGAAGACCTTTTTCCGAGATAGACCCGCAGAGAGCCCTCTCCTGTCCTCGTAGGGCTAGCTACGAGGCTGAGCGTGGTTTGATGTAGCCTTGAGTTTTACCTTATTTCAGCCTAAGGTAGATTTGACCGCTAACATAGTGGCGACCATACTGGGGAAAAAAATCTCAATGGTTTGCTTGTTGATGTTTTTGTTTCATGAGTCTTAGATGGAGTCTGAAGTCACGCCAGGTAGCTTTCGAAACGCTTTTGCCATGCATAAGCGGAAGTAGATAAAAGCTGCTTCAGTCGATCTCCGGTTAGCTTGTGAATGCAGCACTCGATTTGAAAATCACCCCAGTATACTTATTCGTTCTAGACCTTTGGATGATTGAGTCTAGAAGTCGATAGGCTGAAAATAATCTATTGTGTCCCTTGAATTTTTCTTGAGTAGATCAATACACTGGCTTCAAAAAGGCATACCAGATCAAATCCTGATCCAAATCCGCCTCCAGTATATGAAAACCCCAACCTAATCCCAAGAATTTTCCGTCGAGAAGCTCCCATTATTCCTTTGGTCAAATCTCACTCATACCCCATTGTTTTTTAATACATTGAAGATATTGAGTTTGACGATCAGTTTGAGTTATCATTGTTTGAAACCAAATCCGAAAGTGCCACTGGTTCTACCGTCATCAATCCTGAGTTCATCAAGTATCTAGAAGTTGAGCAAGCAAATAGATCTATCGATAATTATATTCTGAATCTTCAAAACTCCATTGTGGCAACCAACATTCCCGAATTCATTGAATCTGCTTCACAAACTCTTGGGCCATCTGAGATTGCATCCGGTTCACGGATTCCCACTGAACCTCCCTTTTATCCCTACCATTCCCGTATAGCCTGAGATCTCAGATCAGCAATCAGCAGTAGTTCCTCCCCCATCTCCACCGCATACACCTCATTCACCTACTGCTCCCATTCCACCTGTTTCTCCGAGACAACAGATTATAAATCCGCCAAGAGCCATGGCTGTGAGATTTTCACCTCTTGTTTTACCTGCAAATTTGGATCCTATGCCTGCTGATTATTAAAGTAAGATTCCAATATTTGATGGCACACCACAGAGTATATCCGCTCAGCAGCATATTGTCAGAATGACAGATTTCTTGGACCTGCATGAAATAGATGAAGAAAATGTGTCCATGAGGTTGTTCGCCCAGACTTTTGGAGGTGAGGTTCGTAAATGGTTCAGAGCTCTACAGCCCGCAAGTATCAATACATTACAAGAGCTTCAGACACAATTTTTATATCAATGGGAGATGAAAAAATATCCACTGCAGATTACTTCTGAGTATACCAGCATCAAGCGTAATCCTGGTGAGTCCGTTCAGGATTAATCCAGATGACTTAAGACCGTCTAAAAAGTCAGCTCTCCTTAAATTCCCGGATGGTTTCGATCCGGAGATGGCTTATTCACTATGAGACAGAGATTCGCCTACCTTGGAGGATATGCAGAAGATTGCTGTTAGTGTTGAGGCGAATCTGAATGATAAGAGAGCCCGGTTGAAAGCAGAAAAAAGAGTGACCATAAAAGAAGAAGCTTCCACATCTGCATCAGAACAGCACTTGCTTCGTGAGATGGAAAAAATGTTCAAAAGAATGACGCTTGATAAGCCATAAATGCAGATTCGTAATCCCAACTACCGTGGCCAGCAGCAGCCACAGTTCAGAATTAAGCAGCGTGAACAGAGAGCACAAGAGCCGGCAGCCCAGCAGCAGATTAAAACTCCTCTTTTGCAGAATTTTGTGAGTCAAGATTCAGACGATGGCGATGATGTAGTAGGTGAGAAAAACCACTTCTTTACTCCCGACGATCTGCCCATTTACATCACTGAGGATGAAGAATATGGATAAAGTTCAGCTGCACAGAAAGATGAGGATTTCATTTTAGCAAACGATGCAGATCTGGAGGAAGAATCAGATGAATACCAAAGAGGATATCTGAATGCTTTGTCCGCTCAACAGAAGCAATACTCATTGAGAAACCGAGATGTGCCCATAAACCCAATTCAGAAGAGAAAAGAGGCTTCAGCACCGAAGATGGATTCACCTATACCACAGAAGAAAGGAAAAGAGACAATTGATCCCGCAGCTAGTAAACCATCATCAGCAGAAAAGGCAAATCAGTCAAGTATAATGAAGGATAAGGCTGAAAAGAAGGAAGTTCCGGTCAAAGAGGTTGAAAGAGTTTTAGCCTTTAGTTTGGAAAATGAAATTTCCAAATTGAAGGTATCTATTCCTTTGACAGAAATTATGAAGGACAGCAGCTATCGAGGTCAAGTCTCCAAAATTCTGAATTTTGATCCAATGTTTGACACTGTAAATATTGAAGATGGTCAGCCTGAATTGATATTTGGGCCTGCTTTAGATGGTGAGTCCCCTGACAGTGATGTTCCTCCCTTTTATATCAGTTTGAGGTTGCATGAATATGTATTGCACAATGCCATGTTTGATTCTAGTGCTTCGCACAATCTTATGCCAAAGGCGATCATGGAAAAGTTTGGTTTAGATATTACAAGGAAATACCATGATTTGTATTCATTTGATTCCAGCCGCGTGAGATGTATCAGACTCATCAAATATTTGGTTGTAAGTTTAGATCAAATTCCTGCGAAGAATGTCTTGATGGATGTGGTTGTGGCGGACATTCCTCCTCGATTTGGGATGCTCCTTTCTAGATCTTGGGAGGCAAAGTTGAAAGGTACACTACAGTTAGATTTTTCCTATGCTACAATTCCAGTCTTCGGTCAAATGAGAAAGTTATATCGAGAGCAGAAGATGAAATACATGATAACAAGCAAGGAGAAACCAATCAATCATCCTGTAAATTATGTACATACCGACTTAGAGTCGTTTGTTTTGTTTGCTGATAGTTTTAATGATATAGATAGTCAATTAGTTCAGGAAGAATATATACCAGAAATCACCGAAAATTTTAGAGAAGTTTTGCAGAAAGAAAGACGAGAGAAGCAAGATACTCTTGAGCAATCAGCTAAAGACAATGGGCAGCAAACAGGAAAAACAGAGCTGACGCAATTTCAGCACTTAGAGGAGGATGAAGATGGTCTTTGGACCATGGATTTTGATGGCGCAGTGGGTAGTGATGGTGCTGGAATTGGTGTTTGGATTCGTAGTCCATTTTCCGCTCCGGACAAGGTTCCAAGCAATGTGAGAGTGTGTTCCTACAAAATAGCATTTGATTGTTCTAACAATGAAGCGGAGTATGAGGCTCTGATTGCTGGTCTTAAGATTCTAAGAAAGCTGAAAGTGAAAAGAATTGCAGTCTATGGTGATTCAGAGTTGGTGATAAAGCAGGTAAAGGGTGAGTTTCAAGCCAAGCATCCTCGCATGAGGGCTTACCGTAATGCAGTTTTAGACATTTTGAAGTTATTTTCTTATCATACCTTGACGTGTGTGCCTCGCATACAAAATGGTGTTGCTGATGGACTTGCTAAGGCAGCAAGCAATTTAAAAATCCCAATGAATTCCAGCAACAAGTTCGAGATCCATGTGAAGCACCGCCCCACCGTTCCAGACAATCAGCGATGTTGGCAAGTTTTTCAGGATGACGAGGAGATTAGTGATTTTCTGCAAAATAAGGGTAAGTTTAAAGACACCTCCATAGATACAGAACATGATGATGGTAATGATGATATACAAATAAATCAAATGGAAGTGCTGCAACTTAAAGATAACATCATTCCTAAAGTATTGATTCCTTTAGAGGAACTCTTTGATCAAGACGATGTAGCCCGCAAACCGACATTGAGGCCGACTGAAAAAGGTGTTGAAGAAGTAAATATTGGGACAGCTGAAAATCCCAAGATGGTAAAGTTATCCAAGTCATTTTCACCGAAGGTAAGATCAGAGTATGTGAGATTGTTGTCTTCATTTTCTGATGCTTTTGCGTGGGATTACTCAGATTTAAAAACATATGACACTAATATCATTCAGCATACTATCCCTATCAAATCAAATCAGAAGCCTTTCCGTCATAAGTTGAGGAGAATCAATCCGAAGCTGCTACCATCGATTGAAAAAGAGGTAAACAGGTTGTATAAGTCAGGAATCATTGTGCCTATCAGATTTTCCGATTGGATATCAAATTTGGTGCCCGTGAGAAAGAAGACAGGTGAGATCCGTTTATGTATCGACTTCAGAAATTTGAATAAGGTATCATTAAAAGACAATTATATGCTGCCAAAAATGGACCATATATTGCAGCGAGTAGTTGGAGCATCAAGGATGTCACTACTCGACGGCTATTTAGGATATAATCAAATTTTAGTGCATGAAGATGATCGTGACAAGACTGCGTTCACCACTCCATGGGGAACGTTTCATTATGCAAAGATGTCGTTTGGTTTGAAAAATGCAGGT